>JARYHS010012519.1:126738975-126801723 GCA_031002005.1 Vandiemenella viatica | reverse complement strand
AAACTTCTGCCAATTTTTACCTTCACCCATATTAACTCGCAACAATTTTCCGTTTCATTTACTACGGAGCAATTGATGGTTTTATTAACGGCCACGAACACACCTCCGCCCCATTGAGGTAGTTCTTTCTTTCCGAAAAATATTGAATTGAGGAACAAATACTTCGCTAGATTCTACCTCTGGCGTCAACGAACTCTCGGTTTCTAGTATTATATCGACATCGTTAGTCGCAACTGCAGCGTGGAAATCGGCTACTTTCCCTCTAAAACTTCGACAGTTATCCTTAGCGGTTTAATATCTGTATCTGTAGAGTCTAAATTCGCATTTTTACTATTTGCACTCCGAAGGAAACGGGGTGAAGTATTTGGAGCTGTAAATTTCGATTTAATCGCGCCGTCACTTCAGAACCAAGATCTAGGTTATCGACCTCGTCTTCTTCGTTGAACTGAGGGATCCTCGGGCCTCACGGTGTTCCTAAAAAATAATTCATATCAAGACGGTTCTATATTTTAGCAGCCACCTTGGTCGCCATTCTCGGTGTATAGTGGACGCCCGACCTGTCAAATGCGTCCCAGCAAGCAGCTATCATCGGTCGAAGATCGACGAAGCCCCAGTTGTTTCTGCCAACAAGCTTGTGTAAACTACAATTCAAATTATAAATCTTCCACCATACGGCTTCCCCACAACGGCACGACACTACAATTGGAAAACTGCAACGTTACCGAATTCTCACTCGCTGATTCATACGCCTTGTGGCCCAACTTGTCCATAGATTTCACTATATCTGAAACAGAAACATGACACGGGTCGTTAGTACTGACGTGCGCAGCTACCCTTAACTGACGGCAGTTCGATTCTCTAATCGCTTTTGGAATAGCCTCCATGACACATGGCACGATTGTTCCTGGAAGACAAACAAAATGAACGTTAGTATGAGGGTCCTGCACCATTCTTGTCAGCTAGGTATCATAGAGGTTTCTCCAGACGTCGGAGCTTCGAATGATAAGTAAACCTTTCCCTGGCATCAATCGGTGTCTGTGAGTAAATCTTCCCTGCTGTGCTTCTGGGCCATTCGCACTAAGATCTTTAATCTCCTGCAAAACTGAAACCGCATTACTTAGGGCAAGCTATCATTTTTCCGTCTGTTATTTTGGAATTTTGATGCCTTTCTCCTATCTACCCGGTGCCAGTCGTTCCCTGCAACAGATACCTGAAATCCTCACCTGCCGGTTCTACATCAGTAGCCTCCGGTAATTCTTCGACGGACTGCCGCTCGTCGTCTAACATGCTCCACACCTGTTCCTGAAGAGATGCCATCGTAGTACGAATCTCCTCGAGAGCCTGGTGCCTACTGTAACACATGGCACAAACCATGTGCCTGAAACAGCCAAAAAACAGAGCCACAAAAATCAGCTACTGCTGCTACGAATCCTAAAGCTCAACTGACTGGATCACTACCTAAACAGGAAATATTCAAAGATAACACAAAAACCAGCACAATTCAAATCGCACACAAAAGTCGGCTACTGCTGCTCAAGCTCATTGGAGCAGTCCCCTAACGGAACCTGGGAAAGGCCGTATTCTCACCCCTTCCTACCTGCCCTGGCAGCGGTATGGCCAGAGAATAACGGAACTATAAGGCCTATTATCTGCCTTGGTCTTACTTTTCAAGCTGAACGCTGATTTTCCCGTTTTTCGCACCACAGCTATATGCACAATATTTAATAATACACTCAGTTGCTAATATACATTGCCTCCTCATACATGAGCATCCTTGAGAACAAGTATTTTCTTAATCTATTGCATTGCACAGGATCTAAATGTATAAACTAATTTAATTATGAATAGCAAAATAAATTAAATTCATAACCATAATAATTTATGTAAAAAGGGTGTAGCTGAGGCTTACACTACATCATAAAAACAAGAATTTCAAACAAATATTATGTTTTAGCAATTTACAATACAACGACAGAAGCGATTTAAATAAAATTATGATGTAACATGTAACGACTGCGAGAAGTATTTGCTTTCCTAATACCTACACTCTTGATAGAGGTACTGAACTGGATTATCAAGGTTATGAAACAACCACTGTATTTAAAGAATGAAGGCTTTTCGGTTGTGTCGAATGGCCAGAGGATGGAGTCGGAGAACGGCCCTGAAACGTCGCATATGACTGACGGCCTGCCCCGCTGGGAGGCTCGAGTTTTTATACAACTGCCTTAAAGTTCAGATATTATTGATACAAATAACAGTTAACGATAAAATGTAAGCAGATTAATTAGATTTAAGATCAGCGGTATCGATGAGTCTAAATACCAGCTATGGATACCTGATTGAGCATATTCGGAAATAAAAACTATTTAAGAGCAAAATTATTTCATGTTACAAGGATTTTACTATCATGTTTGCTGATCTGTTGGAACGCATAGATTTTGACTGAAAAAGCCAAAATTTACATGAATAATCGAGATATGGAGTGGAAATTACCCGTGCAGAAATAAAGAGTATGCGTAGCTTTCTTCGAGAGAGATGAACACACAGAAATGGGTTGGTAAGGAGAAAGTAGTTGCAACCAACGTAAGTATCTCAATGGCTAGGATGGAAGTCCTCTACCCAACTGCGTGGGATTATTTACTTAATTTGAAAAATTATGTTATTAATATTCTTAGAAAGAAATTGGATAGTTTAAACAATAACTGGAATGAATTTATAACTGGGTTCAAATGAATTACTACACAAATAACCACGGTATAACTCAAAATTTAACAATCTTCTTTACACTAGTTGCGTTGAATTTAATTAAATGACACAAACCTTTTTATTACAATAAATTGTTATGAACTTTAAACACTTACAAAGTATCTGAGTGAGTATGTGGTGATGTAATCACTCAAAGAGTCTATTAGATGTATTTGTCTGCTCTTGTTAACAGTTCTATTAGTGTATGTGTGGCTGGCGTTGGAGGTTCACAGCACGTGAAGAACTGGTTCCATGCGTAGCGGCTGTATGGTGTGCCGACTGACGACCCACAGCTACATGCAGTGATGTCTTGATGTTGTGGAAGACCGTCGGTCTGCCATGTGTTCAGCACAAATGCCGGTCCAATAGATTTTGATGTCAGAATGGAAATTGTAGTGTGATGTTCATGCCACACTCCATGAAGATATATAGTCTTTGACTTACTATATTCATATTATTTATGCATTGCAAATTATTTTTTAATCAAGTCCTAGGTTAATTTATTTATATTAAACCCGGGCGACCAAAGATTTATAAATAACTTTTGGTAATTCAAGGTTGCTTATATAAAGGAAAAAAGAATGATGAAATGATTAAATGTGCTGGTGGTCAGTGCGAAATTCTGAACGCCTGAGTGGCTGGAAAAGGCGTCAAGGAGTCGCCACGAGGACAATAGGAAGGCCGGGTGCAACAAGCATTAGCTCCATGCCACTACTTTATCCTCTCAGACAAGACGCGAGGGTGTTGAAGGTCGTCGCTGCCTTAAGTGGGCGCGGAACACAAATGGTAATAATAAGTATTATGGGCATCATGTGATTTTGGCGTACGCTATCCCACCAATGCTGAATAGTGTCAGGGGTTACAAAAGTTACTCCACAGCTTCTTTTTCCACGTGACCTGGTGGCTGGGCTACGAGAGGTAGCCATAGCTTTCTCGGTGGCTGAAGGAAGCTACGTCGACACACTTTGCTGGTCGGAGTGGCCTGATGCATTCATGGAAGACACTTGGACGAGACGAGCGCTGCCGTACTGATGTAGCTTTGAGATCGACATCTTACAGTAACACGCTGTCTTGCGTCCATCACGGTGCTGTCTTCATATGGTAATGTGCTCTTACGCCAGGCCAAAGTTCACGGTTTAACGAGGCTTTAGTGACCCGTAAACGCCACATGAGACTGGAATTCCAGCTCTAATTGTGCACGACCCCTGAGATAGCTGGCAACGTTTTCAACGAACAGTAGATTCTGAAAGCTCCTTGTTTTTAAAATGATTCAGATAATGTTCATTTTGTTTTTAATGGTGCCCTAGGAATATTCATATGTGTATATGCATAACATCTGACTGTTGAACTGTGTCGCCACGATGTTTTATTAATCACTTTGAAATCTAAAATACTTATAGTGCAAATATTGTTTTCTCTGATTCGGAAAATTAAAAGGTCTGTGTATTGCTTGCTTATTAGGTTGCATTATCTTGTGTTAGAGGTAACGTTAAATATACCCAGCAACCTAAATGCCAGAAGACCGAATAAAACTTAATATTTATTTATTTATTTACAGCAATCAAAAATTCTTGCTATCCAGATTATCAAAACTAATATTCATCTTAATATTCTAATAATAGCCCTCCCACGATTTTAATATACCCTCAGTTAACTGGGACACATTTACGTTGTGATGTAATTTTATAAGGAAATGTGTATGAAGGGCACAGGATATTTTTTCCAGTATGATTAACAGTTGTAGTCACGAAATTTTGGGGTCTTATCGAATAGTGACAGAAATATGTTGGAAATTAATTCTCTTCAAGAGGCAGGTTCGACGGTAGAATGATATAGTGATAGCTTTCCTGTCATATTATGCCGACTCGATATTGTTTGGGACTAATCCTTCGTTACCAACAACTTACTATATTTAATTCTGGCAAAAAAATTCTTAATCCACGCGTACGAAGTCGCGGGTACTAGGCTAGTTATTATATAAAAAGGTAAAAATGGAAGAAGACAGTGCATCGTAACCAGGATAGGATATCTGGATGGGTAGTTGAACATGAGATTAAGATAAATGCTGGAAGAGACAATTTGTTAGGTACCCAAGTAAAAAGCTAAAGGTTGATTAACATTATGAACTGTAAATACTGTATCTTGGAATAACATTTTATAATAATCTCAACTATGCAGGACACATTGGATAGGTGGTTGATGGAGACCCTATGATACCTTTGACAATCCTCTCCCTTTTTTGTCATCAAAACGGTTTTCATCACCTTCTTATATGAATGAAGTTTTGTTTAATTGCAATTGGTACCAGAATCTTCAACTGACTTATTCTTCAGTTTAAATTGCTGGAACAAAAATAGCAAAGTACTAACTAAATCCGGCTAGTCACCAAACTGTCAAGAAACACCTTTACTGCCAAAGGCTTTAACAGATTGGTTGTCCCCTTTCACCGCAGTAACAGCCTATCGTTAAAGTCGCGAGGTGGTAATTTTCAGTTAACGTGTGTCGGCAAACGTGCAACACTAGAAGAAATTCGTAGTGAATGGAATCATAAACAGCACAAGATTTACGACCGACAGACTGACGGTCGTCTTGAACAGTTATTCGTCTAATGCTTCGCTGACTACGGCGATCACTAGAGGCCATACGACGCAGCAAAAGAAACATCGTGCATTAAGGTATAAAAAAAAAAAAAAAAAGCCCGAATATTTTTACGTTTCTCATTCGATTAAACGAGAAAAATGTTTTGATAATATTGCCATACAAGTACAAACGCCCGTCAAAGATAACGGATATATCCTATCGTGATTAAAGGAATTTTGTTCTAGAAAAGTTTCTAAGAATAAATGATTAATGATTAATTATTATCTTTTTATTCATATTTTTATGGATATGAATTAACTTTATATGATAAGATTCTCGTGGTTGTTTTAAATAACTGCATTTGCTTTTAAATGATGGAAATTTTTATTGTTATGAAAAAGTTTATAAGTAAAGTGTAATTTCTGAAAATAATAGTCTTATTTATTTTATTGATATATTTAGCGATTATCTACTAATATCTTTGAGATTTTAATCAACTGACGCCTTTTTTATTTTCTGTAAAAATAATAATAATAAAAATTCTAAGGTTATGAATATAAATATAAAGAAGAACCAACTTTTTACGTGCCCAGGTGAAAAGCTAAAGATTGATTTTGATCATACGATATGAGTCTAGTAACTGCAACAGAAAATACAGCGTTAACATGGAATGATTATCTCTTTCCACGAAATTCTTTTGTCGTAAAGGAACAAAAACAACAACACGTAAATCTAAACGAATACCGCAATGTAATTTCTTAATCTCTGCCTCGCATTTTTTTTGGTCATCTCTGCCTTCCTAATTAAGTGCAGTTACTTCCTCAATAGACACCTGTCTTTAAGCGATTTACTTTCTACAATATAAGTGAAATTAAATCAAATGTAGTAGGTTATTTGATGTCGACACTACCTTTTAACTATATAACTGCAATTAATATCAAGTGCAGTTATTTATCTGAAATATCCTGGGTAGCCAATCATTGCTGCGGTGGCTTCCAGTATAGCTAATACTTCGGCTATCATCGGATCGTCGAAGGTTGCCGAACAGTCTCTAGGCGTAATGCATTTTATTAAAGTGGATTATTATCCTATGGCGCGCAGTATATTGTACCGGGACACTTCCATCAGTGAAGATCCTTAGTAAAATAGTAACTGACATGGACGTACGAAAAATTAATTTCCATCAACTTGTTTTCTTTCTGCTACCATTCGGCTCTTCCAATCGTCATGCCATCTATGCAAACATTTTAGCGATACATGTTTGGCCTTTGGGTAGGCTGGGTAGTAGCGTGGAGGCTTCGATGACTTAGCGCCAAGACCGATCGATGTTATCACATGTGCTTTCAGACGGGACGAGATCCTTGCAGTACCTGGACAGGTGCGCAATTTGAGGGACGATAGCGCCCTTGTTGCGACGCTTTGAACAGCCAGACAGACACGTTAATTATTCGTCCAGAAACTATGTACTCCTACGAATCATTGAGATAGCCCTTTAACGGTGTAGTTGTGTCTAAAAGCCGAATTATTCTATGTGGGAACAAATTAATTACCTGACGCCCTCTAAAATTCAGTCAAATCTGGTGTTTATTTGTCATTATTGTAAGACAAGGATCGCTCTCAATACGCATAAGAGAATTTTTGCTTCAGTTGCATATGAAATTTGTAAATCTTTGTAAAGTTCATTTACATATATTAGGCTACGATTACACTGCAAGCAAAAGTCGTGCGAATTCGCGCGAAGAAGAAATGGTTACAGTACAAGCGTTCTCTTGGGAAGAAAGTCGCTGAAGAAGTGCTTTATCTCAGATTTCGCGCGATTCAGAGCAATTGTATTTTTGTAGTCTAGTAACATTTATCAGAAGATCAGACTCGACTGGTGAAAATTTAAGAATATAGATATTGAAGAAGAATTTTATTTAGCTGAAAACCCATTTTTGAAACTCTTTCCATTTTAAAAGAGAAAGAGGCAATTCTGGGTTGATAAAACATTCACGAATCATCATTTGAGTTAATATTTTGAAATTTTTGAATAATTAAAGAACCAACCACTGACGTTTTGTGATAATTATCATATGACGTATGACACATACTCATATACGTATACTGAATGAAATTGACGAATAAATGACAAGGCAGTGTAACTTTAAAGAATGTATTTCAGTATCAGAAAATCCACAATATTCTTCTATCTAATACAAAACATCTCAGTTTTTCACTATACATAATAATATTTAAATACAACTGAAGTAGACAATGACAGATTTGCAGGTAATAAAACCTTTTATAACTATACGGAATCTACAGCACTTGCCTCAGACTACAAGGAATCGCTCCGTTTGAGCGACAAAAACAAACCAGTTTGAACTTCTAGCGACAACAAGCGATTCGCTTTTACTCTAACCACTTGCCTTTGCTTGTATGGGTTTGTTTATTCGGGCGAATTCGCGCGGCTTCGTGCGAAGGATTTGTCGCGCGAATTCGCACGCAGTGTAACCGTATCCTTACAGTTTCTTAGCTTCAACTAACGATAATTGTTTGTTTGCTATTTCGCCACTGTAAGACAAGGTATTGCTTTGAATTTTATTTTGAACAGACAGATGTTTAAGATTAACTATAAATATACCTCTTTCTGTAAGCATTCACGAGTACCAAATAAACCATAATTTTAGGATCCATCAAAATACTAATAACAGAAGTAATGGCTTCACATCTGTTTCCTGAAATTAATATATATACTTTGCAGAAGGTAGTGGATGGTGACGATTTAAATTATGCAAGGTAGCCTAAGCAATTAATGTGCCCAACTGAACAATCCACTTCAACATAAAAGCGAAGAACATTCTCTGAAGATACTCACTGAAATGTAAAATGTCAGCGAGTAAAACTGCTTCAAAAAAAATAAAAATAAAAAAAAGATCTCTTATCCTGAAGGAAATATTAAACGCTTTCACACAAAAGCCATAGTGTTTTCATTTCTTTACGCAATAATATTTTAATTGTATGTACAATTGGAAATTACAAAAACAATTGCTTCAGATTAATTATGGATATCCATTTACAATATTTATGTGGAAAAATGCTTAAAAATTATAGATGTTTTAGTGCAATCGACTAGAAAGCCAGAGACTAAAAGAAACAATGTCAAGGCGATGAGCTATAGACATAAAAATTATCGAAAAAAGTTATATCTGCGATAGGCTGTTCATGTTCTGTCTTAATTAATGAATCTAAAAGGCAATATCATTACATGATTGAACTAAATTATTTTAACATGAAGTCTCCACTGCAGTGTACGTGAAGTATTTAAATAGAATAGAACACTTTCTTGTGTAACATAAAGTGATGCCTCCGTTATTGTCAATGTTTGCTGTCACTTCCGTTAATTCAATGAACGAATGCTGGTGACAAAAACTTCAGCTGTGTATGAAATTTGGCTGACGAAATTGTGTTATGTCTTTGTCACAATTTTAATTTTATTTTATAATTCAGATTGCGTCTTCTTGTTAGACAACGGATGCTTCAGAACAAAGTCACGGAATGCAATTAGTTTCAGTGATCAAGAAATATTCGAGCAAGGTCTGAGGAAGGTACTAGAACGTAGAGCAAGTTGCTGAGAAAATTAAAGAAGTTAACGGAGCATAGCGAACAGAGGTTAACAGAAAAGCTGCGGTCAGCGTAAATTTTGTACCGTGTGGGTGTTGGGTCAAATTACGAAACAACACCTAATTCTGAGACGAACTAATAAAAAATGTTTTGACTAATGAAACATTCATCATGAGGTAAGAAAAATATCGGCGCTTCCGAAGAACTAAGAAACGCGGAAATTGAAGAAATGTTTAAATTTTGATGTGCGCATGAATTTATTATATAAATACGAATGGCTACTGAAGTATATGATGTTTCCCTTTATTCTTACTGTAGTTATTAATGATAAAGTATTTTAAATTAAGTTTTATTGTTTTATTCGAATTACGTAATAATTCTGGGACGTAAGTGTATGCGTGGTAACTAGAAGTGTATTCTTTTTTGCAAACATAGTATAAAAACTTTTAATTATTTTTGTTAATGTTAAAACAGTTCTAATTACTGTTCATAATTGTTGGATTGTTTTAAAACCTATTAATTATGTGAAATTATTAAGAACGCTTTCAGTGGAATATTCTCTATCTTTTCCTGTTATGATTGCGTGCCATACCAATAATGTTATCAGAAATCTTGATGGTGAGCTACCTAGGAATAAGAGATCAATGAGTGTATCTGACATATTCTGAATATTCTGAATAGGTTAGTACGAGTTTTACAGTTAATTCGGCTAATGTCGACAGTATATGTTATTACATTTCATTTCCCGTAACTCGCTAAATTTTTGAACGTGAATGTCTGATGTGTATATAAGTCAGACTAGTTAAATTAAGCAAGGAATAAAGCATATCGTCCACTTTAATTTAATCTGATTATACCCCACTTTAAAGCTAGTAACTATAAAGCGGTATCTGCCACATCGGACAACCTTTAAGTGATAACCGAGAACGCTGCGAAACAGTTCTCTAATACATCTTATCCGGGAAAGACTCAAATAATTAACTCTCCAAAAAGTGCATATTGCTCTGTAATGTGTCTCGTAGTTTAAGTTTTAGTTGCAAAAGTCCCTGTTTGATATCATAATGGTTAATCGATAAATAATCGAGTCAAGTAAATTCCAGACAGTAGGAACTTTAGGTGAACTTTGGATCTCATTATCCCTCCAAATGACGGAATTTAGTTCACTCCATTTACACATTTTAATCACGAAGTAAACTTTTTGAAACGAGTAATAAACAATAAATCATATATTTTAACTGGATAAATGGTTTGATGCAGTTGTCCGTTTCTTCCTACCCACTGTCAATATTTCTGAATCAACGTACCATTTTCGGTCAATATTCTAATTTATTTCAATCATTATATGTGCATTTCCTAATAGTTTTATCCTACTCTCGAATGTAGCTTTTGATCTTTTGTAACTTGAGTTCATAAAATACCTATGAGTTTAACAGATTTTCGGTTCAACATCATTGTACACCAAATCTCGACATGATCCTCATTTTTTCCTTCTGATTTCCTACATTACAAACTTTAATATCGACAGTGATGTGCTACTCAACATAGCTTAATTTTATTATTATTATTTCTTTATCAGTACTTGATGCCAAAAGTAGTTTTAATTTTGGAAAAGATTATTATTTTTTTCATGTTGTTATTTTAACCCAATTTTGACATCATCACTGACCTGTCCATGTGTTAAATTGTTTCAAGTTTGGCTCTCGAATAACAAACAGAAATTTTCTGTTGGTTTCCTTTGATGCACAACTATAGTTTCTTAAAAACTTGTGGAAATAATTGTTTTCGTAAAAATTCTATTTTTCATGGTCTATGTGAAGTTATTGAACTTATGTTTTCTAAATTAATGAATCACCTGTTTTATGGTAATGTGTGTGTACAAGTCATGAAAGTGATCGAACAGTGTTTAGTATTAGGAGGTTGCTTGGCGAGAGGAATTATTTGTAGTTATCATTTAATAATTAATAAAGGATATTTTAAATTTAGAGAGATTATGCAAATCTAAAATAGGCAAGAATCTCCACTCTGTCGGGATATACAGGAAAATTGTCGCAATATGACATTTATTTATTTCATCTGGACATTACATCTCTAGGCTAATCTATCTTTAATTTGAATATATGGTTGTCAAAGAAGAAACAATGTAACGCCTGTATCTACAGTTAGCCGTTACAAAAAAATGAAATTTATTTTTTAATTTGAACTCAAATAATTAAAAAATGTGAATGAATGATATGCAAAATTAAAGTACATAATAAATTATGATATTAAACATCGTTATCATTGATGCTTTGACTTAAAACAATGATAATAACCTTGAGTGCCACGAATGGAACAAATATTCCATTCAAAATTGTACGAGCATGTCCAAAAATAGTCTAGAAAAGCAAAGTGCTTTCCTGCTATCTCGTAGCGTTCTGGCAAATTATGCCATCAGCATAGTATAGTTTTATTAATAAAGTTAGAGCAGAAACGTTTTTTTCGTTGGCGTTTAAGGTTCGGTATCTGTTTCTTGGAATGCTCAAACACTGGACTTATTGGCGTTACTATAGAAGCGTTGCGTCTGTGGCCAGTGATGAGCGAAGATGGACGCACGGTTTACGAGACCTGTGCCGCAGTCACAAGGCAACAGAAATCAAGCTCGGCGGTGTAGTGCTCTTATTAACATTACAGACTGTCTCTGTGTGATGTTGCCTCAGCATTCGACTCAGAGTGCAAGTTAGGATCAGCAGCCAGAAATAGAATTCAAACTTCAAAAGAAGTCATAACCAGAATCGACTTGTAGGGCAAGAGTCGAACCGTCAGCAACCACGTCCAGTACCAGAGTGAGTTTTGTAGCGTCTTCCATTACTCACATAAACGTTGGCTCCACCCCATGTCCTCGTAGATAAAAATTAAACAGAAAACACTAGCCAAGCCCGCACAGCTCAATATTCGCCAAACAAAATGCTTTATGACCATTGCATTGCGATAAACTGAATATTTAATATTGGCATCACTGCCTTACTTATAACCTTGCTTATTTTATTAAAAAATTAAAAAAATAATTATCACTCAAGATTGTGAGAATAATTAATCAAATATATTATCATTAATATAATGAAATACGCCATAGAATGTGGCGTATAGCGTCACTTTATAAGTGTTACTTACCCAAACAAATTAGCTCTAATTCAAGGCTCTGCAAGACAGCCTCCTTGATTCAACCTACTTAAGGAAATCTTGAAAACCCTGAAAGTCTGAGAAAAGTTCGTGGTGGATAAAACTGCTGGATGCACAAGTAGGGACCAATAAAGAATCCTACTCGTGACTTTGAAAAACCAACAGCAAACTATCCACCACATCTCCCTGGAATTTCGTTTTAGGAAATTTTTCTGAAAAGATCTAGCAATTTCATGAAGTAACTACAGAAGGAACTGAATGGGTGCAAATTTTTAACATCAGTTTGTAGAATCAATTTTAATTAATTCCATTAATGTAGATATTTACGAGGTCCTAATCGTATGCAGTGGCGTAGCTATCGGAGGGCTAGGCGGTGCCATGCACCGGGGCTCTCAAGCTTAGGGGGCACACAAGCTCAGCTCAGGGGGCACCCAAAGCTCACGATAGAGCTAGAAAAAATGTTTTTGCCCTTCTGTCCTGAGGGCACCAATACATTTTATTTATTTATTTATTTATTTTATTCATCGGGGGCCCTTATTAACCTAGCTACAATACTAATCGTATGTATAATTACTATATTCGTATCTTTATGCCATACGAAATAACAAAGTTTCAAGGATCCTGCAGTGACAAATTTTCCCACAGTTTTTACCTCGGGGTTTCATAAAAAAAATATCTGTTACCGGAGAAACACATAGCCATCAAACTTGTATTCACAAAAATTAAAACTTACAACAGAAGATTTTAGCGTACAATTTTCCACTAAACACTGGGGAGAGGTCTGACATTAGACTCGTTAAGATGTCTTTAATGTTATTTCATTCTCTTTTTTTTTTTTTTTTTTTTTTTTTTTTTTTGGACTGAGGATCTGGCGCTATTTAGGTGCGTTAAAGATATTCTAATAAATACGCTGAGTTTAGTTTTTCAGTCCGTTTTTTGCTACGAAGATTAGAGCGCAAGTCTTTATGGGCAGTTAATCCTCCACTTTTATTGTCAGCAGTCCAGTCCTGGAGCAGTTTCAGAGGCTTTATATGCCGGTGACGACGTTTGAACCTTTTGGCGGAATACGTTTTTAATGTTGGTAACTGCCCTAATTAGCATGCAAATGCCAGTCCTCCGAACGGCCCTGCAGTCATGGAGGTGTGCCGGTGCAGAAACAACTTCCTTAGTGCCGGGGATAACTAGTGATATACAAGATAACGAGGCCTGGCGTAATGTGACATTGTGTCCTATGAAGCCAGACACACCCCAACCACTTAATGGATCCTCAGCAGTCACATAACTCGCAACTACTTTGCCTAATTATTTGTAACTACTGTAATTCTGTCTGTACCCTCTGTCACTAACATAACGTTTACAACTCAATTATTCACGCTGTAGAGCGTCCCCCCCCCCCCCCTTTTTTTTTGCCTTGCCCTTTATGACAATACCGGATGCAGTGGACAGACGTCCCTAATCTATCACTATCACATAATCGCTCAAGTTAATTCCTTCATTCGTACCTTTCTAACTTATTATTCTTAACATGCTTCAGATTCAATGCGAGGTACCAATCTTACCAACATGTAGATCCAGTGACTTTGATTTCTTTTATATCTTTTAGTAATCATCACAAAAATCTTCACAATCTACTTTGTTATTAGTTGACATTCTTGAAACTAAACGTCCAATCTGTTATAACTCTCATTCTGTCCATTCACACAAGCCAAGGATTGTGCCCCAACTCACGCATATTGACCTACATACTTGAATGTTAACCTTTCTAGCTCCGCGTACAGACTGTGTAAGTGTATTATTGATCTCTAGCGAGCGCATTCTTGTCTGAAAACGGAACATTCCCCAGACTCACGTACGCCGCTACAACAATTGGTTCCCTGAGCAAACAAACAATACTTCTCTGTTGATACTGATGTTAATAATTTAAGAGTGCCAAAAAAGTTAATTTAAATTTGAGAAAACTGATATACTGCTAATCGGAGTTTTTTGAACCGGGGAAAAAGTGTGTGTGGGGGGGAGGCGGGGGGGGGGGGCTGGTAGTATGTGGCATTCATGTCACGCCTTTTGATGGAACCTTCCCAGCATTCGCATGAGGTTATTTGAGGAAACGATGGAAAACCAAAATCGAGATGATCAGATGGTGGATTCAATACCGCGTTCTCCTAATGCGAGGCCGGAGCGCTACCGCTCATCCACTACGCTCGGTGGAGTAATTCAATATCTATTTCATATTCGGGCACATTATGAACAACTTCAAGTATTTTTGTATGAGAAAAATTGTGAAATCTATGTTGAGTCATCCTCCGCGAAACATTTGATGCAATTATTAACATAATGGTTCTGTATGATTATACAGCTGGTGGGGACCTGCTTCTTCAAGCGGGAGAAGCACTATAGAGAATGGAGAATACACTTCACACCCTTAGAAGTGCATGAGGAACAGTACTCAAGGATCTAAGCTGCCTCATCAGTCCACTGATTAAAAATTACTGCTTATAAAAAATAAATTAAAAAATAGACAAGTCTCTTCAATCTCATATACCTCTAACAACCAGTTTCCTTAAATATACCGTACTTCACTGCCATTTTGTAATATTTGTTTTCTTCTACAATTCCCCCGTCATCTTTCCCTTCAACTATCAAAATATTCAATGCTAAATGTTTTAAAACGATATATAGTATTCTATCTCTTCCTTGCGAAACATTGTCAACAAGCGTCTTCTTGTGCACATGATGTTCAGAATGTTTTAATTTTTTTTCCGCACCCTTAATTGTCAAGCACCATCATAATCAATATTTCAATTAACTGGAGACAAAGATATCCATCAGTAATACCAATGGATATCTGATGGAATTTTGCTGATTTCATTAGCAGCAAAATACGAAAAAAAGTCGACATGTGAGAAGAAATGCCACATGGTGCGATGGAAGTTTCAACTAGCTTACTTTATAGTAAACGTACTCACAGTCAGTAACGAGTAGAACTTTTCTCAAGAAAGAAGAAATTGGAGAGAAATCACAGAGTAATTCGTTTTTTTTCTAATTGTTGCATTCCATTTCGAAACTATCATAATGAAAATAATCATCATCTTAGGCGACCATCTGCAGTTTTCCATGTGTGATTTACGAATTTTCCAGTGTTTAGATTTTGCTGTTTATTGACGATAATCTTCTAGTGTCTCCTGTTTAAGAAAGTTTCATTGTTCATAAAATTTTACTGATTCCATTCTCTTCTCTCTATCCCCAAATCACTCCAGGTGAATGCCGGGATGCTTCCTTCAAAAGGCCATGGCCGAATTCCTTCCAATTCCTTGCCCCCATCCTTTCCCGTCTCTAAAGACCACGTTGTTAAAAAGGGACGTTAAACTGTTACAAAAAAAAAAAAAAAATCTTCTCTCTATATCCCCCATCAGTTGGTCTATTCATCTTCTTATTGGTATTCTAACTTGCTTTTTTCTCCGATATCAAAGAAGCTATCAGTAATCTTGTGCTATTCAATGTACCCAAACCATATAAGTCTAGATGATATAAGTCTTCTTCCAAAGATTCGTTTAACTGTAGCTTTGATATAATCTCATAATCCTTTACGTGATCAAGTATCGTTTTATGGAGGGCAGTTCTAACAAACATCATTTTACAGGCTTTGATTTTGCTAAGGTCATTTGATGATAGTTTGCATGTTTCCAGATCATTTGTGAAATTTGTGCAGAGTGACTTTTGTACTTTGGGCAGTCTAAAGTTCGGGAGGCTCTTATTGTACGGATATAATCACGCAGTCATCCAAAAATCCAATAGTTCTTTCCTAAAAAAAAAATAAAAAAAAAATTTCGGTAATAGGTTAATGTTCATACGATGTTTTAACCAGAATATCTTTTTTCTCACTGTAACAAACTATAAGGTTATTTATGGAGATTTTATTGGTGTTTAAGGCATTTCTCATTTTTCTGTAAATATTTCTGTTGTTTTTATCTATGATCAACAAATATTTGTGTTTAATTTGTTGTTTATAGTAGCTTCCATATTGAATATATCGTAAAATTTTGTATGTCCTTCTTGAATCTTCGACAACATCAAATCTGTTACTGGCCATTTTAACTGGAAATTTCGTTGTCGAAATGTTTTCTAGATGCTTCAGTGACAGACGACTTTCGTCCAATCGCGAGAAACCACTGATAGCAGTTGTTGATCACAATCAGTTTATCTTTGGCATATAGTCTTTCGGAAGAATTCAGAAATATATGCGTTAGCTCATGTGTCCCCACATCTGGAGAAAGCTGGATCGATACTACTAAAAGGTAACTTGTGCTGAAATTTTGTTTATGTGTAATCTTTCATCAAAATATCAGTGAGCTCATAAAACTTTATAAACAGCAATCTCACAACTATTCTCAGTACTTGCTTTTCTCCATTGAACACCATCTGTTGAAACTGTAAATACAAGTGTGAAACAGCTCTTATTCAGTGTCTACATTACGTCTCTGTTCGTGAGTTCTACTCTCCAAATGGCGTCAAAGTTTAGCAGTGAAAGCTTCTGATAGCAATATGTCTTTCAGAAAGTTACAATAGTTTATTAATCTTGTTTTCAATATACAATCATTAATCTATTTTCAAAGCCGTTCTGTTTCTACTACGCCGTCATGAACTATACTTTTAAAACGTATGCATTATTCTAATACATAGGATAGTGGATTGAACGTAGGAAATGTTTTATCTGGAAAATTTCACTTTGATCTCTAAACCTGTACCTGCTTCTTTTCGCCTGTACAGTAAAATCCTCTTGTCCAGAATTGTAGCAGTTGAGGTATTAAAGTTAACTATATTAGAGGATATTAAATATTGTAGCTGTTCTTTTCACCACATCAACGTTTCTTATTGGCGATAATAATTATGAATTTTAATACTAATCCCAGTATTCATTGTACTAATAGCTGTAGAAGTCGTTGGTGTAAAACTAAAAAGTTCGAAGCGATGCTATCGAACTCAAGATGGGTCCTTATCTCAGTAATAATTTGAGAGTATCGATATATTATACCAAGGAGTCAGTTATTTAACTGCCGGAAAAGACTATAATTCATCTGACACAGGTTTTGCTACTTGATACAAGCTTGGCGCTGGCACCGTGCTCTTGAATGTAGATGCCTTACTGATTATCAAGCTGCGAAATCTGGTAGTTGCGGGGCTTGTTTCATTCGTTGCCAAGTTGCACACAGAAAAGAATCCTCGCCTCTTTAGACCACTCGTACGTTTAATTGGACTGTTTCACTTAACACAACCATTGAATGTTACCACACCTTAGAGTTGAAACTATAACGGTTGCTTTAATTCAAGCTTAAAAATAAATAATCTGCTGAATGCTTCTTACGTGAGTTATTACTGGTTGACTAAAACATTTCTAGCAAAATAAACAAAATTTGATATCCAAATTATTCACATACAGGTAGGTTATTTAGCCATTGGCATTTTCTTTTTTCTTATTTTTTTTTTCGCATCATAATTTTAGATAATATTCAATCGTAACCAGTAATACAATGCAACAGATTAAAAATTTCTACTAGTAATGATGAAAACCGCAACGTGGATATGACATTAATCTCTGGTTTTATTTCTTTGTACTATACATTTCAATATGACGCAACTAAGCAGCTAACAAGTTTCACAAGCAATCAACTCTAAACATATTGGATTATGACAATAATGTGGAAGGGTAGCAATTCAAAGGAATGTAGTGAAAATATTCATTGAAGAATCTTACGTAGTTATATCACGACATAAACACAAATCTGAAAATAAACAGCAAAATAAATGAACTATGTACGTACATCTGAGGTTATAACAACAGGTTACTCTCAAATTAATAATATTTACTTAAATGGCATGACTTTCTTCAATAGTAACCAACCTGTTCAAAACGAATAATCTTCTGAGAAACATGTGTTTAATCATTGAATGTGTTGATAATCCTGTTACATAACTTATAAAGACTGCCTTGTTTAACCACTAAGAGCCGAATTAAAAAAGAAAAAGGAATTGTTGTTCTTCCTATTCAATTTTTACTTTGTCACTGAAATACTATTTACTTTTATTTCATTATAAGCATCTACTCTACTACTGATTGCACAAATCGTTCATTGTGCATTAGATCAATATTGCTGTTAATTTAAATGATAAAGAAATATCTCTAGAAGTAGTTAAGAAATAAAATTACAAGAACAAAAACAAAAAAATTTTGTCGGTCGGCTTCACAAAAAAAAGATACATTTATAGTTAATCTAAAACGCACTTACAACAGAGTTAACTCTCATCTTAACACAGGTTAAAGGATGGTTCGAAAGATTTAAATTAAAGGCAACCACTAAACAGGAAAATAATCATTAATTCTTGGTCATTCTACCGCAGTTGCTCGTAAGCATTTGTGAATGAAAACACCATCTGTTAATAAGATACTAGCTGTGTGAAACTAAATAAGGTTAAAGTTCAACAACTTCATAAAACAAACAAATAGTGATCTCTATTTAAAAAAAAAAATAATAATAATAATAGGAGCATTACTTAACCACAGCAAAAGAACGGGTTAAATAACTGTTCCCGACTGACACGTAACTGTTTTTACCCAAATTTTCACTGACGTTGCCCCAATCCATAAGGGCGAAACGGTCGTGAGCTCTTACGAATTTAAAAAAAAAAAACCAGTTGTTAACGGACGGTGTTTTCATTCACAAATCGTTGCGGTATTCTAGGTTCTTGGGGACAATAGAGTACTTACTATACTAGCGTTCTTTCTTCACAATTCGCAATCCGACTTTACTGTTTTTTTGTTTGTAAGCAGTATAGCCCCCAACTGCAATAAAAACATATTAATGTGGTATTTTATGGAAAAAATGTCTGGCCTGCTGCAGAAACTCTGGAAGAGACTCTTTTCTAGCAAAGAAAACGAGCAGTTTGCTCATTAGTCGAAAAACTTTTGCACTTAGAATTTACCAAGCGCAATCAGAGGCAGCAGAGAGCAACAGAAAGTAACACAATTATAAGTTGCGAAAGAATTGAAACCATTTCCCAACCCGAAAACTGTTCGTCGAATGGTAAAACAAACATCGAATTATGAAGTTGAAAGTTTGACCTTCGACAAGATTGAATGCTGGAAGTTTTGTGCGTTAACTAGCAACATCAAACGTCAGACGACCAACTTCTGCGTCCTATCATTGACCGCGAGGGCCATCGATATTCCAGAAGGTCAACTCTTGATGGCCTGGAGGGCTCACTATGCGGCCAGTTTCAGCGGAGTCCACTTCTCGATGGGATTTGACGATGTGAATGAATAAGCTCTAGTGGAAGATAAAATTGTGACTGTAACATTGGTGCTGGTAATGGAAGTGTTACCAATAGTATTAATACGGTAGCAATGCAGTGAAAATAGTTTTTGCACTAGTATTTATCTGTTGCTGCTTTCAAATAAATTTAATTGCCCTGCATTAATTTTTCATTAAATTATTATATCATTACTAATACAAGAAAGTTTGGTCGTCGTGTCTTTATGGCTGTTTCAGCACGTCACGGCGACTTCGACGGTCCAGTAACAGCCAGAAATGTTTTCGCTCTATTTCCATAGTTAGCGCTATTACAGCAACCCACAAATGAAGGCTATTTTTTATTTGTTTCTGTAGTAAAACAGTTTGTTTTAAATTGCAAACCAACCACAAATAAAAGCATGTATTTCGTTTAAATCCATATAGTAAATATTAGTTGGTTTTATTGATTTATATTCGATTGATGTAGATATTTTCTTTATATTCTCTCTCCATGGATGTGGTTATAATAATAAATGAAGAATTTAAGTTTTGTATTTACGATTTTATTGGTGATTCTTTTAAATTAAAATTTAAAACCAACCATAAAGAAAAAACGTATTTTGATTAAATATTATTGAGCAATAATACGAGATGGAACCGAAACACGTAGAGTGTTGTATCATTAAAAATCAAAGTTATGAGCTTTATTTAAAAAGAATTCTATATAGTTAAGCTAGCAATGAGCCCATCATATTTTACGGTCTTAATGGGTATTTAATTACATAAGATATAAGTACATATTTCCATCTAAAATAATGTCTTAAATTAGATTCTATGATCTGGGCTCTCGCATACAGAGGAAACTAAATAAAAAATGAAATTTTACCTGGTATAGGCGCAGTTATTATGGAATGTTCTAGCATATCAGTAATGTAGTCATGTTTCAAACAGGGTTGTTACGTGAGGTGAAATGTGAATCAGGAGTAAACGTACTGATTTTTGCCAAATTTATGAATTATGTTATTTGCACCATTATAGTCATCAGATGAAGTAATATGATTTCAGTAATACTTCTCTAATGCTTCCTTATGTCAACAACAAACACGAAGATCTATTTTTAAAAGTTTCCATAGCGCAATGAAAACAAAATTTAGACTATATTAACTGCCTAATTATGTGCACATATCTTTACCACGAATCTAGTGGCAAGCAAATATCAAGAATTATACTCATTAATAGTTATTAATTTTATAGTGCTGCATCCTCTGCACAGTTCAGTGTCAAATAGTGAGCAGGCAATTTCAGTGAAAGTTAAATATCATTACACTTGGAATCGCATCTCGAGTTAGGTAACAGTTACTTTCTCCAAAGTGATATTAGGTTAGGCTTCATACAGTTGAATATACAGCTTCAGTAGAAATTGTGTTTACGGCGCCTTATGGGCTTCTACTGCACCATTAAACAAGAATTTCACGAAGTTATTACTATCGACGAATTAAATTTAATAAACAATGATTAAGTATATTGCTAAGGGAATCGATGAGTATTTTACCAACAACACTGAAAGAATATAAAATTTAAATTTTTAAAGACCAAAAATAGATGGGTAGGCGAATTTACATTCAAGTTTATATTCAAGGAATATAAGATATCAAAAAATAATAAGAATAATTAGAAAGGAATAAATAGATCTCTATGAAAATTGACACCGGAGCATGCAAATCATCGCACTTAAATTAAATTAAAATTTGTGTTTTCTCCCGAAACAATCAGTTGTGGCACAAATAATCAGTTGTAGTTAAACAAATATGATGTGGAACCAAAATGGAGTAGAATACTTGGTTTTAATGCTGTTCAGATTGCAGATTCTTCTATACTACTAAGAAATCATATATGTGTAGTTTCTATAAGGCGTTTTTTTGCCACAAGCCATTGTCTCCCTTCATAGCCAACCGAAATCAATAAATGAGGTACCATTTTAAAGGTTAAGGTATCAGCTTCGATCAAATCTTATTTTAAGATAGGAATTTTTCAAATTCGACCCTTAAAGGCAACAATATAAATATTTCTAAAATGCTGTTTTTTCTGTCTTGAGTCATTTATCTCCCTGGGTACCCAACTAGAATCGTTAAATGATGCCTCATTTAAAAGCTTAAGATCTCCCCTTTGGTGACATCACATATGAAGACAGGAATTTTTTGGAACTCTACCCTTAAAAGGGCAGAAGTATCAATATTTCTATAATGCGTTTTTGTGTCACGAGCCAGTTATCTCCCTTGGTATCTAACCGATATAGATAAATGAAGTATCGTTTTTAAAATTGAGGTCTCTGCCTTGGTAAAATCACATTTTAAGAAAGGAATTTTTCGGAATTCAACCCTAAAAGGGCAAAATTATTTGTCATTATTTCCATAACCTTTTTTTTTTTTTTTGGCGCAAGCTTCTTATCTGCCTTGATATCTAACTGAAATCGAGAAATGAGATATTTTTTAAAAGATTAAAGACTCCGCTTTGGTCAAATCATATTATAAGAAAGGAATTTTTCGGAATTCAACCCTTAAAGGGCAAAAGTATCAATATTTTTACAACGCATTTATGTATCACGAGCAATTTATCTTCGTTGATACCTAAACGATATGCAAAAATGAGGTATAATTTTAGAGAATAAGGACTCCGCCATGGTCAAATTATATATTAAGAAAGGAATTTTTCGGAATTCGACCCTTAAATGGCAAAGGTATCAATATTTGTACAACGGATTTTTGTGTCACGAGCATTTTATCTCCTTTGTTATCTAACCGATATAGATAAATGAAGTATCATTTTAAATATTAAGGTCTCCGCCATGGTCACATCATATTTTAAGAGAAGAATTTGTTAGAATTCAACCAGTAAAGGGAAAAATTATAATTTTTTCCAAAACGTATATATGTATATATATTTGGCATGAGCTATTTATCTGCCTTGATATCTAAAAAAAATCTAGAAATGAGATATTATTTTAAAGATTAAGGTCTCCGCTTTGGTCGAATCATATTTTAAGAAAAGAATTTTTCGGAATGAAAACCCTTAAATGGAAAAGTAATAACTGTGAAAGTTGCGTGTGTGAGACAGTTCAGAACCAAACCGCTAGATAGCAGTAGCCAATATAACAGAGATATTAATATACTTCTTCACTGTTTCGACACAGTTTCATAAAGTTTTCACTACTAGCAAGCATTTTTCAGTACTGAAGATGAGTCTACGTACAAAGCTGCTTGGTTCAAAAAGTTATTAGCCAGCCTCCAGTTTAATCACATATATATAAAAATAGTAATTGCCGACCGTGAAATAAAAGCAAACAAATATACTGAAGGTCTGATCTATGCTGTGTGATTATTGAGCCTGACATCCCTATGTCACTTGCCATCTGGAGACTTCATTCCACCCTGCCTCCGCTAAATGAGATTGGCAATTTCGCCGTACCTGGCAGCCCGGGGCTGTATTTAGTTCGCCTGGCATGGCGCTCCTGAAGTGCCCGGGGGGTCCTTGAACGAGATTCGGAGCGCCCTTTGCATTAGAGGCACCCTCGGGTTGCGACGTGCTGGCACACAGTAGATAAGGGACGGAGTCGTCAAAGGGCCGATACGTTCTGTGATCGACGTGCTCTGCGCGAACAATTCACAGTCAACAGCGACACAGAGCACGTGGAGAGGGCGGAGAACAAAGACCGAAACGGTTAGGCTGCTGTGCTGAATACAGTACTCAGCTAGGTCAGAGTGAGTGGGTAACAGCTTGAAGTGGTACATCAGGAGCTAGGAGAGGGTTTTCTGAATGGTAACTCCTCAAGCGTGACGCTGACATGAACAACAAGTGGCATTACCATAGGAAAGCCCGATAACAATATATGCATGAATCCTTGATTTATTTACTACTAGATGATCCGTGCGAAAATTTCGCGAAAACAATGAACAGTAAGATTGGTGGTTTGTAATAGGATTAAGGAAGAACCACCTCATTTTTTTATTTTTTTATTGAAATAGGTAGTACGTAACAAATGTCGACGCCATTGAAGCAGTTTATTAATATCTCTATGATATGTGCTACTGCTACCTAGCGGCTTGGCTCTGAACTTTCTCATACGTATGACATTCACAGTTATTACTTTTGCCCTTAAGGGTAAAATTCTGAAAAATTTCGTTCTTAATTTATAACGTTCACTGAGTGGAGACCTTAATCTTTTAAATGATACCTCATTTATCGATTTCGGTTAGATGTCAAGGGAGATAAATGGCTCGTAACAAGAAAACTATAGAAATGATGATACTTTCACCACTGAGGTTCCAATTCCAAAAAAAAATCTTTTTTATGATAAAATGTGACCAAAACAAGACACCTTAATCTTTAAAATGATACCCCATTTACCTATACCGGTTAGATATTAAGGGAAATAAATGGCTCGTCACACCAAAAAGCGTTGTAGAAATATTGTTATTTTTGCCCTTTAAGGGTCGAATTCCGAAAATTCCTTTCTTAAAATATGATTTGAACAAAGCGAAAATCTAAATCTTTATAATGATACTTCATTTATCGATTTCGGTTAGGTATGCAGGGAGGTAAATGGCTCGTGACACAAAAACCACATTTTATAAATTTAACATTTTTGCCATTATTTGAAAATAATTACTTTCTTTAAATATGATGGGATAAAATCGGATACCTTAAGGTGGTAGGTACACTTATCAGGTTTCAAAAAAATGTATTTTTTTTTATTATTAACAAAAAAACAGTTTATAGTTTTGGCTTCATTTTAGTGAAAAAATTATTTCAATATCTTTAACAGTGTGGGAATTATGTGTGATTATGCAATGCCCTGCACGATTGACAGCCATTTAAATCTTACTGCACTTGAAGGTGATCCAAATCTTTAACCTTAAATATCTCAAAACAGCAATTTATCAAATGGTTTTAAAGATAACTTTTTTTCATATGCATAGATCTTTTTTCAAATTTGCAGGACATGTTTTACATACTAAGTAATACAGTGTGAACCATTATTGTTAATGCAGCTTTTCCCAAATGAAAAATATGCCTTTATATTTAAGCAAAAAAAAGCAAAAAAAAGCAAAAAAATTTAATTTCTTGACAAAAAAATTTATTAATAAAAATTTAAATAGGTTTGGAGAAAATGACATCTCAACTTTATCAAGTGTTTGTATGTGTTAGGTGTACCTACCCCCTTAATCTTTAAAATTATACCTCATTTTTCGATTTAGGTTTGGTTTGAAGGGAGATAATGGCTTGTGACAAAAAAAAAAAAATCTTATATAAATAATTGTATGATTTTGTCTTTAGCAGTTGGCAGCTGTGACTATTTTGGCGACATAAATCATGTAAAATGGGTATTATGAATCATATCCGGCGGTTGCAATTCCTGGATTAGGTTGCCATTGACCCGTAACCGTGTGCTTGTGAAAATCAGTCGTGTCATCCTGCCAGGTTAGTTTTTCAGCCAGGATCGGTCGGCAACTATACAGGTATTTCCTGCTCTATTTAATAAGTAATAAATGTAGAGGTTTTTCTGATATTATGTGCAAGCTATGATGCGTAAGATTAGGGGATGCTTTAGATTAAACTCTCAGCCGCCGGCAGAATCTCAATACTGCCAGCATATTCATTGTTTCTGTATATGCTGTTCACTGCTGTACCGAGGTTCCGCCAATGATTCGATAATACTTTAAACGCTTTTTTTTTTTCTCATTGACCTCAATTATATGCTACACATATTCTAATCTCTGTCTTCCTCTACAGTTCTTACCTTTGACTGTTCCTTCCTCTAACAAATTAATCAATGTCCCAGAATATTACCCACCATCCCAACTCGTCTTTCTGATAGACTCTTCCACAAACCTTTTCCTCACCCAGTAATTCCAAAACACGTTCTTTTCGTACTTTATCTCTTCACTTGATTTTCAGCATCCTTCTATAGCACCATATTTCAAATGATTCAATTTTCCTACTTTCTGATATTCATAAAGGATATACTTCACTACCATAAACTGCTGTATTCCACACATAAAATTTTAAAAAGTCGTTTCTGTGTCATAGATTAATCTCTGAAACTAAAATATTTCTCTTTTTCATGAAGGCTCTTTTTTCTAGTGCTATTCTGGTTGTAACGTCAGTACTGCTTCAGCTGCCAGTTGTAATTTTACTTCATAAGTAGCAGAATTCACGTACTTCTCCCACGTCAGTCGATCCTATTTTTATATTTATTCTACTATTATTGCTATCACTTCTGCTACATTTTAACTTCTCAATATCCTCTGACCATTCTGCTAACAGAACAATGTCATCATAAAATTAAAAAAATAACTTACTCCACAGCCCGAAGGTTGGTTGGATCCTCCAGAAGGAGGCATATTAAGCCATTGTATCTGAGGTAGGACAGCCAGTTCCTTTCCTCTCGGATCTACAGTTTAACGTGGAATCCGAACCATCGAGCAACCTGGCGTATCTCATATGATCAAACACGACTCTCATAAATTCCTGCACCTACCGGGATTCGAACCTAGTACTGGAGCAGTGAAGTTTTTGAAAACAAGTGCCTTAACCACTGAGCTGCCAGTCCGCTCCGTGCTGATTTTTTCTCCATGAACACTTCCTTTATTGCTTCTTCTATATACAAGTTGAATATTAATGGAGATAGACTACAACCTTGTCTCACAATGTTTTTAACTGATGCATGTCTCTCATGATTCTCTACTTTTTGATATATTATAAAGTATTCTTCCATTTAGACCAAAAGCTATTAATTTACAACAGTCTTGTGAGACAAGGAACAAAAACCAGTTAACGAAAAGAAATGAAAAATGGTGATTAAAATAATCTAACGAAAGAACAGTCTGAGAGTTACAACCGAGATATAGACTGCATTTACTGTCATGTCTTATATTCAGATGTTAATAAAGGTATACGGTGTAAATTCTGCACACTGTGTTTGTTTTGGGGGTACACATATTTGTCGAAACCATGGTATGGCAGGAACCAGAAAAAATATCCTTTTTTTACTCATATTTTACCTGCACATATGTTCACCCAACAATAGAAAGAAGGAATGAAACAAGTAATTTTTGTTTGAGAGTATCACATTACAAGGCAGTTAATTTTTGTTACTAATCACTGCAAACAAAATCAATTGGCTGAGAGATACCGAAGGATCGCTCGGCCGATAGGTTTTTTTTTTTTTTTTTTTTTTTTTTTTTTTTTTTTTTTTTTTTTTGTAACAGTTTAACGTCCCTTTTTAACGACGTGGTCTTTAGAGACGGGAAAGGATGGGGGCAAGGAATGGGAAGGAATTCGGCCATGGCCTTTTGAAGGAAGCATCCCGGCATTCACCTGGAGTGATTTGGGGAAACCATGGAAAACCCAAATCTGGATGCCCGGACGGGGATTCGAACCGCCGTCCTCCCGAATGCGAGGCCAGAACGCTATCCGTTACACCACCACGCTCGGTGACCGCCGATAGGTGACAGAGTTTTCGATTGACCGATCAATGCGCTACTTGTCGTGGATGGACTAACCTAACCCAATAATCCCTGTATGACATGTTAGCGAGGATACTACGTTTTGTTTGAAGGTATATTACATGCCGAAATCTGCACTTATATGTCTTGTTTACGAGGATGAATGAAAAGCTACTAGGCCAAGGTTACATATGTCAACAATATTAGATTAAACTTCACCATAAATTATTGTATTTTTTTAAGTTTATTTACAAATGAAATAGCGTAAATTTCATAATAAATTACGTTTTTTTAACTGCAACATGACATAACGTATAATTATAAAGTATAACATAAGAGATTTTTAACAATGGAAAAAATAATACTTAACTGGCGACTCTCATATTAAATTTGAAGTCGATTTGTTCACCACACGCGACAGAAACTCTTTAAGTAACATTTTTGTTTAATTCGAGTTTTAGAGTCATTAATACCTATACAATCTGATTTTTTCCATTTGTCTGCAAACTGTGTACAAGTATTTTTATTATTATTATGTTAGTGTGTGGTTCGTGTAGGGAAATGTGGGTACCAACCCGCATTGGATTAAATGACAAACCAGAACCGCCTAAAAACCATATTTACTTTGTCTTGTACCTCTAGGGTGAGACTGGATCCAGCAACCGCTACCTTCCAATCTCCCGTATGATGGCGCTTCGAAAAACCTCTGCACTGTCAAGCAGTTTGCCAATGAATTTATGTCTTATCATATGAATGTTTACATGACCAAATACCGTTAGCGAAGGCTATCTTCGTACCTTGTAGGACATTATAGCCACAATTGATAGAAAAAGCTAGAAAAGGAATGAAGTTTGTAAACACAGAATGATAACCGTAAAGTACTCAATGCTATTCGCACAACTATTGGTTACAAGAGACTAATATTGACTGAACCATGCTATCAAGAGAGAAGTTTAGTTAAAAAAAAATATTTTGAGACACAATATACAATAGCCACGATCTTTTTTTGTTGTTTCTGATGAGTTCAAATTTTATTCAGTGGAATTATAAATGTCGTTTCTTTAATTAATATTTACTGTTTCACCACATGACATAAAAATGTAACCATGTAAAATGAAATCCACGAGAATAAGAAAAAAATACTGTAGGGCATCAACATTATACAGTTTTTTCACATGTAAATTGTAAGAACAATTATGTTGCCGCATAAACAATGTGTAAAAATCAATTTTGTTTCACTTTTCTTAACCCTATATTTTTTCTAAACGAATACCCGCATTGGTATCTGTGCAAGTTCGTTGTCTGTCTGGGTGGTGTAATGCTTACAGATAGGTCTGAATGAAGGAACTAACGGGAAAACTTCGCAGATCAATTAAGGAGCTAGCTCGATACCGCAAAGACGCCGCAACAAAGCAGATACCCTCTCCCTGCTTCCACTGTCTTTTGGTCATTGCTATTTTAAACTTTTTCAATTTACAGTCCTTATTACAACGACGTATTTTAAGTGTAACATCCACTGAATAACACAGCAATCCAGATTCTGTATTTCACCTAAAAAAACATTGGTACTAAGAGTTACAAAGCGAATTACATTTCCCTTTTCAAGTGAACAGGAAGTTACAAAGGATCTAAACATCGAGTGAGCCTTTGTTTACTGAACAAATAGTGATTCCAATCAACGGAACCTGATTTATTTTTTTATCATGCAAGAAACGCTCTTCTGTTTTGATTCATTAAAGTTGCGTAGTGGATAATTACTTCACAAGGTTTTCAGGAATGGTACTGTTCTAGCTATACAGTTACTTGTGTGTACGTAAGAAACCACTTCTAGTTATTGATAAAGTTGTATTTTTTCTTTCAAAATGTGCTCATATGATATTAATTATGTTTCCAATCACCATTAAACCTATAAATTCTTTTGACCCTTTTCATCGAATTGCGAGAGAAGGTGGTAAAATTTATAGAGCTTGCTGGACACAGTTATTAAGTGTTCTCAAACAACTGTTGTAGTATCATTAATTTTATCTTCTCACGCACAAAAATTGGAAATTTTGAATAAAATTTGAATTATTTCGCGTGTTAGGAATCCTAACTATGTACTTGTATTCCTGAGACCTATTAATTTGCCTTTTGTAAAACAGGAAAAGAATTATTTTTTTTTTTTTTTTTTTTTTTTTTTTTTTTTTTTACAGTTGAGATACTTATATTTGTTAATATCTTCTAAAAAATTACTCTGACCTAAGGGTTCGTTTAATTTAAAAAAAATCGAAACGAGCCACTTTGTACTACAAGGTAGCTCCTAGATCCAGTTCACCTTGCTGGTACTTCCTATTTCGCTGTAGTGACAGAAATCTCTCCGATTTATGTGATCAGGATCCACTTCACAATCTTGATAACTGATAACCACAAAAAAAAAAAAAAAAAAAAATGTAGCTGTTACTGATTTTATTCTCAGTTAACGTGCAACCACCGATGCAGATAGTTTTATATAAGCAAAATACTGTGAACCATTTCCCAGCATTACCAAAAAAAAAAATCTACATTGCTATTTATTTAGTCTTAAGGGATGACAAACAAGAAAATAACACGTTTAGGCTAATACTGGTTTATTGTTTCTTTGTTACAAAAATACATGGTAAGGCACTTTGTGCGAGACAATACAACTACAGATATATTTACAAACCAGACACACAAACACACACACAATGCATATACACTTGCATACACCGTTATATTTACAGGATATGTTCTAATACGTAATTACACGTGGGTAACATAACTCATTAGCACTGATGATGGGAATCAGAGATGACTTTTGTCGATCTTAAATAAAGTCGGGATTGTAATAAATATGATGATGAGATGAAGTGTTGGAAACTTTGACAACGAGGGCAAGGGCAAAATTCTCTTTGATGTTTAAGGCCGTAGGCTTTGTGTTAACAGTTCTGCTTCCGCGAAAATCCAGCAAAACAAAGAGAGAGAAAGAGAGCGGCAAAGTCCTTGACGCCTGACCGTCATTAGAGCCCACGACGTCACTAAAGTCCTTTTAAGAAGTCCGGTCGTCTGTTGTCTCGCTTCTCCTTTTGTAGACCTTCTGGCCGACTACGTGATGGGACGTTTCCGCTAGCTCCATCGGCGTCCTTGGTTTTAATTAATTGTCCCCCGTTTTTCCACTCTCTCCAGGGTACTTTTGCGGGCATTGTAGAAGAAAAAGATAAGAGACGCGTGACCACAACGCCCTCTTTATGCCGACGAGAAAGAACAATGGAACTATTGAACCGCAATTACGAGAGATAGCATGCGCGAACCACAAAGAAAGCAGTCCCGTTAGGAATTTTATCGCGTTTTAACACCACGCCCACATGCAAAAAAGTAAAAATTAGGAAAGAATTACAGTGAATTCTTTAAAATTTCTTATGACTCTTCTTATTATTCCTCGCGAAAATGATTGTTAAATATTCTTCGTGGATGAAAGGAACCTGTAACATGAAAAAAAAACTTTGATATTCAGAGTCCTTTCGCCACTCTAGCTGCTAGAATAATTTAATGCCGTATTTCCAATGACACCAGAATTTCTAATAAATATCATTTTTCTTCTTTCATGTTTATTCAAGTCATGAGGCCTGATATATTATGAGGAAATCTAATGATTAACTGAATAATTTGCTTCTACGGGATAGGAGAAATTGTAATTAGATAATTATGAAATAAGGGTGTCACCCTCTGTGATTTTAATTTTTGCCGATCAGTTTGAAAATAAGGAAGAGGTTCGGAGAAGCAAAATATATCGTTTGGGTCAGTGCCTGGATGTGATATTGTATTGGAAGTTACTGTCATATTTATGTCGCAGCCAGATTTCCTGGTAAGGAAAAGGCCCATGCTTGGTAAGTTCAGAACATGCCAATGCATTGCTACTTTGTTATGTTGAAACATGGCACAAATTTTTCAAAAAGGACGCAACTGAACTGCTTGAAATCTCTGGCCAATGTTCTCATTGCATCATACAACAGAAATCCATTTATCATTGAGATATTTCGAAGTGTTCCTGATTTCCATACTGCTGTATTAGATAACTGAATTTCTACTGCTAATGCTGTCAATGGCGAAGGATTTAACTGCGTTTATTAAAGAGAGGACCGTGTCATCGATTTACAATTTACGAAGTAGCATAACAATATTGAAGGTGTTTATCATTCGATGGATAATGCGCTAAGATAACTGTGACGCACTTAGCGAATAACAATTCTTCGTTCTGTGTGCCGCAAAACTGAAAAGCAACACTTGCGACCACTTGCGGATAGATCTATTTCGAAGCAGACTCTCTGATCACCAGTTCCCATGATGAAGCAATCTTTCCGTTATCCGCTGAGACGGAATCGATTGTTTCCGCCGTTATTTCGGCCTGTAGGAGCACTGCGGGGAAAAAAGCTGCACGTGTGTTTCTTTGCCCCCCGGTTCCAATAATTGGTAACCCAATCCGAGGCGGCCTGGGGAGTATTGGCTCATTACCGGCGGATGCGAGGCGTCGATTCCCCCCTCCCTTCGCGCCACCAAGACTCGTTTTACGCTCGGGGGTGGTGTCCGTCCTCAATTCGCCATCTGCGACCCGACGGGAGGCTGTGTGAGAACGGAAGCAGACTCATTACTCCCGCGTTTTACTGCAGGCGCGTTTTAGTGCGCAGACAGGTGGGGCTGCAGGCATCCGCTCTAACTCTTGAGACAGCCTCCTCTAAAACATCCAGACTCGTCACACACATCAGTGACGGGGTAACTACCTCATTAGTTACTGTTTTCTTTCTGGCATCAAATGTCCCAACTTGATTGAAAAGCATCTGGTCTCCTTCAATTAAAAATAACATTAGGTGATTTTTTATGAGCTTCGCCGAAATGCTTCGTACGTAACACTGAATTTGAGTTATTCAGGATAAGTATGTTGCGAACTTTATCTATCAACTTTTTGTGGAAAATTTTTTTTTACTACTTCAGTACAATTTCTTTCATTAGAAGCACATATAGCCATTGCGAATAAATAAATCCACTGTAAAAAGGTTGAAGAGAGGTAACATTTGTTCTTTTTATTAAGAAAATGAGAAATTTCTAACGCTCTTAAGATCATACGTAAAAACTTTCTTATTAACTTTGTAGATCATTTGAGTTGGTACGTGTCTGATATCTACACAGGTGTTGCTCAAGATATGTAATCTGTCATTTTTTTAGTATTTATCAAGCGTAATAAATTACAATAAAGTTCTGCAGAATAGAAAATCATAAAAGTATTTCTAACTGCAAGTCATTCTGGTCACCAAAATACTTAAGACTGATCCAACGAAGAATTACGTCTGTGTACTACAGAAACAAGGAGACTGAATTCTTAAGAACTTTCTGACTTGCAGAAGAATGTTAAATGAAAAATGTCAAACAGACATCGAAGAAACGTATTTCTATAAAGAAGTTATCAAGGTGAAAGCATTATAAAATAAGAGAACGAAATAATGATAATCATAATGTGAGATAAATGCATGATTTTTCTAAGGAAGATGTTTGTATTGTATTTGAAAATGGGAAATAATGATTTAAAACTGAAGAAGGCTCTTAAAAAATAAATAAACGCTAAGTGAAATCTGATAGAAAAATCATGGTACGAGCGATGGGAAAAGACGGTACTTCGTGCAAGGTAAAAATGAAGAACTGTATAGGTATGCAGAGAAAATACACAATACCCAACAGAAGGCTGAAATTTTATTGACACCTTATGATAAGAAGCAAGAGTAGGTTGACCAAAAAATTTTCAACCACATCACTAAAATAAAGGTGACTACAAAATCGGTTGAGGAGATGAGAAAAGATAAGGAAAAATGAGGAAGATTGAAAATTCTGGGAGAACAGTAATAGGCAAAACCTGTTGTTTCCCATGGTCCAGAGTAGGCCTAAATGAAAAGAAGAAAAACATGAGGTCTTTATTTAGCAACATTTTAGTGGAATTGATCATATTGATTCATAATAATGTGAATAAATTGGAAGATAATATCAGACATTTTTTACCACTGTGCTTAGAAACCTGGCGGTTCTAATCATTTTCCTCTTCTATTGTTTACTACTTTAAACGCCCTTTAAAAATGACGGAATAACCTATGGTGACAGTAGGAATTTTTTTTGGAAATATTTCTGGCGAAAACAAATAAACGATTAATTATTATCTTTTTTGTTAATTTTTTTAGATGTGACTAAACTTTCCCTGATTAGATTCTTGGAGTATTTGGCTATTATGTTTTTAAATCACTGTATTTGATTTTAAATGATGGAAGTTTCTAAGCAAAGTATGATTTCAACAAACGAATAATTGTTACTTATTTGATTGATATATTTCATTACCTACGTTTTATGTGAGTTTAAACTAAATTGTTAATAATCTTCCATTTTTCTTATCATCCGTCAAAAAAAAAAAAAAAAAAAAAAAAAAAAAAAAAAAAAAAAAAAAAAAAAAAAAAATTTAAAAACTCTTAGGTTATGTTGTGGCGTGGTTCTCGTAAATTATATTGAGAATATAACGTAAACTTTGGGTGACCTTCTTTTTATGTGAATTTCTGCATCTAGTCATCATAAACAAATAAAAAGCAGCGTGTAAATTTAAATGAACGCTCACTGTAATTTTTTCATCCTATAATTTTTAATCTCTACCTTAGTATTTTTGTGCAGTTACTTCTAAATCAGACAATTGCCTTTTAGCTTGAATCGCAGTTACATTACCTTTTAACAATGTAACTTCCAATAAAATGAAATTTAATTATTTATTTTAAATTTAAACTTCCTTTTAAATGTTTCGAAAACAGATATTTGTTTGAAATTTCCTGGTAAACCAAGCAGTGCTGTGGTGGCAGCCGTTATTACTAATACTTCGGACGTCATCGGACTGCCCGAGGGTTGCCGAGTTATTGAAGTCACGTCCACTCTCCAGGCATAACAAATTTTATTTAAGTGGATGGAGAAACACTAATCTGCTTTTTATTACGATTCTGGTTTCTGTCCCTCCATTTGAAGAACTGAACACATCAGGGCAGCTGCGGTTCGTAGGTTCCACTGAAGGGATCTCTGCTACTAAGAAATACGAGGTAGCAGAGAGAGCGATTTCCCAGGAGAGCGTAAGGATTGACGGAGGCAGGTGTTGGCCGCCAACTAGCGCACAGTGGCCTATTCTGGCTGCGGCACAATGGGTCGCAGTTAGCACGTCGCCGTCCATTGTGCTCGCGTCACGTGGCGCCCGGGGCGGCGACGTATTTTTTTGTGAGACCGTTCTCGCTGGCTCTTTAGCGGTGTGACCCCTGGCTGCAGACCATTGTGCTGCCACCTCGCAAACACGAAAAAGCGCTAACGCAATTTAGGGAAATCCGAGCGGCGACTCGCTTTCTTGCTGGTCCACCGAGTACGCCGATTGTTCGACGATGGTATCAGCTAGCAGGTGGCGTTATGACGGCAAGTGAAAAGGTCGCAACGAAAATACACAATAGCTGCTGAATGACCTATTGTTCTACTTTCCCTGCGCGAAATCTGGGAGGGACTACCCAGTTTTGTTACGTCGGTATCGGTTTTCAAGGTGAACACTCTGATTGGGATCATTTTTGCACGCCGCTGCATGTCCTTCCCGTTTAACCAAGCGTCAAAAATGAAACGGTATCCATATTTCGATACTCGAAGAGCTGAATGAAGTACACACCTAATTTTAACACTTTGCCTCCCTGTTTTCTGCGCTTTAGCGAATATAGCATATGGTTCGCTAATACACTGAACTTGGTGTTACAGACGATAAAATTTTAACCACCTAACTAATGGAAACTTTAAATCTGTAATCGGTTAGTCCCGTGGACGACTATTGTAACAAAAATACATAAAAGATTAAAAATTTTGTAATAGTGTTACATTTCTTCCGAGATATCACCAAATCATTTCCCTTTTTTGGCCATATTTCAACTTACAAAAAGTGTTTTTCGTATTGGTACTTCAAATGAAATTGCGTAGTTCTGGTAAGAAACATTGTTTTAGAAACACAGATCTGTTTCCACATTTAATTCATTCTTGATGAACATCAGTTGCGATCTTTTGATGGTCTGAAGAATAGTTTTGATTTTAAATTCTGTGACCACGAAAGCCACAAAGACAGTTGATAACAGAAAAAGATGAAAAACAATTTTCCATAGAGACATGCCTCACTGACGACTAGCAAACTATTCTCATCTATTTTCGTGCGCTCCTGTGGCAATTACACTGCTATACATTCACCGGTTACAACCAGATTGTTCTACGTCACGCATTACGTTCTTAACATCTAGCACCCTTGCCTACACAAATCTGGAATCGCTTTATAAAAATTCTTTGCACGGACAATTAATGAGTTCGAGTAAAAGTGAATCAGAAATAGAAGTAATTAATTAATAATCATCTGTGTTTGAAGAAATTTGCCCATACTCTCGTCGAAAAATACGACTAATTTTCAAATGAATTCTCATTCATGCTATCCTATGTTGTAAAAGTGTAGCATTTCAGTTTACATGAGACGTGAATGATTAGCTACTATGAACATACTTACATTACTGATAAATGTGTTATTCTAACGTCATGGATTTATGTCTGCATGGTATAATGGTTCTAAGTGAACATGAATGCTGGTGATCTTAAATAGTTAAGAGCTTTTGATAACATGCAGTAGTTTGTCGTACCAGGTATGTTTCGCTTATAATCACACGTACCCTAGTTCTAGTGATTACCCGCAACCACTACTTCACTAAACAATACAGTGATGATGACACGATGAATAATTAATGAGACTTTTTTTGAAATAGTGAAATTGATTATTAAATGTAATAGTTTTCTTTGGAAGTAAATCTGTCTGGATAGACATTTGTGCCACTTGTTTTGTTGTAATAACATTGCAGCAAGTCACTACCTACCCCTAGAAATGAATGTCATTACTTTTCACTGCTGTTTTGAAATACTGGGAATGTTTGGAAGACTATTTTTTTCTCTCGCTCTTCACAATCCACTTCCAATTATCTGCAGTGACATTCATATTTTCTAGGGTACAATGTCGAACAATACGATTGTTGTACGTCTTTAGGAGTCACTTCGATTTGTCGAGAGATTGAGACCTCAAACGGCCAAGTCTTAAATTCAAGTTCTACTCTTCTTTCGTCTTAGACTTAAATTAGATTTGGTTTCCGCACAACGAGTATCAACTACGTTGTTGATAGTGATGTGGCACATATTGAGTACCGCAAAGTGTTTTTCTTTAGAGGGAAAAGGCTTAATCCGAACGCACTTGCAGGTAACAAGTGTTTCCCCGTATCGCTTCACTCACTCGCAGTAATATCGTCTCTACTGTGAGGATGTCTGGTGAGTGATATCTCAGCCGACGAAGGGGAACTGTCCGTAGGGCGACGGGAAGAATCCCGGGAACGCCGCCGCGGGTGGCGCCGTGGCTTGGACGGGCACCGACGCCGTCAGGTAGGTAGTGAGGAGCGTCGGGACGACGCGCGTCGACGTCAGCGTCGTGTAGGCCGTCTTGGCACCGAACGTCAGCTTCAGGATCTTACTGTCAGTCTCGGTGACCAGCGTCTGCGTAACGATCGGCGTTGACGTCACCGCAAACTGCTGAAACACGTCATTAGATGCACTTTACAGTAACAAAGCAATAAAAAAAACCACACAATGCGGTGAAACATAACCATAAGGACAGAAATTGGTGGTAACATATATAGTGATTGATGACTAGTGACTATGAAAAGTGGAATAAAGTATATAAAAAAGAAGAAACAGAGTTGTGTTCCGCAATGATCCAGGTGCGAGACATACTCAGCCAAACTCGGTAGCAGAGTGGCCAATTTTGTTCCGTGGGCCTTTGAGTGTTTTGTGTGTGTGTGTGTGTAGGTGACTGCGATGATCATTATTCAAGTCTAATGCGCTGTATATGTGAAAATGGAAGGAAAGGAGACGGTGAAACCTCTTCCAAAAGACACCACGGAGGTCATCAAATTTAAAAACCCGATGTAACCAATGAGCATCAAAATTGCTGTATGACCTAATACGTATCGCACTTCAGATAGGTGTGGTATTTAAGAAATAGCTACGGAATACACCACTCCTATCTTGCTGCTGGCCAAATCCCAAATAGTGAAAATTACCGACACTCGGACAACCTTGTCTCATGACAGTTGCCGGACACTTGTGCCAATGGAGCGAGTGAAAGTTAGATTAAGGCAACCAATAATAAGAGAGATAGTACAAATTATGATGATTTCAAAGAAATTTTAAAAGATTAAGTTACAATGGTAAGGACATATAAGAGAAGAGACAAACTAATTATTCAATCAAAATCATAGGAAGATCAAATAGACGTTGGATGGATTATACAGTACTAAACTGGGGAGACAAAGGTTTGTTAAATGTGAAATAAGAATAAAAAAATTTAAAAAAATGTGAAAACATGTACATTACTGGTTTTGGGTCATCGATTATTATCTAATAAATCGGAACGCCAGAAACAGAGTTTTTATTTTAGATGTACAAGATGGATAAAAATCCCATGGATATTCTTTATTAGTAAGGCAGCTGAAGTAAATATCTAAATATAAATATGTGGATAGTTTCCGTTTCTTTTTGTATAAACTTTGACGAATGTGCCATCCTTCATCTTTCACGATTAATGTTTTGAACCTAAGTTTTCTTTGTTTGGGAACCTACTAATACCAAGATCCGTAGTGGTTGTGGACTCAAATATTTTTTATTTTCAGGGTAACAAGTTAGTCATCATCGTCCAAGAAAGTAAATATATACAAATTACCAGATTTTAAACTCAATATAAAAATTTTACAGAGTTGAATTCCCTATCAACAAAATGATATAAGAATGCGATTGCGCGTTGTCATTGTCTGTAGCTCCTGTAAGCTTAAAACGTGTTTCTGTTAGTGCTGGCACTGCAAAAGAATAAAATCTAGAGGGAGAAATATCTCAAGTGTTAAATTCATTCGATCTCGTCTCAGTGATTATTTGTTTAAGTATGTTTAATTTCCTGAACTTATAATCATTCTTAGGAAAATTATTTCTTATTAGGTTATAATCTATTCTACCGTTGTCCATCAAGATTACTAGTAAACATTTTTTTTCATTCCCGACCTTTTTCTGAACGATTTTCCACGGAAAAATTTAAACCAAAACAGACAAAGTGGTCAAAAGAGGCAGGAAGCGTTTTACTCTTTCTGTAACTTATGTTGCATCACTACACATCACGTACGGACTAAAGAACTAATTTAAATGGTGTTTTCATAGTTTGAAAACTTAAACTTAAAAACTGTGATGTGTATTAAGACTTTACGTTTACGCAATAATAAACGATAATTTGTTTCTCACATGAACAGATATCACACTACAGTAAAGAGAAACCCGTCTCTCTTTGGATGTTGTTAAAATATTTTTTGACAATGTAACTTGGTTATTTAGTAACATGCCACTCATAAAGGCAAATTAAACTACGAATATTATACTAAAATTGTTGGGCACCACTTCAGGAATGATTGGTTATTTCTTTTCGTAAGCAAGGTGTGCCGTATTCATTGGCGAAGCTACCGGGAAATGCAAGTAAAACTATTATTGTCAGTTTCGACACCGTTCGACAGAGTTCTTCTCAGTCAGTTTGTATTATTCAATGATTGTCTTTTCTTGGTGATGTTTAGGACCAATTTATGGGTTTTTCGTAGAATTTACGTGTAATGTTTTTTAGCTTCGTAATCTAGTTGATATTTGCTGCTATCATTTTGCAAGAATTTCAGTTAACTTGCAAAAACTTGTAGCTTTTAATCATTGGTACACATAATTTTATAAACAAAATCTTGTGCATTATTCATACAATTTTATTAATGAATTTATACTCGCGTTATTGTTAAAATACAGTGACTAAAATAAGAGACTCTTACTGTAAGAAATTAAAGCAATGATGTGCGAGAAAAGAAGTTTGTAGAAGAGGCTTACAGAAAGAAGAGACAGGATGGTATGTCATATTTTGAGACATGCTGGATTGGTTAATTTGTTAGTGGAGGGAACAGTCGAAGTTAAAAACTGTAGAGGAAGACAGAGATTATACTACAGGAAGCAGATAATTGAGGACTTATGGTGCAAGAGGTATGTTTATATGAAGAGGTTAGTGCAAGATAATAAGGGATGGAGGATTATGGTTAAAATACAGTGGCTAAAATTCATGGCTTTTACAATAAAAAAATTGAAGCAGTTATGGGTGTGAAAATCAGTTTGGTGAAGAGGCTTACAAAAAGAAGAGACAGGATGGTAGGTCATATTTTTGAGACATGCAGGTTTAGTTAATTTGTTGCTGGAGGGACCCGACACTTTGCCAGAAGATGAAGTGGGGGAATGGATCCGAAACGTCGCTTCAGATTGGCGCGCTCCCCTGGTGGGACGCCCGAGAACATTTCACACAGCTGATACACCGGGAAAGCCTTTTATTCCTTCATGAAGCTATTATGATCAAACACTGGCTGTAAATGGCTACTTTCCGTGAACGGGTGTCACAACTTTGTATTACCCCCACCATGTACGCAGTGTTTACCCACCTGCGGCTGCTGCAGTGGGTTGAGAGGATTGAGCTGCGCCAGCGGGTTGAGCGGCTGGGGCTGCGGCGCCACCGTCGTGGTGCCGTACTCGAACTCCGTCCTGCTGACGGTGGCCACGGGGCGCCTGATGGTGCTGTACGTGGTGCTCTGGCCGTCGAACACGGGCACCACGTGCGAGTCGTACACCGTCTCGAGCCGCAGCACTGGCCTCGAGGTGGTCACTACCTGCGGGAGGGCCGCCGCGGCACCCGGGTTCAGGAAGCGCAGCAACGCCAGCTGCTGCAGCTGCTCGGGCGACAGCTGCGGGGGAGGCGGCGTCACAGACAGTTGCTGAAGTTGCTGCTGAGCCTGCTGTTGAAACGTCGTGAATTAAAGTTTGGCTCTCTACATTATCAACAATAGTGACAGTGATTCATGATACACATGTATACTAAATAAGTTACCAACGGTTTTGAAAAATAATTACTAGATGATGTAGAGTCTAAGGTTCACTGCACAAACCTTACCGTGACGCTTTCATCTTCTCGACAAATTCATATGACTTTGGAATTCAAGCTTATTTTGATATCCAGTACTAATGCTGCAGACATAATTTCTCAAACTATGGTCAGTGAGGATGGGATAGTTGGTCCGCAGGCAGAATATTAAATACTTAATTTAAGATCATTATCGTCCAGCTCAATCATTAACTGATGTGTGCTCTTAAAGTCATGAGTTCAGCTATCTTCTCCAGGTAGAAAGATCTTGGGTGATCCTCTGCCAGTTAACTACGAGTGCCCTGCGCATGTCTTTGTCCCATCGGTGAGGTGGTCTTCCTCTCGGTCTGTGATGGCCTTCTGCACTCCATCTTTGGTTTTCTCCCAGCAATATGTTAGCACAGGAAGAATGCACTAGTCATAAAATATTTTATCTAGATTTGTGGGCATATTAGATTTGAGGATAATAGAATGGATACAGAACTCTTAGTGTGTAGGGCTATACAAGAGTATAAGCCATAAGGCTTTGAGCTAAACTTTGTTAAAGCAATCAATATTTCAACGACCAGGCAAATACCTAGTATTTCCTGGATATGAGGACATGCATTGTTACTATATATAATAAAAAATATGTTTACAGCTAACATCAAAGACATCGGATTTCATTCAATGATTAATTTAACGACAGTCTTGTGAGAGTATTACCGTAGGTGTAGACTTTAAGGAACCGCGATATCTGCTGATAACAGTTGGATTAGTTAACAATATACATGTTGCTAAAAATAATAGGCAAATCTAAGTTAGTGATCAGCAGATTTATTTTAACATTTTAGTGATCCTCGGACTGAGAAAGAGATTTTTAAGTTTTCGAAGCGAGTGTTCTCAAATTCTTCACGAAATGTTACAATTTGTCCATGTGTCGATTATTCCTTCTGCTACTCTTTTCTCCAACGTTTCTACCACAATTTGTATTGATATTCAAGGGGTACAAACACCTGCTGTGTCTACTGAAAATCCTCCATGTTGGACGTTAAGTAGATTAGAGTATGTCATCGATTCAGCATAATTTCTCTTGTGTAGTAATATTGTCATTCTCCCTAAGCACGGTATATAACCATTGTTTCAAGATTGTACCACCTGTCAGCTAAATAGCGTTTACCGTAAGGCATATTTATAGAATAAAATAGTGAGCGTAATATGGATTGAAGGCACTGAAAAGGGATATCGTTAAGAGAAGACAACAGTTACTCAAGGCTCTTAGTAATCAAGATTCCCTGTTATACAAATATTAACGAACCATAGATTAAGGACAAGTACGTAATGTCAACTTTTAAGGGAAGATGATATTACCTCCCACCATCATGAATATCAAAAACCTGGAAGAATTCAAAGAAGTCGATTTGACTTCTATATTTCAGAAATCATTGGCACAGTATATTGGATATCGACTCAACTGAAATATTACTGTGATACCAAAAATAGCGCTGACAGAAAATAAATTTTGTTTTGGGTGGGGTTCATTTAAAAAATGCAACAGCAGGATGTATTTTCAACTGTGATTTTGTGCCACATATTTTAACAGAAAATATTGAAGTTAATTATTTTGTGATTGCGTTGAGTTACTGATCGTTGTTAATGTTATCTTGGATGTCCGGGTGAAACTGCATAAATTTTTTAATACAAGACGTTTCAACCATCATTCTGTGGCCTTCATTAGAGGACTACTGTGGGTAGGATTGCTGCTGCCTATTATCGGCGACATGGTAGTACTCTGATGAAAGCCACAGAATGACGGTAGAAACGTCAGGTTTTAAATAATTGGTGTGATCCCACTAAGACATTCAAGATAAAATTGTTTTCCGACAAGTTTGTTAATGACAGCCAAATTAAACTTGAATTACTTCAGGAAAATACCGTATTTTATTCTTCAGTGTATAAAGTCAAGTTGTTGCTTATATGGAATTGGTGAAAGTTCCTGTTAGGATATTGTGGGATTATATTTTATCTATGTCTCTGATGAGTGTGTGTGTTTTTGGTTTTTGTTGCTATGTTTCGATGTTTATGCTAGAATCGTTTACCATGAAAATACTAGAAATAAAATAATTTAAAACCATGATGATAAACAAACCACAGTGTAACAAACTATGTTGGCTTGAATTTTAATCAGGGTGTTATATGAATCCCTGAGAACAAATTAACATCATATCAGCATTTGAATATATCATCTTTCACAGTTATGCACCATGTTGCCATGTAGCCAACTTTGATGTTATTACATTATCTAACACCTGACGTGTTTTATTCTGGCATAATGTACTCTAACTGGTTAAGATACCCGTTACTGTTCTGAACTGGCATTTATTATGTATTAATTATTACCGGATCCTCTGTGTAAATATTTCCATTTAACCGACATCAGAATGTGCTGTTTTAAATCGAAAATCTGTTAGTGAATAAATGAGTTGATGAAGTGAAGAGCGACTTACCGCTCAGACACAAGAATTTTTTACCTGTCTCCAAAGTAAAATTCATTTTAAAGTAATTTTAATTCCTGGTTGTACAGTTACTTTGATAGATTTTCTTCTAGCGAGTAGAAATGTACAAGCAGAACACATTAATGCGTTCAAACTTATGTATGTTGTGATCAATAACATCTTTTGAGAAATAATTGATGAGTAAGCAAACCTACCTCATTAACTACTTGTAAGGTAACTCTTACGTAAACAAAAAACAACTTAAATTCTTATCAAGCCACTAAGGCGTCGAAGTTTGTAAACACAGATTATGTTGCGTTTACTTCAGATTAGATGCGTTTACTGAAGAAGAACTAATGAAAGATTCAACACTCCTATGCATACAAATGTCATTCCAGATGCAGGCTTCCAGACAGCTTGAAATGGCATAAAATATTTAATACATTTTATTCCCATCACAATGAAGTTAAAACTTTAAGTAGAGTTTTGATTTTCAATTTCATATATGGGTATTCAGAATGGTGTTTAGATTCGATCTGTGAGTTATGTAAAGAATTTTTCTTCACATACTAAGTGTAAAATCTAAACAAAACTATACTACTGACCCCCCTAACAATGTTTTCCGACTGTATAGTATGTGATGTCACTGTAGTTTGTTAATACATTTTTTTCAAAAATAATCCCGGCGATCTGAATGTACTCATGAACTATGGGTCGTGTAAAGTAGTTTTATTCTGAAATCGAAAGGAAATTCTAAGCAAAACTATAATACGGACTAGCATCATATTCAAAACAGTATTTTCATCTTGTCTGACATGTTAGAGCGGTCTGTTTGCTCTGTGGTTAAGGCGGCAGCTTTCAAACGTTTCTGGTGCGACCACTGATTCAAATCCCACAAGGGGGCAGAAATTTTTAAGAGTTATGTTTGAGCATACGAGCTACGCCAGGGGTTCCGTGGTTCGGGTTCCACATTAAACTGTAGGCCCCCGAGGATAGCAACTGGCCGTATTACCTATGTATGATACAATGGCTTAGTATGTATCGTTCGAGAGGTTCCACCAACACTCGCGGGTTGTTGACCAAGTTAATTAACTAATGAAATATTATATAAATGTAATTTGCGCACATCTGCTTGTCGCGAAGGTGATCATTTTCAATTCTAATTTTTTTATACATCTTTTCGGAAGACAAGTTCAACATTTCATTTAGCAACGTCTAATGATACTTTAAGGGAACGGGTGGCGGAATATGTGACACATTGATTTTATCGCGTAGCATTTATTTTTATTGTGATGGCATTTGTCACACTATTTATCACGTGAGTAACGTCTCAGATGTATATTTCTCCATTTAATTAACACGAAGGACGTTTAAATCGGTTACAATTATTCAGTTTCAGATCAAGGTAGTGGCTAGTGTTTAAGGTGTAATAAAACTCTTTAATGATGCCTCAAGTCACTGTGGTATGGTTTGTGAGTTGACTGACGCAAGGATAATGAGCACTTAAAAGTTAAGCACGTCGTAATTGCTTTATGGCACATAAAGTACTGAGCCTATAGTGACACATTTGCTAGAGACAAGGACGCCATTGCGTCCGTAGCATCATCATTAGACCTATGTAAGCACTACGATAAAGCATATTGTTCCACGGGTAATTGGTTACAGTTCTTGTGAGATACAGGTGTTACTGAAACTAACACAATAAAAAAGACAATACGTGATCTTTGTTTTGGATGTACGACATTTCTTGGTCGTTAGACTCTATACACTCCAAATAATGAATCTCGATTTTTCAAAGTTATTTCAGACCAATAAACGTGTTCAAGTTCATATTTTAAAATATGGTAAACTTTTGGTACTTTCTTTAATACACCGGTTGGAGAGTATGCGGAATTGTTTGACGAATGCAATGAAATACTTCTTCTGCCCACCTGGTCGCGATGATCGGAAGGATAAGATTATATAAATAAGATGCCGTACCGATTCTTTTATATATTCTTTCTTTCTTCGTGTTGTTCGGGATTGGAATGCACAGAATTAGGATTGGTGCTTAGCACCCTCTGCCACCCACAATATTTGTGAATTTCAGAGTATGGATGTAGATGTAGATATAGACAGGATTGAAACAGTAATGTAGTTCTTGCTGTTTTGTGCTTATCCCTTCATATTTATATATCCATTTATTCAATGAATTCTTCACGGGTGTCCAGCCGGATGGAATCAATTAATGACGACGTTTCAACAACCTGCTTGGTTGTCTTCATCAGGCCTATTTAAGATAATTACTTCTCGAAATCACCAACAGTCTGTAATTATGTTAAGAGAAGTAATTATCTTAAATAGACCTGATGAAGACAACCGAGCAGGTTGTTGAAACGTCGTCATTTTTTGACTCCATTCGTCTAGACACCCGTGAAGAATTCATTGAATCAATACGCCGGGAAAGTCTTCATTTACATATACCCATTTATGTCTACATATTCTGCTAGTTAGTACTCATTTTATCAGATTAATCGTTTCCACTCCTTCGCTTTACAATTTTTAATAAATTAAGCTCCCTGAAGCTGAAAATGTTAGTTACTGTAAGTGTTCCAACTGTACATAGAAAATTACTACAACTGTAAAAAATCTGTATATCACATGCGCCACAGTAAATACCAAACAATCACGTGGAGAACCAAGATAGGCGTCTGGAAGAAATTATGGCAAAAAACTTTAGGCCACGCATGAGTATTAAAATCTAATTCTAGCTAAACCCACTTTGGAGACCGCCTAAGCATGATCCCGAGCTTCTGAGCTAAACCAAATTTAAGAATCGTGGTGATTATGAGAATTATGAGGTGAATGAGCTTGGATGCGAGTCGGTACTTGTTATCTTACATTGTTGTTGTTGGCTGCGTCGAGGAGCAGGGCCGGGGTGGGCGCCTTCTTGGGCCTGGCGTGGTCGTCGCGGCCGGTGCTGTCTCCGTGGTGGTGGTTGTCTGCGAGGTCGAGTTCGAGGTGCAGCTCGGAGCCCGCCTCCTCGAGGTGGGAGCTGAAGTCGGTGAGCGCGCGACTCGCCTCGAACTGGTACAGCTGCGTCGGCGGCAGCGTGCGGGTCGCCGTTACCTGGCGGGTCACCTCGTACGACTGCACCAGGGTGTACCTGCAGCGGAACAGACGACCATCAATAATAGCACCCCAACGGTCTTACAGTCAACTTACGATCAAATAAAATAATCTACATATATATAAAAAGATTTCTGTATGTAAATTGAGTCTTTCCCGGCTTACAGATGACAAAAATTCTTCTCGGGTGTTCTCCCGGATCAGTTTTTCCATGTGTGACGTTTCGACAACAGCTTCAGTTGTCCTCATCAGACGTAAAGGTCGAAGCCGACACTGCGACAGCAAGTCACCGACTGTACACTTCCTCTGATGAAGATGGCAGAATCTGTTGTCGAAACGTCGCACATGGAAAAACTGATACGGGAGAACATCGGAGAACAATTTTGGATTTTTGTCTGTTTGTATGTTCTTTATAAAAATACACAGTTTTTATCCGATCTATACGACTGTATGCGCGCATATATTATAAGAAAAGTGGAAAAATGCTGTCTACATTTGGTTTACAAAACCCCATCCCATCTTCAGAATCACACCCATTAAATTAAATATACACGTCAAATTGTTCAGGTTTTTGCAAATGTCTCGAAAACCATAGGGAAATCGGCCAAAGTAGATAGTTATATTCTGAAACTTCGTAAAATTGTCTGTCTATTTGCGCTAGACTAGTTCTTGTTGTATAATTAATGACCGAGAAATTCGAATCTGAAATTTGAAAATGGTTTTAAAGTGATGGGGCAGCACAGAAACAAACAAGTTTTAATTGATCTTGATGAAATTTTGTACTCATATACTTAAAAACAAAGAAAAAAATTATGCCATCATTTAGTTTACTAAAGTGTATCCGCTCTTCCCCTTCGCCCCTTTTAATACATTCTAGGTTACTTTTTTTTTTTTGCATTTATCTCGAAAACGACAGTGAAATAGGCAAAAGTGGGTAACTATGGCGAATTTTTACGACGTTCGACGTTCTAATCAAACGGGATAAGACAGCATAACTTTAATATTCAGCCACCGAGAAACAGGTATTCTGCTAGTTACAAAATAATTTTAAAAACATTATTGAATGCTTGTACACATTCTTCCATTTTCTCAATTTACCTACACCTGGCTACGATCAACACATCTTGAAGGAGACGAGCTGAATAAAATTTTTCACACATTGGTCTAATTTTTATTGAGCTTCCTTCACATGAAAGAAGAAAAATCTTCAAACAGTTTTTTTTTTACTCTCCCTCTATCAAGAGAAAGGTATATTGAATTAAGGCAGGACAATAGACTAAAATTATTTTCTTGTTTCTTTAGGATCGAGTCCTGGTCAGCGCGTACCGGTCATACTGATCATTAAGGTGATTGTTTAAGCGGCAGCCAAACTCCGCCAAACTACACATTTCACAACCAAAAATACACTTATCACAAACAGAACATAGTTATTCGTTCACACAAGATTTCTCCAGTAGTGTAAATGTTCCGGATCTGAATAATTCGGTGCTATGACGGGTACGGTACATGTCCTCCCATTATCATAATCACATACAACGCGACGACTGTACACATGTTCCGGTATCTCGTGGTCAGCCAGAACCAATACAAAATATTAATTACAAAAAACATCGAATATTCATTATTGATGTACAAATCCAAAGTCTCTTCTTTTTTGTGGACTCATTTCTATGGATTGAAGTATTTGTAGGAAGATATATACAATTACAAAATGAACTAGACACAGGTTCTGTGTAGTTATAACTATGAAAGGAAAAAGCTTGGTCACTTATTCCGCAGCCTCGAAGATTGGTTTACAATAATCATTTAAATGAGTGGAAAAAATGTTTAAAATTACTAGTGTTTTTTTCGATCTGGCAAGTGATTGTCTTCAGTATCGGATGCAATCTCCTGTGACATCTTCCACATTTCTTCACGTCTCCCTCCTGCAGGTCTAATCCCAATGTGAGATTACGCGTCCCCCTACTCTGAGACAAGAAAATCTTTCCCATCAGTTTTTATCTTGAGAGAACATCGATTACCACTCCGACGGGCCATACGTTGTGGTAATCCCCCTTAAATCTAGTTTTGTTGTACGTTTTTCGAGATATCCATTCTTCACTGCCGACTTCTCAGCGATCACATAAACCAGGTAGATTCCGAATGCTGTTTCTTTAATTCCTTTTAATTAGTTATTTAAACGGTAAATTTATGCTGCTGTTGTAAATGGAAACGAACTGAGGACTAAAAGAATTTGAAATAACCAACATGATCAACATGATTGGTTTTAGGACAGCTACAGATAAAAGCAGGTAAATACACTGAACCAGCGAAATTTAAATGTAGGTGAACAATCCTAGTAAGGTATACATCGTTGAATGCATGAATACCCGTTACATGAAAGTAATCTCTGTGAAAAGCAAATAATCTGAAGCATTTATTACTAATTTTTAGTGTTTTAGAATAAAAGAGAGATAAGGTTAACATAATTTTTTGAAGATAAAATTATTGAACAGCACTGAAGTATATTGCATAAAAAAAATCAAATGCTTCAATTTTCTTTCTATCCGGTATTCCTAAAGTCCATGTTTCGCTACCATAAAGTGCTATGCTCCACACAAAGAGTTTTGAAAAGTTCTTTCTAATTCCTAGATCAATATTTGAAACTAAAAGGTTTCTCTTTTTCATGAAGGCTCTTTTTGCTAGTGCTATTCTGCTTTTAACATCATTCCTGCTTCGGCCATTGGTTGTAATTTTACTTCCCAAGTAACAGAATTCTCTTACTTCTCCTATTGCATCCGATCCTATTTTTATATTTAATCCACTAGGGTTGGTGTCATTTCTGCTACATTTGGTGGTAAGGAGATATTAAATTTTCCTGCATATATTGGGTAGAGTTACTAGGAGACTTATCATAGCAATCGAGAAAGTCTTGATCAGACTCTTTGTTAATAATGGTAAGAGAGGTTGGACTGAATATTACGGGTATCAAATATAGCAGCTGGAGGGGATGCAGTAAAGGGAAGATATATTTTTGGGGGAAATTACGATACAACGCCGTCAGTAATTCATACTGGAAAATAGGAGGAGATCAAGGAGAGAATTTGGTATTTGCATTGGACATACATTGGTGTTGATGCCAGTTTTCATATTGGAAAAAGAATGAGAAGTGATGATAATGACCATTAATTAACACTTGATTTCAGAAGTAGGGGAGTGAGAGTTTTCCTTTAGGTAAGAAATCTGGGACTAGGAAAAATTATTGAGGTAGGTGCTGGCAAATTTACCTCAACACTGAAAAAAAATTACGTAACGGAAAAGTAAGTTCATGGGAAATTTGTCACAACTACATAAAATTCCGCCAAAATTAATAGCAGTTATATTTGTTCTTGTGAATGTCTTTTCAGAACTAAATTGATTAGATCTGAGAAGAAGACATGAAAATAAACTAAATCTTGAAAGGAATACAGTACAATAATTATTAAAAAAAAATTCTGAAGATTTACTACATGGCTTGTCACTTATTTTCAAGACTGAAAGGCACTAAAGTCGTTCACTTTAAGCAACTGAACATACTAGTAATTTTGAGTTTTATGTAATAGCAATTCTTTTGTGTGTGTGTGCGCAAGGTTAAGAGGACTGAGGATTAGTCCACCCAATTCCTGCATTGTAGTATACCTTCACTTTTACGTAAAGCAATAGTATCCATATTTACCAAAATCCCCTTTGTCGTTTTTCCAACTATCCAACAGCGATTTTCAAAGAATCAGCTTTAGTGCCGCAGAAAACATTGAACTCTGCATCATAACTAAAAAAAAAGGCCAGCCTCTAGAAAGTTTCATAACGTAACTTAATATATGGATAATTTCTTATACCTAAAGCTAGAATGGTATTATTCGATGTCTTCCTTCGCTTCAACAATTCTTCTTAACCATTCTCTATTTTATCTATCTAATTAAAATTGTTGTATATCTTAATCAACTCCGCCGTAATCGTTTTTCGCACCGTTAAGTTTCCTACTCCACACATTCCTCTCTTGTTTGCGAGGAAACAAAAAGCGGTGAAATGACTGCAGTATAGTTCTGTAGGAAGAAACAGCGCTTTGCGCGGTATGCGGAGGCGTATCGTGCAACAGGCCGGCTTGCCTCACATCTGAAGAGAGCCAGCTTAATTACCCGCTAGGTTTACACGCTCCTAGAGCGCCAATTACAGGGAGAGACTCGTCTGCACCGTTTACACAATAAGTGCCCCGCTTCCCAGCAGCCTTAGAAAGCTCCCGCCACGTGTGTCATAAGCAAAGATCTTCCGCTAGGTTTAACTGTCTGCAATCTTCGTTCTTAGCTCCTCACCGTTCAATGTTCATTAAAATCTAAACATTAATTTAATTTGTTACTATTTATCCCACATAATAGGTAAGTCCAAGGTTTCGAATGACTAGGATCAAGGAACAACGGGAAATAACGGACTTTAAACCAGAGATCGGTGTGTATGCAATTTCTTTTTATCAAAAGCTATCATATTTAATGACGTCAATATCTTATTCTGTTAATCTCCCTCTCCAGTCTCGTTCTTTCATATATTCTTCAACAAAATAGTAAACCGAGTTGTGTTGCGCATTAAAGGACCAGTCACATGGTATTTTCCCCCTCCATCCCCCTAATGTTTTTATTTGTTTCCTACTGCCATTTATTTCTAACATTATCTCAATACTCTCTACTCTATCTGACAGTGGATCTTCGTCATTTTCATACTACTCTCCATCTCGAAAGATTTAAGCTTTTTCTTTTCGGCTTTTTGTAAAGCCCACATCTCTGAGAAATAATTGTAGCTACTTCTAGATAAATTGAAAGTTCACTGTAAAGGTTAATACAGTTTACAATTCCACATATTTTTTATATATTTTTTTCGACGCTTGGGCTGCGGGAACTGTTGGTTCACGTTATTCCCTTATTTCATTTTAAAGTTTCCAATCATTTTATTAGGATTAAATAATTTTCCAATACTACTGACACACACTAGTTTCATAACTGAAATTACATGCATGGTACTTCTTAATTATTCTTAAAGTCTTTTCTATGATTGCTAAAAGTCGTTTTTATAATAATCAGTTGTTGAAACAGTTTTTTGGCCATAACCTGTAAAGAAAGAAGATAAGATATATTTTATGTTCGAATGTTTTCAATTCTAAAAACTGAAACAATGTATAGAACATTTTCAAAAAAATTTCATTTTTTGCAAGTTATCGTAGAACATGAGTATTTAGAAATGTCTTCAGAGGCATGATTTCAACATCTATTATTAATTATAATAAAGTTTGATGAAAAATTTGGTGCAAACTGTTATACATATCAATCCGTTAAGTTAACAGAATGACTTAAGAGTGTGAAGTATTTTACACCGCTTTATTAGGATGATTGGATAACAGAGTTTCAGTTATTCTTGAATATTTCCTGATAAAAATACGCATCGGACTCCAGCATGGCATTCCATAATCTCTGCAAACTCTAACCTTAATGGCAGTTTCACAGCAATTACAGCATAATATAATACTGATGGGGAACATGACAAAGTACCTCCCAGTTTTTCACTAAACAGAAAGAAACTAACAAATGTTCTACATTAGATGTGATGGTGGTTTGCTTAAAGACATCTCTATTACGGACTGCTCTTACAGAATACAAGATTCTATCTGCACTAGGTCCACTCTGAATTTATATAGACCTATGAGCAAATTTCGCCTAACTGCTTTCGGTAACAGTTTTTACCCTACATTACACCAAGATACGACGCTTTCGGACTGTCAATAAACGATCGATTCTGGCCACAGAAGCCTTCACCTGCAACTATCTGTGCTAAATTATTTGAAATTTCCTTCATTTTAACACTTTGTTAAGTCTGAGTCTGCTCACATCCCATCTAAATCACACACTCTGGACGCTCATTATATTTCATTATAGGAGATAAATTATAGATGGACCATGGTGGTGCAGTTTTGTAAAGTTTTGTTTGCTGATATTTTGGTTTTTGTACCATTACATACGACTTCACCACTGTAACTATAATACTGTTAACTTGAACCAGCAATTTCTGCTGTTTCGTTCTTGGAGACCTTGTTGTGCCTAATAATGGGTTTAATATTTGTTTTTGTGCTAGTAGCAAACCATAAGCGTGTCTAATGCATTCATTAACTTTGTAAGTAACCGTAAATTGAATTTCACAATTTCGTTATGGTTATTCGGGTATTAATCTCTGACGTAGTGCTTTTATGAATATTTTAGAGTATTTCAACGTACTCTATTCCAGAAAAAGGAAGAAATATATAACCAAATTACTTAGCGAAAAACCAATATTAACAGAATCCAAAGGGAGGAATGTTTATCTGTATTGTAGCACGATCTTTGGTGGGTATCTCGTAAAATATTGTTAATCTGAGATCTGTAGGATATGTGGCGCCTAGCTATTCCCCGTATGAACGAATTATCATTCCCCTCTCCATTCGCTGTTCACGTAGATTTTAAGCTAGACCATACGCGATCGAACAGTAATAGCCCATCCAAATATGTTCTCGTTGTTTTTGTGTGATGCTCGTACATAGGGATTGCCAAACGCAGCCTGCTTACAGGTTTATAATACTTATATGAGTCGGTAGTAATGGAATCGACTCAGTACCTGGTGGTGTTTCCTGCGGGAGCCACTACGGGCAGGACGTGAGTCTTGAGGAACATCGTGGTAGTGCTGAAGGTTTCCGTGGTGGTCTGCAGAGGTGGCGTCTCGGTTCCAGGACTCAGTGTTAGTACGGGCAGCGTGGCGAGTCAGCTTCCAGCGCGGGCAAGCTGGCCTCCAGCGACAGGATGTTCTCCGGGGCAGGCGCCGCGGTTGAACCGCTGCCGGGCGCTTCAGTGCGCGTCGGCTCCAGCGAGCGCTCGATCGTCGACGTCACCGTGATGTAGCGCGTGTTGCGGACAGTCCCCACCTGCAGGGGCACGGACCAACAATCGTATTATTTACTGTACAACATTTACTCAAAATTACTTTCACCACAGTGTAACAACAGGTGTATCACGACTGCAGCGTTACGAAGGAACTGCCCCCAAACCACTGTGGTAAAAACAACTAATAATAAACAAATAAAACACCAATTAAACAGTTAGCACCGAAGAATTGTGACAGCTGAATCATAAGAGACATTAATGAATTTTGCAGAAAATGAAGCATTATTTCATTATATTCCGTACGGATTTACATAGCTCAGGACAACAGTTTCGTATAAGAAAGTAGTTCTGGTAAACAATTAAAAACAAGCAAACAGAAATGGAACTATATAAACACACAGCTGGAAGTATAGTATGTATCCATCGAACAACGTCAGCTGTCAGTTTTTAAAATAAATTTCTGGAACTGAGTATGATATTTTAGGCCATTTGCTTGGTTGTAGCAATAGGAAGATATAATAACGAATTAACCCTATATGCGTATGTTACAGTAATAGCGCTTCAAAATTTGCTAAAAAAAATCAATGGTGCCATATCTACAGATTTCTCTTCCCATTACAATTAAGATTTTTTTAACTGCTTAACGTCTCTTAACAGTGAGGTCTTTAGAGACGGGAAAGGATGGGAGTCAAGGAATGGTAAGGAATTCAACCATGGCATTTTGAAGGAAATATCCAGGCATTTGCCTGGAGGGATTTGAGAAACCATGGAAAACCCAAATCTGCAAGCCCTACAATTAAGAAATAGTTCACTTGTAATAGAAAGTTGTGGAGTATGAAGCACGTTATCTAAGTATCATGTTATTTAAAACATAAAATATTTTGTTGAAAACTGCTTCCTTTTAACATAATACTTCGAAGAAGTCTTTTTAGTTCTTCCTTAAATTTAAAATGACAAAAATCGTATCATTACCTAAGCACCAAGAGGAATTGTGAAGAAACTGCTTCCATACATGTAAATTAATTTTGGTTCCCACTAAAAGCACATAAATATTCACATTAATAAATTTTAGAATGATAGTAGGCGTGTGTGAATAATATATTATAATTCAGAAGAGTCTATCAGGAAAATATTTGGTTGAATTTTCCTAATTTTTGTTATTTAATTTTTGACGAATACCAATATATGTGGAGTTTTATCTAAAATCCTCATCAGACGAGGTAACACAATAGAAAACATTATTTCTCATGTCAGCTGTAGGCTCTATATTTAAAAATAAAATCCTCAAGAGAATTTCGTATTAGAACATGTATAGATGCAACCTCATACTCAGTAAACGAAACGTCTGTCTTCTTAACTCAACATTTACAATTGCTCAAACAAAAAAGTAACAGAACAGATAGAAGGGTGTTTATAGTAAAGAGTGAGAATAATACAGTTTTTTATCAACGTATTTATGCAGCTATATTAAAGAACAAAGTCGTTGACAGAGAAGAAAGCATTAATGTTCACCTTTCGTGTTCGCACTAATAATTCAACACCAACTTTCAGGAAACGTAGTTAATTATTAGCTCCGTCCGAAAACAAGTCTGTCGATAATCGTTGCTGCGAAAGTTGATTGATATTAAATTATAGCAGTACGAATGTTGTGTCGCTGTTTTGATTGACATCTCTGTAATAACAACCCAATGCAGTGTGACAGCGGCGATTTATTATTGCGTGCACGCGTCCAGAAAGGTCAAGGATAGTCACGAGTTTTGTTTCATTAATGCCGTTGTCAAGGCGGCGCAATAATTAAGCAGTGACTGGCTTTATGATCTCTTGTTTTGGCAACGTTATCCATACGTAAGAATTAACGACTGATTTGAATTGGCTTAATTTTTTAGACAGGCAAAGATATTGTGCAATAGACTTAATTAATGTATGCACAAGATCAGTTTAACTGTTCACTGTATCTTTGTATCTCTTAATTTTACAGTCAAATAATTTTTCACAGTTTCCCAACGAAGTCATTCATTTTCTGCTTCACAGACTGAGACCGCCAGCCGTTGTTCTCTATATCCATCATTTCCGGCATCCAATTATTAAAATATATCTGTAGGATACAAGGAAAGTTTCAGAAGTTCAAATTGTATGCATATATTCCTTGGAATATGACAATAAATCTTATTAAATGTATCAGAAGGTTGGTTTCGATTACCCCAATTTCAAAGATTCTTCTTTGGGATTGTTTCTACAAGTAAGCCTCTACATTAACAATTTTCGTGCACAGTTTTGTATAAATTCCTTTCAATATTCATAAATAGAGTGATAAAACAATTAAAAGTTTATTTACGAATAACGCATATATATTCATCACACAGACATTGAACTGAATTACTATCTTGTGTTAACACCAGTGGCGGATGGATTATCTTACATGGATCATGGAGTCGTTTCGATAAATAGACAATTAAAGTACGTACTTATAGTATTTACTTTTTTGCTCTCGGATAGGCATAACATTTTTGTCAAATCGTTTCCCTTACTGAATGATAAAAGCGAATAATTGTTTACAAATTTTAAGACTGAATTTATATCAGACCAGAACATTAATTCAATTACTAATCCGGAAGTAATATCGAAATAAAAAAAAAGCAATTAGTAATATAATTTATCTAATCGAATCTTCCTTCATTCTTCATTATTCAGATGTGTTATAAAGGGAAAAATTGACAGAAGTCATAAAATTTACTTTATCGACCCTTCCGTATTTAATAAAAAGTGATTTGTTGCTTGTATCTCAAACTGATGTGATAGCCACTCTTTGTGATTTTTCTGAAATCTCGTGGATTGACGCAAAATTATTGGTAGAGTCAGTTTCATGTTCAAATACCTGTTCTGTCACCAAAGTATTGGTTTCTGATGATTTATGAACATCACTGTCAAAATTCTTCTGTTAATCGTGTTGGTCACCCGTTCGCTCAACGAATAATAGCTAGTATTATGCTCATTGTTTTATCTAAGTCAAACAACTGTTTCCATATTCATTACATATTGGCCAACATTATAAGGGAATTATCTAAGCCAACAGTATATAAACAGGAGAACATAAACAAAAATCTACCGACATCAAGAATCCTTAATGGAGATGTTTGATCCATAAAAACCAACTGAAAATAATAATAATAAAAAAAACTGATGTAATCTAACACCTAAGTAATCCAGAGTGCTACAAAAATAAAACTTTTGTAAATGAATGCCTATTCTCATACAGGTCTCTAGTATGATAGAAAGAATAGTAGGTGACAAAAGATGGACGGAACATTTAATCGAAAACGGCAATTTCACATTACACATCAATGACATATCGAACACAGGTGGTACCTCTGAGCGAAGCGGTTGTTCCTATCGTAACTAATGACGCATCCATAGGCTGTCAGAGGCAGCGGCTATTGTGGATGTCTTCCAGTATTGCAAGTCACTGCATGGTCAGTGGGAGAAGGTCGAAGAGAAATTCAATCTTCCACGCGGGTGCAACTGGAGTTCAAGGCGGGGATCCACTGCCTTCACCATTTGGAGAATCACTCTCTATCTTGGTCCTTCTACCCGTAAATTGGCTTCAATGCTAACTTTCCGTTTCAACAAAAATTGTCTATAGTTCACACAGGTATGACGAAAATAGAAGGTTTTACACGTTTTCAAGTAGTTATTTCCGCAATAAGTCGAGATGTTGCCGACCAGAATAAAATGATTACGGTGAAAGATCTGTTGATGAATAGCAAGAAAGGATAAAAAATCTTTCTACCGAACTATCTTGAACTATCAAACAAAAACTGTGAAAACATTGTACAGTAACGCTCAGCATCACCATTTTTATTGAAATCGATGGTCAAACAGATAAAAATCTATATCTCATGTTCTTAAAAAGTAAGTTTATTCTTCTCCGCTTGAACTAAAATTTCTCACCGGCGTAGGTAAAATCGCTAAATGAAAAACGGATGTCAGCCAATTGCAGCAACTGCGACTTATGAAATAATCGCAGCAATTTGCACATGGCGCGGCAGCAGTTATTCACTTAAAAATAACTGAAACCAGCAAATGAATCCATTTTTCTCATTATACAGGCGGCAACTGAGAATTCACCTATAAGGTGCAAGAAATCTCCGCTCAGGTATATTTACGTCCAGGCGGCAAAGTCATACGTCAGAGCTTGTGATGAGTGGTTATAGCTATTAATGAGTTCGCATAATATATTCACATAAAAAAGGAACGAGATAACGAACCATAAAACCTGTGCATATGAATAAAATCGAAAATGACCTTTGTAGTTTAGACGTCAGTTAGTTACCATAATCATAATATACTGCAGCAATACTTGCTTTTTTTGAAAATTTTATTTTTTATGGCTGTATGCTTCGTCAACATGGAGGTCATTAGAGGCTGAAAGAGACTGGGGGGAATGAATGGCAACTAATTCTGCCATGGTTTTTGAAGGAATCAACCCACCGTTCGGATGGAGTGATTTTGAAAATCCATGAAAAATCTAAATCAGGAAGGTCGGATGAGAAACCTGTGTACAGGCAAATGCGAGATCAGAGCGTTAACGTTGGTTTAAAAATTATACAATGCCATACATGTTACCTGACAATAAATATAGCTTTTCTAAGCTGATTAATGTTGTAATCCGTTGCCTGAATATGCTTTATTTGAATCTCTATGGGATTTTCCATGATTTCAGCACTACCGTACCGAAAATGCAGTGATAAAATTTCAAGATTTCGTAGCATCGTTGTAATTGTTTTCTGGCCGATCTAATTTCTAAAGAAGAAAGACAACTCTCAACTTGGTCTCAAGACGAATGTTCTAAAAATTTGAGCATACCACTACGAGGACGACCTAGGAAGCGATAGTTGGATACCATACGAGAGGTCATGAGACTAGTGAACGCCTCACCTGAAGATACACAAGATTGGCTTTTATATAAGAAAACGTTCAGTAAAGGAGACACTGCTATGCATGATGAATGCCAAGAAGAAGAATTTATCAACCAGGTGTTGCTGTTATCATAAAAAAATATGCGTATCATATGAGTAAGTATCCCCCAATAGTAAGTCCTCCCAGCGTGCCTCGACCCACCAAAGTAGGTAAGTGGCACCGCACCTCACTTGGCGGTCACCACCTCAGCACTTGCTCAAGCAATGCCTTGTCTGCCGTGTGAAGACAAAGACGTCTAGCGAGTCGTGCGGCCGGTTCTCAGCTCATTATGGATTGTATCGACCAAAGGTCGGGGGTCGATGCGGGCCTGAGTCACGGCCTCGATTCAAGCCGCTCGACTATCTCCGCGATCAGTGCCGAGCTCGAGCATTCCATTCCTCCGCTCTGCTCCGCTCGGTTCTGTTCTTCCCTACCACCTTGGCGGAGCACACCCGCCTCGCCCCAGCACAGTCATCACCTTCGTCCGTACCGTACCAGTAATGAACCGCTTCACCTCAACAAAAGGTCAGCTACGTACCGTTCTCGACCTGCGTCACTGGTGACCATGCGCTTCCGTCGGCTGACTCGAGAACGTGTTGCCGCAGGCGGGTAACTGTCCGTGACGTCAGAACATCCGTGATCTCACATGTCTTGCTTGACGAGACGGAGCATGCAACATGTAATACGCTTCCCCTTTTTCGTGCTCATATGAGCAATCTCTTTCAAGTCTATTATCTGTCAGTAGCCTACTGTCCCTTTCTGGTGATATACATTACTGTGTTTATTTTCTACATTATCTACAATAACATTATAAGTGCCAAAGTAACTCTCTGTCTGCTTCTTACGTTTTGACGACCGAACAGCTAACCCTGTCTAGATTTAATTTGACAAGGAAATACTATGTATCGTCAGGAAAAACATAGTAAACTTTTTGCGGAATAAATAACATACTTTGTAGTGAAATTTTGAAAACAGACTGAAAGGTGACAGACAGATGGATAATGTTATATCGGTGACTCAGGCTTTGTTTCCATCACAGTCAGTTTGTGTTGATTTTTCGTAAATTTCGTGTACAGACACCGCGATTGTGCAATGGAACACGCCTGATAATTGGGATGTACCGTATAAAAGTTGTGATCATGACTGGAATGGTAAAAAATGAAGTATTGTTTCCTTGAATCCCAGTAATTCCGACAGACCTACCATTCCAATTTAAATGACTAGTTATCAGTAAAGCCCAAGGAGAGAGACTGAAAGTAGCAAAACGTGTCTTTTTCCCGTGGGTAGTTATAGCTAAATCACGGGTTTCCAACCCTTAAAGGCTAGCTTAGCAAAGAATAGCAAAACCAAAGACGGGGAGTACAAAACGGTATTGGAATAAGATTTCCACAGAAAGTGACATAATTTTAAATCACAAACAAAAATCTGCTGGAGGAATTGCAGTAGGTAATCTCCCATAGTAACACCCCCCCCCCCACTTAGTTTGTTGCTGTTTTTAAACATGTTGGTTCTCGTCGTGAGATATGTTCAATGGTAGGATAGTCCCCGACATACGAGGATTCTGTTCTTTTTGTGACACCTTTTATGTGACATAAAGCTTTTACATTCAAATTCTAGCAGTGAAACTTTAATTCCGCAAGTAAGAAGTCACGGATAACTGCTCAGCTGGTACTATAGTAAAAGAGTGAGTTCTATTTACGTTTTTTCTCCCGCTGTTGACATCTGTTATACCGCGGTCTCATCTGTGGCTGGAGCTAAGAAACCTATTTCTCGGCTTTTAAAATAATATACCTTATTTCTTGTGTTGACATATCTGTAAGATGTAGCATGATTGACATAATTTTTGGAAAGACCATACTACACAATGTAAGTACGATTTAAAACTAAAGTTTTGGCGCTCTGATGAATGTTCTACTTCGCACATTCTTTCTCCCTCCGTGGTATTTGTTTAATTTTATTTTATGAAACGCAGACCTACGTTTTTTTTATTCTTTCACAGAATAATAGGAGGGAAAATTAATGCGTGCGATATAAAATTGAAGTTTCCCACTCTGACTTAGAAATCAGTAACGAGAATGTTTGTCGGTGTTTGTCTTTGACATAAGTAGAGTGGTAACAATGTGTATTGTATCGCTATACTACATATTCGTGATATGCTGGGCTCTTGGCTCAGGCAGATGGGCAGTTCAGGCAAAGGGTCACAGGGCTGCTTTGGTATGCGACCTTGGGCAGGTACCGAGGAGCCGTTAGGTTTGTGTGGAGAGGGCACAGTAGGCTGCCGGCAGTGGTTGTGTGCGTGGCAGCCGACGTGAGAGAATGTGATGTGCAGTGACTAATGTCAGCACGTGCTGCTGTGGTGCTCTGTGTTGCATGTCGCCTACGGAGCGGATGAGGCAACCAACGGCCACAGATGGGTCGTCGCCTAGGAATACCACTGGAAGCTCCTTCGGAATAATGCTAACTGCACAGATCTTGATAACCACCCCAAGAAGTGTCGTATTGATAAAGAAAACTTGTCGCCCTGGAGATTCTCATCACCCCCGCTTTGCTAAGTGAAAGGACATCTAACAACCCCTGACAACTGATATATTGAAACTATTGTATAATACGTGGATTGATTAATTGTAATTGAGAAGTAATTGTTGTAATAAATGTCAATGTCAAATGTACGAGAAACAGTGTTGCCAACCTGTACAGAAAAATCCCAATTCCACTTTTCGTTAATTTCATTTAATAATAATGGTTTTGTTGATGGAATAACTAAATTAAAAAAGTAATTTAATTTTAAAAAGAAGAAGTACAAGTTGTACGCTTCAAATGGAAAGACTTTTATTCCCAAAATTGGCACTGCAGTCGTTAAGAAAGATTAATCTCACTGCTGTTGCCACGGTTGTTTCACGTATTTGTGGCAGCTTCACTATTGGAGCTGCTGACGAATCTGTTCTCCGACGTATTGAGTGAGAACGAAATCGACCTCTGTCGTTGATGCCTCAGCAACTCGAGCTCCAGCCCTGATCCATTTAGGTACCAGAAAAGGCCTCCCATCAAAAGACCGAACGGAAGAGCCCGACCGACTAATCGTACCTGTCGCAGCCCACCGGAGTCTCTAATTGGTGTCACTGGACGCAGAAAGAGCTTGCGGGCAGATCAAAGTCGAACACTAATTGGACGGCGAGGCTGCTCCGACAATTCACTGCCACTCTGCTCCCCCACCTCGGAGCACAAGGCCAATCCTCACAGGTCATTCATTCCATTTTAACGATGCTACCGAAATAAGTCAATTCGCAAAAGTTTTTTGTTTTTTACTTGTGGCTCTACGCCTCGTCGATGTCGAGGTTATTAGAGACGGGATGGGATTGGGGGACAAGGAACAGGAAGGAATTCGGCCATGGTATTTCGAAGGAAAAATCCCGCCATTCGCCTGGAGTGATTTGGGGAAACCATGGAAAACCCAAATCTGGATGCCCGGACGGGATTCGAACCGGCGTTCTCCCGAATGCGAGACCAGAATGTTAACCGTTCACCCACCACGTTCGGTCCACAAAGAATGTAAGTCCACCTGAACTCTTAAGCCAAGAACACTTATTAGTTCTGCTGTATTTACCATTATTTTCACTTTAAAATAAATAATGTGAGGAGTAGTTGACCGATTACTGAGAGTTTCTAGCTATAGAAGTTATATGGTGGTGACTACAGGAAATTTTCAAGCACGACGACCAAAATTCAGTTAAAGGCAATAGATTATGAGGAAAATAATAAAACTATTATTTAGGAAAAGTGAAATAAGTCAATTCTAAAGACGTCGGAATATTTGCAGAAAAAAAAACTTGTTATGAATTATTACGAACTCTTTCGCGACAGTAACACTGAAGAAAAGCGTCTTCGGTCTCAAGCCGCATTGAAACTGCGTTGTATTGGGACGTTTCGAAGGCATCCAGCACTTATAATAATCGCGTTGTCTGCCGAATTTTCCGAAGAATGGACCGCTTCTACTGTCAAGCCTCACTGGATTTCACGCAGCTACAGATCCGGGAAGCTTTTCGTCAAGGATTGTGATGATTACTGAGAGTACCTTCAGAGAATTTTTCGTATTCCAAATGCTTGAAACGCAATAAAATGTAATCGTCCGTTCTAGTGTCTAGATCATGATCGATACCACACTGATCCTGAAAAGCCTTCATATTTTTATGGTCACTTACCTCTGGCTCACTTAGGAATCCTTCGTTTATCCAACATCCGCATAGCTTCTGAACCATTTAACGAAGAAATTTTAAACTGAACAGCATTTAATTTTTACCATCCCAAATACGACTATAACTTCAAATCTTGAAAAAATGTGTATGAAAATACCTGTAAGGGATTTAGTGAGGCGCATGATGAATTTTTGGATAATTTCTATGGGATTAAAATGAAATGTGCTAACCTGCGGATTCTGAAAGTGATTGAATTTATTTATTTAACGATTAATACGAGTTTTTTTGTGAAAAAAATAATAAATCTATTTCTTTCCACTTATAAACGAAAACTAATTGTTAGAAAATTCTAATTATCAGACACTCACTGCTCAAGCAAAGTTTTGTATTAGAGCGTTACTGACTTTCAGGATTAATGCCAAATGCACTACGAGTGATCAAAAAGTTGCCGAAATTACACCGCAGGAAGCTGTGCACTTGATGCATTTAACTATCTTTTCTTGTTACAACATGGCTTTTATTTAGGAATCTTAGGATTTGTTTTACTGATCATGTATAAATGTAGAATTTAACTGATTAAGTTTCTCTTAATGACATCAATGAATCCCGGAGTTGGTTTTAGTTCCGAAGAAACAGACATTTTGGAGATAGGCATATGTATAAATAGCTTCGAAAATGGACGATCGTCTATATGTGGAAGAATCTATGCAAGGAAGCTTTCTTGAAGAATAGTAACCTCATGACAGAATCGCTATTGCATCAATTGTAAGGTGATCGCAGAAAATATCATGCGATTCGGACGCAAGAGGATCTTTTGGATTGATGGGCAGGTGCTCTAACTAAGCTTTTTCAATGAAACATCGTCTACTGACAACTATTTTGTGATGAACACTTTATTATCAAATATGTTTCACCCTTGTGGTAAGAAACGTAAACAATGAGAAAATGAGAGCTTCTTCTACATGTTGGTCAGGAATATCACTTTTTGAACATTCATTGAACCGGATATTAAGCTGTAGTTCATCATTCCGGCTCTATTTGTTAATGCAATCCAGCTGTTGCATATGGTTTTTATTTCGGAATCTTAGGACTTGTTGTACTGATCATGTATAAATATATAATTTAACTAACAAAGTTTCTCTTA
>JARYHS010012519.1:126691998-126737975 GCA_031002005.1 Vandiemenella viatica | reverse complement strand
CTAGCGTAAGAGCACATTACCATATGAAGACAGCACTGTGATGGACGCAAGACAGCGTTTTACTGTAAGATGTCGATCTCAAAGCTACATTCAGTACGGCAGCTATCGTCTCGTTCATTGTCTTCCATGAATGCATCAGGCCACTCCAACCAGCAAAAGTGTGTCGACGTAGCTTCTTTTAGCCACCGAGAAAGCTATGGCTACCTATCGTAGCCCAGCCACCAGGTCACGTGGAAGAAGCTGTGGAGTAACTTTTGTAACCCCTGACACTATTCAGCATTGGTGGATAGCGTACGCCAAAATCACATGATGCCCAGAAACTTATTATTACCTTTTGCGTTCCGCGCCCACTTAAGGCAGCGACGACCTTCAACCCCTCGCGTCTTGTCTGAGAGAATAAGTCGTGGCATGGAAGCTAATGGGACCTGCTTGTTGCACCCGGCCTCCCTTTTGTCCTCGTGGAGACTCCTTGACGCCTTTTCCAGCCACCCAGGCGTTCAGAATTTCGCACTGACCACCAGCACATTTCATCATTTTACCATTCTTTTTCCTTTACATAAGCAAGCTTGCATTACCAAATGTTATTTATATTCTTTAGTCGCCCGGGTTTAATATAAATAAATTAACCTAGGACTTGAATAAAATATAATTTGCACTGCATAAATAATATGAATATAGTAAGTCAAAGACTATATATCTTCATGGTGTGTGGCATGAACATCACACTACAACTTCCATTATGACAACAAAATCTATTGGACCGGCATTTGTGCTGAACACATGGCAGACCGACGGTCTTCCACAATATCAAGACATCACTGCATGTAGCTGTGGGTCGTCAGTCGCACACCAGACAGCCGCCACGCATGGAATCATTCTTTACGTGCTGTGAACCTCAACGCCAGCCACACATACACTAATAGAACTGTTAACAAGAGCATAGATACATCTAATATACTCTTTGAGTGATTACATCACTACATACTCACTCAGATACTTTGTAAGTGTTTAAATTCATAACAATTTATTGTAATAAAAAGGTTTGTGTCATTTAATTAAATTCAACGCAACTAGTGTAAAGAAAATTGTTAAATTTTGAGTTGTACCGTTGTTATTTGTGTAGTAATTCATTTGAACCCAGTTATAAGTTCATTCCAGTTATTGTTTAGATTATCCAATTTCTTTCTAAGAAGTGTTGTGCATATTAATAACATAATTTATCAAATTAAGTAAATATCCGACGCAGTTGGACAGAGGACTTCGAGACTAGCCATTGAGTACTTGCGTTGGTTGCAACTACTTTCTCCTTACCAACCCATTTCTGTTTGTTCATCTCTCCGAAGAAAGCTACGCACATTCTTTATTTCTGCACAGTAATTTCTGTTAGCTTAGCTGTTTTACTACTTCTCCTGATTATTCGTGTAAATTTTGGCTTTTTCGGTCAAATCTACCCGTTCTAACAAATCTCAACGAACAACAGTAAGATCCTTGTAACCTGAAATAATTTACTCTGAAATTGTTTTCATTTCCCAATAAGACTTTCCGTAATATGAAACCATTAAGAAACTGATATTTAAAGTTTTCGATACTGCTGATCTTAAATTTAATTAATCTGCTTTCATTTAATCGTTAAGTATGATTTGTATCAAGAATATCTGAACATTAGAGCAGTTTGTATAAAAACTCGGGTCCCCCAGCGGAGGAGGCCGTCAGTCATATGCGACGTTTCAGGGCCGTTCTCCGACTCCATCCTCTCGCCATTCGACACAACCGAAAAGCCTTCATTCTTTAAATACAGTGGTTGTTTCATAACCTTGGTATCCAGTTCAGTACCTCTATCAAGAGTGTAGGTATTAGGAAAGCAAATACTTCTCGCAGTTGTTACATGTTACATCATAATTTTTATTTAAATCGCTTCTGTCGTTGTGTTGTAATTTGCTAAAACTTAAAAATTCTTGTTTAAAATTCTTGATGATGTAGTGTTAAGTCTTAGCTAAACCCTTTTTACATAAATTATTATGGTTACGATTTTAATTTATTTTGCTATTCATAATTAAATTAGTTTATACATTTAGATCCTGTGCAATGCAATAGATTAAGAAAATACTTGTTCGCAAGGATGCTCATGTATGAGTAGACAATGTGTATTAGCAACTGAGTGTATAATTAAATATTGTGCATATAGCTGTGGTGCGAAAAACGGGAAAATCAGCGTTCAGCTTGAAAAGTAAGACCAAGGCAGAAGGCATAGGCCTCAGACTTCCGTTAGTCTCTGGCCATACCGCTGCCAGGGAAGGTAGGAAGGGGTGAGAATACGGCCTTTCCCAGGTTCCGTTAGGGGACTGCTCCAATGAGCTTGAGCATCAGTAGCCGACTTTTGTGTGCGATTTGAATTGTGCTGGTTTTTGTGTTATCTTTGAATATTTCCTATTTAGGTAGTGATCCAGTCAGCTGAGCTTGAGTGGCTGTAGCAGCAGTAGCCGACTTTTGTGTGCGATTTTAATTGTGCTGGTTTTTGTCATCTTTTAATATTTCCTTTTTAGATAGTGACCCAGTCAGTTGAGCTTTAGGAGTCGTAGCAGCAGTCGCTGATTTTTGTGGCTCTGTTTTTGGCTGTTTCAGGGATATGGTTTGTGCAATATGTTACAATAGGCACCAGGCTCTCGAAGAGATTCGTACTACGATGGCATCTCTTCAGGCACAGGTGTGGAGCATGTTAGATGACGAACGGCAGTGCGTCGAAGAATTACCGGAGGCTACTGATGTAGAACCGGCAGGTGAGGATTGTCAGGTATCTGTTGCAGGGAACGACTGGCACCGGGTGGATAGGAGAAAGGCATCAAAATTCCAAAATAACCGACGGGAGAATGATATCTTGCCCCTAAGTAATGCGTTTTCAGTTTTGCAGGAGGTTGAAGATCTTAGTGCGAATGGCCCAGAAGCACAGCAGGGAAGATTTACTCGCAGACACCGAGTGATGCCAGGGAAAGGGTTTTCTTGTCATTGGAAGCTCCCGACGTCTGGAGAAAACCCCTATGAGACCTAGCTGAGAAGAATGGTGCAGACCCTCATACTAACGTTCATTCTGTTTGTCTTCTAGGAGCAACCGTGCCATGTGTCATGGAGGCTATTCCAAAAGCGATTAGAGAATCGAACTGCCGTCAGTTAAGGGTAGCTGCTCATGTCGGTACTAACGACTCGTGTCATGTTTCTGTTTCAGATATAATGAAATCTATGGACAAGTTGGGCCACAAGGCGTATGAATCAGCGCGTGAGAATTCGGTAACGTTGCAGTTTTCCATTTGTAATGTCGTGACGTTGTGGGGAAGACGTATGGTGGAAGATTTATAATTTGAATTGTAGTTTACCACGAGCTGGGTCGCAGAAACAACTGGGGCTTTCGTCGATCTTCACCGATGATAGCTGCCAGCTGGGACGCATTTGACAGGATCGAGCGTCCACTACACACCGATAATGGTGACCAAGGTGGCTGTTAAAATATGGAACCGTCTTGATATTAATTATTTTTAGGAGCACCGTGAGGCCCGAGGATCCCTCACTTCAACGAGAAGACGAGTCGATAACCTAGATCTTGATTCTGGAAGTGACGGTGCAAATAAATCGAAATTTACAGCTCCAAATACTTCACCCATTTCCTTTAGGAGTGCAAATAGTAAAAATGCGAATTTAGACTCTACAGATACAGATATTAAAACCGCTAAGGATAATGGTCTTTAATTGTCGAAGTATTGGAGGGAAAGTAGCCGATTAACACGCTGCAGTCGCTACTAACGATGTCGATATAATGCTAGAAACCGAGAGTTGGTAGACGAAAGAGGTAGAATCTAGCGAAGTATTTGTTCCTCAATTCAATATTTTTTCGGAAAGAAAGAACTACCTCAATGGGCGGAGGTGTGTTCGTTGGCAGTTAATAAAACCATCAATTGCTCCGTAGTAAATGAACGGAAAATTTTTGCGAGTTAATATGGGTGAAGGTAAAAATTGGCAGAAGTTTAAAGTTCATAATAGGATCATTTTACCGACCTCCGGATTCTGGATTAGATAATGCGGAGTATTTTAGAAAGACACTTAATAGTATTTCTCAAAATTTCAGGGACATACATTGATCATAGGAGGCGATTTTAATATACCCTCAGTTAACTGGGACACATTTACGCTCAAGTCATGCGGAAGAGATAGGTCAATAACCGAATCATTCGCGGAAAATTCTCTTGAACAGATGGTTGAAGAGCCAGCGCGGAGCGTCAAAGATTCCTCGTCCATTTTGCATCTTTTTCTTACAAACAATCCGGATATTGTAGATAAAGTTTGTATAGAAGACGGTATAAGTGATCACAAGGCGGATGTGGTAACTTTAAAATCTAGGCTGAATTTGAAGCATGATAGAGACAAGCTCGTATATTGTTTCGATAAAGCAAAACGATGCGTTTATGATCGATCATTTGGCGAAAAATTTTGAAACGTATACTCTTAATACAAATATTGAAGAACTTTGGTATAATTTAAAAGAAATAATATGGACCGGCTTAAATCAATTTGTTCCCACGAAGTGTATTAAGGTTAGTAAGAACTTCCCGTGGGTCAATAGAGAAGTGAAACGTTTGCTCAGGAGGCAAAGGCGCTTACACGCTACGGTAAAGAAATCGGGGGAATTGTCTAATCGCGCTAAATTAGTCCAGTTGCGAGCAGAAGTGCGTAAGGCAATGCGTGATGCGTTTAAAGAATTCCAAGCCAGAAATTTATCCGAAGATCTGATTACTAATCCAAAAAAGTTCTGGTCATATGTCAAATTAATAAGAGGCTCCCGTAAGGTCATTGATTAAGGAAAATGGGGAATTAACAGAAACTAGCGTCGAGAAAGCAGAAATTTTAATAATGTATTTAAAAAAGCTTTCACGACAGAAATCTCGGAGGAGATTCCAATATTTAACAATCGTACCAACAAAATTATGAATGATCTCGTTCTCGATGTCGAGGGAATAACTAAACTGCTTATGAATGTAAATCCCAATAAGGCTCCCGGACCAAACGTTATTCCTACAAGATGTACGCAAAGGAAATTGCGCCGTATTTTATGAAATTATATATCGCCTCCTTCTATCAAGGAAAAATACCAGCCGAATGGAAGACTTCCGCCGTAAGTTCAGTGTTCAAAAATGGGAATGTTAATGATCCTCAAAATTATAGGCCGATCTCGTTAACTTCAATATTTTTCAGGATTTTAGAACACATCTATTCAAACGTCATGCAGTTTTTGGATGGAGGTGAGCTTTTAAACCCAAATCAACATGGATTCAGAAAAGGCCGATGCTGCAAAACCCAACGTGCCATTTTAATTCACGACTTGAGCCGTATTATAGATGAGCAATCCCAGGTTCATTTAGTCCTATTAGACTTTAAAAAAGCTTTCGACACTGTGCCTCACACTAGGTTACAGCATATCTAGATAAATATGCGACTGGATTGCAGACTTTCTGAAGGGTAGAACACAGTGTGTAGTTCTCGACGGTGAGCGTTAATCACTTACCGAAGTAAGGTCCGGGGTTCTTCAGGGAAGCGTGATAGGGCCTCTGTTGTTTCTCATATATATTAATGATTTGTGCGACATAATAAGGGGGATGAAAAGATTGTTTGCCTATGATGCTATTATTTATAGTGAAATCACAACCCAGGACGATTGCGCTTTGTTACAAGATGATATTATGAAAATAATTGCGTGGTGTAAAGATTGGAAGTTGGAGTTAAACGCTAAAAAGTGCCAAGTCATGCGTGTAAGTAAAAAGGTGACACCATTTCGCTCTTAATATACAATTAATGGTACTGTCCTTAGTACGGTAGATTCCACTAAATACCTAGGGGTAACAATTCGTAATAATTTTTCGTGGAATGAGCATATCGGGAATGTAATGGGAAAAGCAAATCGTATGCTTATATTTCTAAGTTGTAATTTAAAACAATGCACTCAGGAAGTTAAATCGATTGCATTCAAGTCACTAGTGCGGCCTCACTTAGAATATTGTTGCTCTCTATGGGGTCTCCATCAAAAGGTATTAATGGAGGCATTAGAGGTGGTCCAAAGAAGAGCCGCCCGATTCGTGACAGGTATATATAGTTGGAGGTAAAGCGTAAGTGCGATGTTGAAGGAGTTAGGCTGGGAAGACCTGAAACACCGAAACTCTCTCGACGGAAGCTAATTGAAAAAATTCACGACTGACATATTTCAGAATGACAGCAAAAAAATATTGCTACCAGCAACACTCGTATCTCGGAATGACCGTGAATATAAGATAAGAGAAATCAGGGTCAGAAGAGATTATTTTCTGTATTTATTTTTTCCACAAGCGATAGGGAATGGAATAGAAAGGATTTACCGGGCGAGTAAATTTAAAATCCGACAGGAGTAGCTTTCGATAAAGGTCTCCGGCCATCCTGATCTGGATTTTCCATGGTTTTCCCAGATCGCTCCACACAAATGGTGGGATGGTTCCTCACAATAGCCCATGTGCGCCTCCTACCATATCCTGTATCCCTTCCAAACCATTACCTTTCCGGATAGGTGCAATGCACCCTCCGCCAAACACTTTTAGTGAATCGCGGAGTAATAGTAATAGTAATGTCGAGTCACTGCACCACGCAAGGCGACGACTTCACGCGGGTGGAAAATAACCGAGTCCCAAACATCCGAAGGTTGTCGGAACCACACGAACTGTAGCCGCAAATGAAACGAATGTTAGGAGACAAGTGTTTTCAGTTACCACGACTCCAAATAATACTAGTAGAGTTAAGAGACACGTGATAAATCAAACTGTGGGTTTTCTCTGTCCATGGTTGCCTTCGAGACGATGGAGGTGGGGCAAGAGATTGCCTGCGAGCAGGAATGCCTGACCTGCCTCGACTACGATTGAGGGTGCTCGACCACTGGCTGATTCCGTCTCAAGGGCTCGCAATAGGCGAGACGATCTATCCGCGTCGCTCATCAAGATATGCTGCTACTTTGGTGAAGTGTTACCCAACCAGACCTGCACAAAGTTTCATGAGACAGTTTTAAAACCCTTAAGCGTATTTTGAGGTTCTGCTCTTTGCATATTTAAACTGAGCTAGATGGCACAATTTGTCAGAGACTGTATGTTTATTTCTGAAAGCACCTTGCACTTCAGAATGGAGATTTCCATTCAGATGGCGCCCGAGATATGTTTTTGGTTGTTTATGAACACGATCTATAATGCGTGTTTTGCTAATTACTAGTTGAATTTCAATTTTGTACATTTGAGCTGAAGGCAACGATTGTATGCTTTGCTAAGCGGCTTATTGTAAACCTGGGTATTGCTTTGGTGTTGATATTAACATGTATTTATAGTAAAGACAAATATGCCCCGCGGTGTATACGCCATAAGACCCAGTAAATTCTAAAATTATTGTTTTTCCTGTTATTCCACAAAAATTGAGATTCTTGCTTGTCATATTCCATGTTCCTAGTTTATCAAGTTAATTAAATGTAATCGCAAATAATCAAACTTTAATGATGCCTACCAGCCATTATACTTTAAAGGTATAATAACTGCTATTGTAGATGCTAAAGATCTAAAGAAGTGGTAGGGGTCTACATAGAATATAATATACATAGAATGATAAATGATGCTTGCGTAATTTGGAACTGACTGCTACTTATCGTATGACCGGCTACTCATTTAAACAGAATAGTTTATCTCAGACTGCTTTGCATTCAGAAAGCTTTTTTCCATATTCATTGTAGTTACCCAGATTTTCTCCAGAGCCATTCATTCTGTACAGACGAAACTACTGTCTGTACCGGCTTATCGCAAAGTCTGTAGCTGAAGGAATGGGGGAAGTGTGGATTATGTTTGTTAAACGTGTAGTTCGTGGGGTGAAAGCTGCGACCTTCCAGTGTTGTCGCATGTCGGGATCCAGGTGTGAATAGGGTTGGAACTGATGACGGCCTTCTCAGGCTACTCTTTCACTGAGTACAAGGGGAGCTGGAAGTTTAACGTACAGTACCTATGTAATTAACTGATCACAATTAAACATGCCGTATGCCTGTACTCCTTACGCAACTGCGAATTTGTGTGGGATTTAACCATAGGAAGGGTTTTTTTTTATACCGTTTGGTGATTAGGAATTGTGAATCACTTCCTATCCTGACATGCTGCCCAAGATCCCATGATGATGGAGCCTGGTGGGTGAGCGGTGATTCTCAGCCGTGGTTTCAAATCTTCTCCCGACGATCCATATTTCGGTTCTCCGTCCTGTCCTGAAATTACTTCATAATAATGCCGAGATGATTTTCACAAAATCCCATTGCCGAATTCTTTCCCGCTCTTTGCCCCCAATGCTCTCGTGCCTGTATTTTCTACAACATCGACGAGGCGCGAAGCCATAAGCAAAAAATAATGCCATGGTAAATATTTTTACCCCACCAGAGCTCCAATCAGCTAACTCCGCGTCGAATCAAAAACCAGTGAGGCTGGCAATTATCATTAAATGTGTTTATTTTTCTATTTAAAGAATTTTCATTAGCTTTTTCAGGTATCAAGTCACCCACAGTCTTGCATTTCCTTTAAGGATTTAAGCTGTATGGACGACACAAAACACAATTAAAATTACTTATTCCAGATCACGGTCTCGAACTAGCGATTATCAGTACGTAATGACAACGGGGCTGGTATCAGATCTGTTATTGTTCAGACTGAAAAAATGAGCAATCCCAACAACTTACTGAGACTATGTTAAAGGTCACTGCAAGATTATCATATAGGTGCTTATAGATAAAATCTATCAAGGGTGTCTATTAGTCAAATAATTCCTTGGTCACACGAAAGATAAATAAAAATAAGTGAAATAGGTACTGTGCATCAAAATTTATTATTATTATTATTATTATTATTATTGTTTTTTTGTTTTTGCTGTCGTCAGTCTTTTGACTGGTTTTATGAAATCCTCCATCGCTTCCTATCCTGTGCTACTCTGTCTTCCTCTACAGTTCTTACCTTGAACTGTTCCCTCCACCAGCAAATTAACCAATCCAGCATGTCTCAAAATATGACCTGTCTCTTCTTTCTGTATGCTTCTTCCACAAACATCTTTCCTCATCCATCATTTCCAAAACTCGTTCATTTCTTACTTCGTCACTTAATTTTCAGCATTCTTTTGTAGCACCACATTTCAAATGCTTCAATTTTCTTTCTGATATTTCTAAAGTCCACGTTTCGCTACCATAAAACGCTATGCTCCACACATAGAGTTTTAAGATAAGTTCTTTCTAATTCCTAGATCAATATTTGAAACTAAAAGGATTCTCTTTTTCATGAAGGATCTTTTTGCTAGTGCTATTTTGCTTTTAACATCATTCGTGCTTCGGCTATCGGTTGTAATTTTGCTTCCCAAGTAACAGATTTCACTTACTTCTCCTGTTGCATCTGATCCTATTTTTATATTTAATCTACTAGTATTGGTATCATTTCTGCTACATTTCATCACTTTTGCCTTGATTTGATTTGATATTGAGAAGTTACTGAATGGCATGAACAAAATACTAAAGGAAGATTTTGGACATCAACATACACAGAACCTCAATTTATGATTGCTCGCCCCGTTGGATTATTTGGCTGCGGCAACATTAGGTGTTTCGAGTCCTGATGGTGTAAAAAAAAATTATCATCAGGATTTGGCTGACAGAGTAGGAAAGGTGATGGTGCGCAAACATGGTCGCTTAAACCCCACTTCTTTAAGGCCTCGCATTTGAGAGGACGGTGATTCGAATCCCCGTCCGGGTATCCAGATTTGTGTTTTGTATTGTTTCCTCAAATCACTCCAGGCGAATGCCAAGTTGCTTCCTTCAAAAGAGCCATGACCAAATTCCTTCCCGTTCCTTGTCCCCAGTCCCACCCTGCCTCTACTGACCTCGAGGTCAACGAGGCGTAGAGCCACAAGTAAGGAAAAAAAAAAAAAAAAAACCCACCTTTACGCACTGAGTATGGAGTGATGGCATACGGCAGTGTTTCGTCCGTCGGATAGAAACGTTAAGGCTTGCGGCCTCGGTGATTTTCGGAAGATTAGGTCTGAATGAGCCGGCTCCGGGTTTTACTCTCTCGTGTCTTCAATGCTGATTTCATACAACACAAACAACGCTCAATACTGAACACACACACAGTCATCCACTCCTACAATAACACATGCCAATGGGGAAAACAATGGATAACCACCAGTTTATTAACCGACTTCAAAAAAGGAGGAGGTTCTCAATTCATCTGAATTTTTTTTTTTGGATGTATGTTCAGCGATATCTTCGCCAATTTTGAACCGATCTAAATAAAATTTTTATAGTGGATAGAGTATACCTCCAAAGTGGTCCCATATGAATTTCATTTAAAAACCACCCCTTCTACCCCTTTACACTCCTTAAATGTGTACAAACCCACACTTTTTATCCGATTTTGATGGAACTTTGGAAATGTATAGTAAAAAATAAACAGAAAAATACTGTCAACTTTTGGTTTGAGAAAACTGAACCCCTCTCCCCCTATCCACCCCTTAATTTTTTCCAATGTTCTTTATACAAAGCTAAAGTCGACACCATTTAACTGATCTCCATTAAAGTTGGCATATAGATGTAATTTTTCATGGAAAAGGTTTGTGACCAAAAAAAAATAAAAAAACACCCCTCTCTCCTTTACACCCCTTAATTTTTATACAAATCCACATTTTTTATCCTATTTCAATGGAACTTTGGAGATGTATAGTCAAAAATAAAGAGAAAAATGCTGTCAACATTTGATTTGAAAAAACTGAACCCCTCTCACCCTATCCACCCGTTAATTTATACAAAACTATAGTTGACATCATTTAACTGATCTCCATTAAAGTTGTCATATACATGTAATATTTCATGGAGAAGGTATCGGACCAAAAAATAAAAAAAGCCACCCCATCCTCCCTTTACACCCCTTAATTTTATAGAAACCTATATTTCATATCTGATTTTGATTGAACTTTGCCAATGTATACTTTCAAACAAACAGAAAATTTTTGTCGACATTTGGTCTGCCAAAGCTCAACCCCTCTCCCTCCTAACAACTCCTTAATTTTTGTCAATGTTTTTTTATATATATATAAAAAGCTACAGTTGCCACCATTTGAACTATTACCATGAAAGTTGGCGCTTATATGAATTTTTTCACGAGGAAGGTTTCGGACCAAAAAATAAAAAAACACCCCCACTACCTATTAAACCGTTTAATTATTATACAAACCCACAGTTTTTATGCAGTTTAGATAGAACTTAGCAAACTTTTACTGTAAAACAAAGAGAAAAAATAATGTCAGCTTTTGGTTTGCAAAAAATTAACCCCTTTCCCCATTTCAGCCCCTTGACTTTTGTCAATTTTCTTTTTGAAAAGCTACAGTTGACACCATTTGACTGATCATTATGAAAGTTGGCACATATATGTATTTTTTTATGGAGAAGATTACTGACCAAAAAAATAAAAAAACTACCCTAGCTTCCCTTTTACATCCCTTAATGTTTGTACAAACCCACATTTTAATCCGATTTCGGTGGAACTTCGCATGTGTATACTTTAAAGCAAATAGAAAAAGAAACATACTACTCACATTACTTTGACAAAAACACAAACCCTATTCTCCTTTCTACCCCTTTAATTACTGTTAATGTTCATTATATAAAGCTACCGTTTCTATCTGATTTTGAAGGAAGTATGCACATGTATACTTCAAAACAAACAGAAAAATACTGTCTGCATTTGGTTTAGAGAAGCCAAACCTCTCTTCCCCTTTCCACCCCTTTAATCTACACAAAGCACAGATCCTATCTGATCCCGAAGAAAATATGCACACATATACTTTAAAAAATACATAACGATTGTGTTTAAATTAGGTCGCAGAAGCCCAACCCTTTTTCCCTTCTACCCCCAACCCTCCTAATTTCCAATGTTCTTTATAGATACCTACCGTTTTTATCAGATTTCGATGGAACACTGCAAATGTATACTTAAGAACAAAGAGAAACTTTCTGTTTACAAAACCCAACCGCTCACTCCCTTACTCCACTTAATTTTTGTAAATTTTCTTTACAGAGAGCTACAGTTTTTATCTGGTTTTGATGGAACTTTGAACATGTATATTTTAAAAACAAAGAGAAAAACGCTGTCCACACTACCTTAACAAAAACCAAACTACTCTTCACCTCCACACCCCTTGATTATTTTTTTTATAGAGACCTAAATATTTTATATGATATCAATAAAAATTTACAAACGTATACTTTAAATCAATCAGAAAAGACAGTCTACATTTGGTACACAAAAACCCAATCTCTCTTCTCCTTTACCCCCATTGTTTATAATTTCCAATGTTCTTTACAAAATCCACAGTTTTAAGTACCGTCAAAATCAATTGAGCTATTTTTAAGTCATTGCAGAATATTTATAAAATGTATGTGTCCTAATGTCTCAACGTGTACTTCAGATTTCAACTTGGACTCCGAGCTTTTACGTTGTGAAAACCAATTAAATATCTATTTTTTCTGTGCGATGCCGGAACGATCAGATATATTCCAGAGACAGATTTGTGTATATGGTATGTATTAATGTCCAGATGTTACATGTTTCGATTATCGAGCAGCAGCTTTAATAGATGTTATGATTAGATCGAAACACAGCCTGGACCAAAATGTAAACTTACATTCCTTAACACAGCATCCAATATACCCCATTCTGAAAGTTGTTATAAAGACAGATTTTTTTTAAAAAGCATTTGCTTTAACCACTGAGCTACCAGGAAGTTCGCAAAATGAGAACTGCTGCGGCATAGTTAAATACAAATTAACTATAATACCACTAAAATTTTTTTAAAAAAATAATTGTTTAAAAAACATAAAAACCGCCTTCAAAAAAGGGCACTAAAAATTTTAAAATAAATTTATACCTTGCTTAAAAGAAAGTAAATCTAAATGGACAATATTTTACATTATTGTTATTGAAATTTTTACATTAATTAGTTATTTTTGGAGTCGGTGCCAGCCAAAACAAGAAAAAAAAGATAAAAACGATAATAAATAACAATAATACATAAATAATAATGTTACTACTTACCTACAATTAATTCTAGAAACATTTTTCAACAAAACTGAAACATATACCATACTCTATAAAGTGTTAACTGCAAGACGCAGCCTACCAACTGACACTGTAGCGCCAGAGATATTCCTGGATGACCAACGAGGCCGAGCAACAGATAACATACCGTTAATTTGTTTCCCTAAGCTGTCTCCCGCAATAAAACTATCTTCCTCATGACATGCTGAAAAATATTTGGAATTTTTGTTCGTACTCTCGGTTCGTCTCGAACACCAAATTATGTTCAGTAATTCGATCCGCGCGATCTGACAGCTGGCACCGACTCCAAAAATAACTAATTAATGTAAAAATTTCAATAACAATAATGTAAAATATTGTCCATTTAGATTTTACTTTCTTTTAAGCAAGGTATAAAGTTATTTTAAAATTTTAGTGCCCTTTTTTTGAAAGGCGGTTTTTATGTTTTTTAAACAATTATTTTATTTTCGCAAGAGAGTTCTCAATGATCTGTACATCCTCCTTTGCAAGTGCAGACGCCTGGTATCACTATAATACCGCGACCTTCTTTCCTCCTTAGAGGAATTTTTTAAGGGCAACTCTTAAAACTCCCATAATTCCCTATTCATATTCATCCTTCAATTCCATTCATTACTCCTCTTAACTACACAAATTTTTTTAGTCTCAGAACTCAATTCGAAAACAAAATTAATTGACTTTTCAACTTTTTTGATGAGGTCCATCCATTTTCACAGCATTTAATATTATTGGCTGTATTACTGCATTGTATATCCAAGATTTGTAATTTTTAGCAATTTTAAGTGCAACGTTTTCACCATCGCAAAGTTTCATATATTGCCTCACCTTTATCTTCTACTTACATTTTCTTCTCCAAAATTAGTAAAGTCTGAGCAAACTGGTTGCACAATGTCTAAGGCGCCCTCAATTAAACTTCATTGTGTGAATCCCAATAAGCAAGAAAATTTCACGGACTTTGTATTTTTTTTCATTATGGCTTTACGCATCATCGACGAAGAGATTATTAGAGATCGCAAGTGACAGGGGAGAGGGGGATGGCGAGGAACGGGAAGGAATTCGGCCATAGCCTTCTGAAGACACCATCCCAACATTCGTCTGGAGTGATCTCGGATACCATGGGAAATATATATAGTCGAATCCGCGTCCTCCTGAATGTGATGCTATAACGTTCCATGTTCGATAGACTGTGTACTGTTCATACGAGGACGCTCCGTGGTTCAGGTTCCATATTAAACTGTAAGTATTAGTGAAATGGAACTGCTATCCTACCTACGACAAACTGGCTTAGTACACTACCTTCAGGAAGAACTAATCAGCCATCTGGTTTTGGGCTAAGTTAAGGTTTTTTAATTAATTCAGACCATCGGCGTCTTTCGGCAGTAAGACAAACTGCAGCTGTCTGACAGCCAGGTCAGTGAGTTCCGGCGCCTCTGTTTTGGGGTCGCGTTGCCCAAGCGGGGTCGGCGCCCGCTCCGCTGGGGTCTATCTGTCAGGTGGTCTGCAATGCGGTCGGCATGCAGACCTGGCCTTGAGGGCTGCGCCCTGACACCTTTCTCCAGTGCACGCTCAGCAGGTGTTTCGACATGGACCACTCGGCTGGTAATGGCGCTCGATCGGAAGGTGTCCGGCGACATTTGACCCTCCGGACTGTACAACCACTTACCTCCAGTGAGCAAGTAGATAAAGCTCGAGAAGAAACATCTCACGATTGACGAGAGGTTTCATGCTGTAAACACAATTTTGTTACTGGATGGTGTGCTACTATGTAATATATATAGTATTCAAGACAAATACGATTCATTTTAAAGAGTTAGCAGTCTGGTGGCTCAGTGGTTAAGGAGATCGAAAGGTCCGCGGTTCGAATCCCTGTAGCGGTGGTGAATTTCAAGGGCTTTTAACCTGTGGCATAGATTGCTGTGTAATGTGAAGTACGCCAGAACGCTTCCGGATTCCACGTTCCATTGCAGGTACCCTGTATCCGGTAGGATTACCTGGTTAGGTTAAGGCGGCCAAGAGAGGGTCTGAATGCGCAGCCAATAGAAACCCTGTCACCATGTCATTACGACTGTTCCGAATTATTATTATTATTATAATATTTTAAGGAGTTAAGAAACTCATGACACATTAACCTGAAAAGGCACATTTTGCTAGTGGTTCAGATATAACACTGCACTCAACGTAACATATGTTACGTAATATTACGTCGATTACTTTTTAATATGTACCTTTAATGTCAACGGCGTTTGTTATTAATTAATTAATTTAATGTCAACTGTGACGGTGCACACACGGTCCGTTGCTAATTTACCCAAGCCCCAAACTTCCTTTTTTTTTATTACAACTTTAAACTCTTTCGGTGTTTCGGGTAACTTATTCCAGTCCCACTTCTTTCGCCAGCTAATGATTATTTTCATCTCCATCTACAACTCCTTATCCTTCTACTAATAACCATCCCTGAATTTCTCGACTGTAAGCCTGAAACAATCCAAACACTCACTTCATCCGTGTTCTATATTCCAAAGATTCCCTACCCAGCTCCTTCATCATATCAGTTACTGATTGCATTATGCGATAGTTTGCGCAAACAAATCTGGCTGCTCTCCTTTGAACCCCTTCCAACTCCCGAATTTGATACTCAAGCCACTCCACCACATTCAAGCAGTGGTCTGAACAAGGTTTTGTAGCCCAAATCCCTCACTTTCCTGGTAAATATCCTCATCACTCTCTCTATGACTTCCTTAGCTCCTTTCCAGAAATGCGCACTCTCTTGCCAAAACATGTCTCAGCAGACCACCTAATCTCAAAAATATCTTGGTTCACAAATATCCTCCGTCAGACTCTCGTAAATCTCCATATGGATGTTTACCTTGTAATAGACCTCGTAATAAACCTTACCCATCATTAGCCATGCCACACGCTCCACAACACGTATCATATACCAGATAACTTGCCGCCACTACATTAGTTCCTATATAGGTCTGACTACACAACAACTCTCAACCAGAATGACTGGCCACAGACAAACAGTCTACGCCCGCAATTTATTTCTTCCAATACCAGAACATGCTAACTACCACAATTCTAACAACCTCAATGATTGTTTCACCTTGAGAGTAATTAGAGATTTTCTCGCAACCACCGCCGCTTCAGAACTTAGCAGATGGGAACTTGAATACCATAATATCCTAGACACCAGACACCCACCTGGCCTCAACCACCGATAAAATTCCATTTCCTTGACTCATCACTCATTAATATTTGTTATTGTTATTTAACTAATTACATTTTTTTACAAAACTTATTTGTCAAAATTTATTTGTATATAGTTTTTTGTTTTAACAGTCTATGCCCTTTTGATATATTACTAGTTCTATCACCTTCTGCGATGTACATATTTATGTATAACATCTCCGGCATATCGATAATACACTCAGCCATGTGTTAAACTTCGGCGTGTGCACACCTCCCGAATCACATGAATCATTTCCTACAGCATGAATAAGGTGGAAAACCGAAATATTGTGTATTCTTGTGTTCGTAATTTATGCTTTTCACTCGTCGCAGCCGTTAAGTTTGGTGAGTGGTTGGTCATTTTCCCTTTCCTTGTAATTTATGTTCTCTAATAAATGAAGGATTCTGAAATCTCTTCCTACCTTCTGCCTGACTGAGCATACTATCAAACGTAATGCCAATATATTTTTAGACAAGATCTTCATAATAGCACTAAAAAAGCACGAAATTTACTATACATAGGTTTGAATTTAGAAACTTTTCAAGTTCAGACAGTTGCGAGGCAATGTATTACTAGAAGTTAATCCCCTTAATTGAGACAGATACAATAAGACCACCAAAGGAGAGCTCCTAGCGTGAGATAATTTACATTTAAGGGAATGTAAGCGTTACGAGCAGTCGTTTCATTCTGAATACTATTGGGGTGTTTTACCTTGAGTCGATTTTGACAGCGAAATCCGCTCTAAGCAGCAGTAAGTGTTCACTGATAAATTTTTAAACTAGCAGACTGTTGGGATTGGAAAAAATCTCTGTGTGGAGCGAATCCATTTTATTGTTTTGCCGGCACTTGAGCAGTAGATATGTTTTTACAAGCTGTTAGCTCGGTGGACATAGTGCGCACGTAAAAAAGTAGGTGTATACAGTGGGCTTAAACAACCAGTCAATATTAGTGACGATATTGTTTACCACGGTAAATAGTGTTGGGGTGATGAGTAATCATTTAAAACACTACGATGATACAGTTATCCTTTGTCTGTCATCTCAATTGGATCAAGTGTTCAAATTGTAGGTATTGTTTAGTCGTAATTTAAAGGGATGTTTAATGTTGTCTTGTGTTTTTATATATACAGATTAAGCTGGAATAACGATATTTTGTAACACCTGCTACAAGTTGATGGACTTCCCTTACGTCATTTATTAATTAAGTAGCTTCAAGCCCGTAAAAAATGACGGGTTGAGCACAATATTCTTGCAATTCGTTTCATTGTAGTTGGTTAATTATACAGAACTGTTATTGCATAAAGATAATAACCTTGATTTTGTAATGTTCTATATATTTCGTTTGTAGTTTAGATAGCAAACCAGTTGTAGCTTCTACTGTATTGTTGACTACAGAGGTATAGAACCAATGAAATTAAAAATAAATTAGGATCCAAAACATTTGGCATACCACGTAATATCAGTTTTGTTCCTGGTTCAGGCAGAATTCAGTAAGATAAACATTGAACTACTTCCATCATCATTCAGTAATAACTTCAGTAACTTCGCGCTTAAAAAGCAGTTTAAATTGTTTATAAAACTGATTTCAGAGTGAATTATGCTGTAACGAAATATGTCAGATACGATTTTGGTCAACTTAACCGCAACCTACACTAATATTGCCGTTAGAAAATCATAGCTCCTAATACCCTCAGATAAATTAACGACGGGTCACCTATGGTGGTAGTAGTAATTTATTCCGGAAAAACTTGCAAAAAAACACGGATAACGTTCATTTTAAATGATATTTTTCGTTATATGAACACCTTTCTCTGGTTAGATTCTCGGAATATTTCGATAGGATTTTTAATAAATAAATGCATTTTACTTTAAATGACGAAAAGTATAATTTCTAAAGCGAATGTCCTTCTCCTTACACGAGTTTCTGCATCTAGTTGTCCTAAATAAACAAAAATCAACATCTAAATTTAAACGAAAGTACCATTATTAATACATTTTTTTATCCCTGCTCTTCCAATTTTTGTGCCATCACTTCCATATCAGATAGTTAGCTTTTATCTGGTATGGCGATTACACTTTCTTTTAACACTGTAAGTGCAAGAAAAATTAAATTCTATTATTTATCTGAAATTTATACTTTCTTTTAACTGTATAAACGGAAATAATGTCATTACAGTTATTCATTTGAATTAGCCAAGCAGTGCTGTGTTTTGCAATTAACACTTCTGACATTATCTGGTCTTGCCGATTCATTAAGGGGAGTGTGCAGTTTCCAGACAACACATTTTACTAAAGAGGATGAAGTTACTTGATATATTTATACGAAAATATACAATCAAACGCAGACAGGTGTATTCAGAAATATGTAATAAAAACTGTAAGTAGTCAGTCAATAAAGAAAAGATAGCTTCTTGTATCTGAAACTGTAATAGCACATGTAGGCTTGAGCTGTTAGATTACTTTAACTTGCATGTTTTAACTTGGCCCCGGTATATTACTCCAAACATCACAACTGAAACAAAAAATTTGACAGATGGATGAAAATTCGTGATTTGATATATATAAAAATATGAGTGTCTAACTATTTGAGTAGTTTGGGATTTGATACTGTCAACGCGTAAGTCAATGAATAAAGGACAAATTTACTTTGTGCCTATTGTAACAATTTTTTTTCGTTACTTAAATAATTATCAACTGGATTTCACCGTTATTTAATTATTCCATACTATTTTAATTTTATTTTAAATAATTCTGGGATAAAATTTCTGTTTGAAACTACGTAAATATTTATTCACAAAATGCACAAAAGACAAAAACCAAAAAAGAACACTAAATTACAATTTTGTAAGTTAAATTTGCTCCGGCATGGATGCCTTGAATTTATTTCTCAGTAAAAGAAACGTAAAAATGAACGACTGTGTGCGGATAAAGCAATAACAGGCTCATGAGAAAATTCTCGGGTCGTCTCGGGTGTAGTCGCATGAAAATGTCAATGCAGTGATTAAAGTCTTCCTTTTTTTTATAAACACATTACCGTGTTGTTGCTTGGTGCTGGATGAACTCTTCCGTCGACTAAAATGCAGTAAAGGATATCAGCCTCACACTGACCCTGAGATGGGCTGGCCCCTGACACGAAACACTTTTTTTACAGACTTTACACAACACACATGAACTTAAACTTCACGCTGCAGCGCATCACCCAAAACCGTCTTCCTCTCGTTCCCGCGCGACGAGTCCCTTTTGTCTCTCTCCAGCCACGAGGTGCGTTGGCGCGTCACCCCCAGCTGAGCCAATGGGGTTCTTCATCCGGTGGCCAATTCCGGGTATTTGATGGAGGACCATGGAACAAAAGTGGCGTCTTAAACACCTGCACATAGATGGCAGCTGCTGCCTCTTTCACACCATACACACACACGGTGACGCAAGGTGGCTCTACCTTGACAAATGTAGTGGATACCATAACACTACATAGCCCTCCCTTGTTTGTAGAATTTTTTTTTTTTTTTTGTGTATATCAGGCTGAATAAATGGTATGTTTGAATAATAAAAAAAAATCACTTGAGTCTAAATTATCACAATTGCAACTTCCCTCATATTTGTCCGTGATACAATTCACTTGGAGAGTCCAATTCACGTGGTCAGATCCCATGCCAGATTAAAACACTATCATACTACTTATGCAAACACAATATTACAATAAAATAACCAACGAAACTTTATCCCATGTTAAAACGCTAAACCGAAAGTAACACCTAATAAAATACTTCTTCCCTCAACGGACTCTACATTCCCTCGTCAATGTTAGGATGTATTATCAATATTTATGTACCAGCCATGATGTTACAAAACAAATTGAGCCATCATTCATTCATGTTCACTCACACAGATATGTCTGATATCTAACAGAAATTTGAAAACTATAAACTAGCAATGACTTAAAAGATATGACAAATAAAAGGCTTCAACATCATGAAACAAAACATAAATTATAAAAATATATAGCAAGACATGGAATTAAACAATCCTGGGATCTGTTTTTTTTTTTGTTTTTTTTTTTTGTTTTTTTTTAATATAATAAATGCAATCAAAATAATTACTTCATTGAACCTAGTTTTTTTTTTAATACTTAAAATATATCTTTTATACTTCATTAAAATTATGTATACTTCAAATTAATATCTTCTGCTGGTCAGAACATATAACCTTCAACACAAATTTACACACACTGATTTCAAGTATTTGGTTTTTATTTATTTTTTATTTCTTTAGAAAAGAAATTATATGATCATAATCACGTCGTATCCCAATTATACCATCCATTATTTGAACCAATTCTCCTATTCTCTCGCTTTGAACAAAAATTTACCTTCCTACCATTCTGGGCTTTTTCATTTTGGTAAAGATGACTACTTATTACCATAAATACATTATTCGAATTGCCAATCTCCACAGTGTATTTGTCACCTTGTTACTATTTTTTTTAATACATATAACTTCAACTGCTTGTCATTTCTCGTTAAACCTTTAATTCCAATCATTTCCTTGTATAAAACTAACTTGTTCGGGGTGGATCGTAGACTGATGTGGACAACCATACCACTTTCTTAAATATAAACTGGAGCTGCCGTGTGGGCGCACAAATAGAAATACATTTTGCCACCTCTGGTCTCACGTTTCTTACAGCCAGGGACGAAAGCCATTACTTCGATGCTACTTCTGAATATCGACGACGACTTCAGACATATATTCTGAATACACAAATAAAGATACAGATCTTCTCCCTTATAAAAGAAACACTACGTCATCATCTCCTTACTCAACATTCGAACAAACAATTGAAATTAATGCTCCATATTAAACTCCCCTGAAAACCCTAGAAACTTCACTTGTGGATTATTCTTCCTTGCTGGCTTTATTTGTTAATTATTTCCCTTGCATATGATCTTAAATTATTGGTAGTACTCGCATCCAAACATAGCCCTTATTCAGCGAAACAAACTATTGCCTTTTTTTCCCAGGAATGGTATATTGAAACTTTTCACTTCATTGCTAATCTCTTAAATCCTACTCAGAATACTATGCTAGCAGAATTACTGATTCTATACATCCTGCCCAAAGAGGAATAAAAAAAAACTTCAAACTCAACAAATGATTCCGGACGTTTTCAATCGGTTCCATGAACGATACTAAACGATTTTATATGATTCCCGATGAAGGCTATATTTTCTTTCAGAACTAACCCTGTTACTATCTATATAATACAATACTAAAACTAATTGTCTTAATAGCTAAACAAGTAGATCTCTTGATCATTTATTTACTTTTTTTTTTTTTTTTTTTTTTTAATCTGGAGTGTTTTTCACGGATCCACGTTTTATTTTTGCAATAGAAAATTTGAATGTCTCCTAGCTTCTTGTATTGAATGGAACTCTGATCACAGTAATTGCTTTCTGGTTCCAATAACCCAAAAGTGTACAACCCCTGTCTGTAAATACTAATTGGTGTTTCCTTGTTTCCAAAAATGCTGTTCTGAAGGTACACAGCTGTGATCTCACGGCGCATAACTGTTAGTGACCCCCCACTGACAAGCATCTGTTCACCCTCTTTCTTGGAATTTCGCAGCTCTTGGCACGCTCGGCACTTTGCTACAGAAATACCTATCTGTTCTGTTGTCTTCAGCCAGTTCATGTACCCACGATCTTTAGATTCATCGCCCAAAACTTTCGCTTTTCTCAACCTGAAATAGTGTTTTACAATCACCGTTCCAACAGGCAATAATTCTCGGCAAATGGGTTTGATCGGTAAATCAGCATCAGTTCCCACTTCAGTTTGCGTGTATGTTTTTACATTTTCTATAGTTCTATCATTTTTAAGTTTGTTTACTCCTACTTTCCCCTCCACCACAGGAGGGTTGTTCTGTCTTGGATCTGAAATGGCAACTCCATTCGTTGCGTCCAACTCGTTGGCTAGCCTGGCAGGTTGTGTATTAAAATATTTGGTCATTTCCCCTTTAAATTCTGATATTTGTTGTATCAAAGATTGCTGAGACTCTTTAAGCTCGGAAAACTGTTGTGTTATGAAGGCTTGCAGCGTGGCGAACATTCTACCTTGTGGGTCGTCCATTACGGTTTGAGTCTTTTTGTATTTTTTTTTTTTTTTTTTTATATGACTCCTTAACGACTATGTGTAGAAATACTGCCCCTCCATTCAAACAAAACTTAATTTTTACTACAATTTTCACGACCCCCAACCGGTATAGTTTCCAAATTGACAACCAATTCTGTATCCATTTTTACTTTGTGTAGATACACTTTTCTCTTTAAAGCTTACTCGCTATCCTCGAGATCTTACTTCCATACGGTACTCCCATTCTAAATTTGTTTTAAACCACGTCATGTACTTCTCTTCTGCAACATGAATTTTGTTTAAAGACTCTTTATACAGCAAAACAGACACTTAATCTCCCCGAAATGAACATGTTTATGACAACACAAAAAATTAATTCCTCTATCTTTACAAACAAACAAAAAAAACACTAAAATAACAACGCCGTTCATGACCAGACATCAATAATCACAATCAAACACATCAAACCAAATACCATTAACGAGCACTGAACACATATATACACTTTCAAAAGATAAACATAAGTACACAAAACATTTAAACAATTTGACAAAATATTTCTCGGCCTCTGCAAACCTTTTAAAAAAAACATGTTTTTAACAACACAAATAAAATTAATGATGCTACAGGTTAGTCATAAACATATAGATATCGGCTCCGTCCTCATCAGGCTGAAATCATTTTTTTTTTTAAATTGAAAATACATTCATTATTAAATAAAAGAAAATGTTCACTGCATTGTTTTTCGTAACGCGACTTTACTATAATATGAAAACGAGCCACCAAGCTGGGCGCCAAAATGTAACAATTTTTTTTCGTTACTTAAAAATTATCAACTGGATTTCACCGTTATTTAATTATTCCATACTATTTTAATTTTATTTTAAATAATTCTGGGATAAAATTTCTGTTTGAAACTACGTAAATATTTATTCACAAAATGCACAAAAGACAAAAACCAAGAAAAGAACACTAAATTACAATTTTGTAAGTTAAATTTGCTCCGGCATGGGATGCCTTGAATTTATTTCTCAGTAAAAAGAAACGTAAAAATGAACGACTGTGTGCGGATAAAGCAATAACAGGCTCATGAGAAAATTCTCGGGTCGTCTCGGGTGTAGTCGCATGAAAATGTCAATGCAGTGATTAAAGTCTTCCTTTTTTTTATAAACACATTACCGTGTTGTTGCTTGGTGCTGGATGAACTCTTCCGTCGACTAAAATGCAGTAAAGGATATCAGCCTCACACTGACCCTGAGATGGGCTGGCCCCTGACACGAAACACTTTTTTTACAGACTTTACACAACACACATGAACTTAAACTTCACGCTGCAGCGCATCACCCAAAACCGTCTTCCTCTCGTTCCCGCGCGACGAGTCCCTTTTGTTCTCTCCAGCCACGAGGTGCGTTGGCGCGTCACCCCCAGCTGAGCCAATGGGGTTCTTCATCCGGTGGCCAATTCCGGGTATTTGATGGAGGACCATGGAACAAAAGTGGCGTCTTAAACACCTGCACATAGATGGCAGCTGCTGCCTCTTTCACACCATACACAACACACGTTGACGCAAGGTGGCTCTACCTTGACAAATGTAGTGGATACCATAACACTACACTATGAAACTAAACACTGATTTAATTTTTTCTGAAATTCAAGTAGGATTATCAAAATCAAAACAATTTTCAATCTTATATGCTTAAAAAAACTTCACAGGTTTAAGTAAATCATAAATGATTATAATCTGAAATCACTATTTCGTATGATATGGTGTTTCGTCAACGAAGCTTGTAAATTAAAAGTGAAGACTGGGTACTTCAGTAAAAAATCACACTGTGGTGAAGATTTAATAATAGATCATAACGACTTAAACCTAAAGCTTATTCCCTTATCTATAAGCAACAACATTTCAAATACCAAGTTTCTAACAGCGCTATTAAGGTAACTGAATTAACAAATTTATCAAAAAAAAAAAAATAGGGCCTCGAATATTAATCGATATATATATAAAATCTATTGTTTCTAGCTTTTACAAGATGAAAAAAAGGCATACGTTGTGATATATTCCTGCGAGCAAGTGTAATTTATTTAGACTGAAGGAAGAAAAGAGCATTGGATCAACTTAAGCATGAAGTCAAATTATTTCGGAATTAATGTAGCTCATTGGCAGGCAGTTAACATCTTACTACATTTCCCTTATCACTTCTGCGTAATGACATAACGATACTAAATCATCGGATACTTTAGTTATGTGTGGACTTGGAAAAGTACGTACAAGACACCAACAAAACAAATTATTTCACTAATCCCAGCAAAAAAAAAAAAGAAAAAAAAATGTTCATTATTTTCGGAATATAGCACAGACAGCCTGAGCGTCGTCAGCCAGTGAGAGAGTAATCATTATCATCCCCAAAATGTTGAGATCCTGCAAGGATTATGTTTTACCTGACGCGTCAGATGTGCATGCCATAGGAAATCACCACAAAATAATGCTTAAAACTAGACAGATATATCAAAACGTAAGCCCGCAGATATTATAATATTACTACACTAAGACTGGAATAAGCCGCCCCGCCGGCTTAGTTGGTTGCGGTGCCATGATGGTGTCCAGCGTTGACACGGGGATAGCAGGTTCCAGTCCTGATAATGCACAAATTTTCACCATCATGACTTATCTGCAGGATAGGAGAGGTGGCGGTGCCCAATTCATAATCAACAGATTGTGCACCAAAGTCCTGGATTAAATCCCAAATCTTTCCGCAGTTCAAAGAGAGTGAGGACGGGCGACAGTGTTGATGAAGATTTGTCAATCAGATGGAGTCGTGAATCCTGATGACACAATGGATGTCTTTCTGAAGAGTAGGCCTCAATGGGCTGGCACCTGGCTTCACTGTATCCCTTCTTTCAGTATCGCAACTATCCTCACTCATGAACACTGTCACACTGGGTAAGGCAACGTGAAACCACCGCTGGTCATCTCCCCAGACGTTGCCATAGAGGGGTAAACATTCACCACAGTAACCGCATACGCTCGACTGAGGCAAGAAGAAGAAGGAATGGAAGGAAACAATCTGTTTAGTGTCTACTCTTAGGAAAACTTAAGATGACAGAGTCAGTCTTCTGCTGTTCTCAGACCTTCAAAATATTCTTAGGATCGATTACCATCAGACGCTCCAATAATTCCCGGTGCCTTGTGATCACAATCCAAACGAGGACTGAAATCTGAGAGTTGTGTGGGACCTCAGAGTGTGACGAATCATCTACACAAGTCTTCTGCATTCTCTTTGCAAAATTAATTGGTCTATCTGGAACCATATGCTGCTGAAACATGGACAATGAAAACGCGGGACATCAGCAGAGTACAAACAAGTGAAATTAAGTTTTTAAGAGGTAGAATGGGAGTTACTAAAATGGACAGAATAAGAAATGAAGTGATTAGATGCGCCACAAAAGAGGAACCCCTACAGGAAAGGGTAGAGAAGATCAGACTGAGATGGTATGGACACGTAAAGAGAATGGAGGTTCAGAGAATCCTAAGAAGAATCCACGAAATTAAGATGCATGGTAAACGACCCAGAGGAAGACCAAGAAATGGATGACTGAAAGGAGTAGAGGAGTGTGTACGGAAGAGAGTAGAGGACTGAAACAAAGTGGTGACAGAGTGGTGGTGGGAGAAAAAACCAAATGGAGAGGCTTGTGCAAGAAGCAGAACCGGCCAGAGGCTGGAAACTGTTGAGAATGATGATGATGATCAGGAACCAGATATGCTCGCTAAATTATATGTGATTATATATCTCGGAAATGGAACGAAACAGGAAAATTCTTCGTGTGCCTTAATGCGGACCGAAGAGATGGTTTTATATCAGTGCCGGATTCTTGACGATTCCTCAACGGAAGGTGATGCTCGCATACAGTTCTCAACCCCCTATCAGCATTCCTCAGGACCACTACTTAAACTGCTGCCAGAATACTGGTCCAATTATAGGACACGTTATGGTAGAGCAAGGGCGCACTGTTCGTTGTTACTGATCTATCAGCTAGGCACCGCTGGAATGGTGCTATCGCCATATCAGATGCGCCTGACATACACATTCCGTATAGAGCGCCATGGAAGCCCAATGATCATGGCGTACGGCTTCAGAATTTAATGCCCCACGTTCGTAAACTGATTCTTTCAAGAATGTTAGAGAAATAGTTCTGAATCTACAGAAAGCTGTAGTCCCATCCTCGACAAAGGTGAAACGCGTGGAAAATCTGAATTCTGTCACCAGGTGTTCCTTTGTGAATATATAGTTTGTTGCTACTTTTCCGGCCATTTCTCGCTTCCACTTCTCGGGCATTGTCTATTACGCTGCATTGGCCTCTATTTTTCTTTTAACCTTCTCGTTGTCTCCTTCCTTTCATATGATTTCTGTTAACATTTTTTGTAACTATATATTTGTAACTCAAGTCGAAACAGATGAAATTTTTTCCAAAAATAGCTATTCTCAATCGTCATTTTCTTTCTTACTATTGTGTACATGATGCCAGTCATAGGAAGTAAAAGTACTTGTTCTTATACCAGCTTATAAAAGTATTTCCAGAAGAAATAATGACTCATGCTTTGCATCTCGGTTAGCAGTTATTATTTAAACTTGAAATTTGAATATTTGGAAATATTAATAATTCTTAGAAAAAGAGACAATAACAATGTTATTGTTATGAGATAGTTAGTGAAGCAAGTTAACAAATTTACAGGGCAAGGGCAATACTGGTATACGTTATTCTTCTGCTCAACGAACAAAGAAATTGAACACCTAAACCACTTTTTCTGTCGATGAAGAAATTCATGTGTCCACGTAGAAGTGGAGTTAAAGGAAAAATTCGTATCTAAGCTGAAAATGCAAGCCATGTTATTTTTCCTCGATTAATTTCACTCTGAAAATGTACACTTCAAATACGGTATAGCACTTCTCTCGTAGTTTTTAATTTTTATTTTTTTATCCTGTCTTTATTTTTGTGTTCTTGTAATACTACGAACTTAGGCTTTTGGCTGAATCAAGAACACTTTTGTTGTAAATCTGTTTTGAAAGAGCATTTTATAATTTTAACCATGAAATATTCTGAGTCAGAACCTTGGACATTGACTTCATCCTTATTGGGCAAAACATCTGTGCAGGAATAGATTTTCAGGAGGTAACTAAAGTTAACAGTTGTTTACTACTTAGGGATACTAATTTTGATGTCACCATTGCGTCTGAGGACCTCATTCGGTGTACGCGGTCCCACGAAAAGCGTGACGGGAGGACGACCCCACGCGACCCCTCGTGACCCAACCTCGGTGGACGCCGATTGTTGGCTGTGCGTCATGACGCAAGTCGCCCCGCGGCGTGAAAGGTCAGCGCTTCCTCCCGGATACAGCGTCTGGCTCTCCGTGTCAAGGCTGCCCGTGGAGGGTCCACCCACCTGTAGACACCTGCTAGGTGAGCGGCGAGAGTGCTGCAGGGATTCCCACCTCTGAGTCAGACGTCAGAGCAGTGACCTAAATGTGATGCCTGTGGAAGAATGTGAGAACTGAATCTTTCACGGTATACTGCTCCTAAGAAGTCTTCTTGGTTGTTCTGCCGAAAAGTTCTATCATCGATGACGTTTCGGCAGCTACCTTCGCTGTCTTCATCAGGTGATGGTGGCTAGTGGACGCGTATGAGGTCCGCTGCGGAAGCTACTCCCTCATTGGCTGTCGCGTCTTCTAGGCGTCATAGAAGGCCCGCAACGGACATTCGGTGTCGGCCCTCTCTCTAGAGCCAAAAAAATAAATTTAAAAAATTGAGCCATCCTACGATAAGGTATGGCATGGAAACCTCATATTCAAACTAGGAACACAGACAACAATTCGTCACTGCTATCTCCAACTAATTGGAAGCTTCTTAGAAAATAGAAAATTCTTCAATTGAAGGTCAAAACTCATCAGTTCATCCCATCCTGGCTGGTATCCCCCAAGGTTCGGTCCTGGCACCAGTCCTTTTCAAAACTGGCGTCAACGACAAACAATTGCCACCCTATGTCAAAATTGCTTAGTTTGCAGACGATACAACTATATATGCATCGGGCAGGAGACATGACATAAGCATCAACCACCTTTAGCACGGCCTATATTAACTTGAGAAGTGGTGCCGCACCAACGCAGTGAAAATCAACCCATCCAAATACGCAGCAATATATTTCACCAGAAAGAGACAAATAATAGACAAAAAATTTTACCGTCATGGGGAAAGAAATAGAATGGTCATCTGAAACTAAATACCTTGGAGGCACCATTGAAAAAAAGCTTCTCTTTCGGAAACACATATTATAAAAAACAGGACACCGCTATACTTAAAAATCTTTTCCAAATCCTTTATAGCTCCGAACAAGCAACAACAAGAAAAATAAGTATCTACAAGACAGTTATCCTCCCCTTCATACTATACGGATGCCAGGTGTGGGGAACAGCAGCTAAATTCAACATAGACCAAGTCCAGCGACTTTAAAATAAATACCTACTAGTAATATTAACAGCACCTAGATTCACACCAAATGACTTCCTTCACGACACAGCGAGCATCAACCCATTAAATGCAGAAATTTTCAAACAGACACAAAAATTTGATGACAGGATAGATAAGTTCAGACAAATTGACGAAAGGCTCCATACCCTTGGCACAACAATGTCAAGGCACTGGCACACCTATAAAGTGCCATTAAGTATTATATATCAGGCAGAAGGGAACTGATGTGATCATAAGAATACCGTATGGGTTTTTCACATAAGGTCGTCTCTGACGAACCATAGCTATGGTTTCCCCTCAAAGAGTAATAAACGACACGTAAAGTAGAGCTACCCTGGTAGTGGGACTTTTCACAAACATGTGGAAAGGCACACACACACACACAAAAAGAGAGAGAGAGAGAGCCATTCTGATGCACATGTCTTACGCGTTGCTGTTGCAGATCAGGTAGGAAGGGCTACCATGAATCATTAAAAATGAGACCACCATCTCTGTTCATGCTTTTGCGGCTCAGCCTTATCTCCAGTGGTTCTCCAAAAATCGAATCTCAGAAATACGCAGTTCAAGACAAAACTTCAGTCTTGTCGAAGTTTATTATGATGAAAATTCCCAGAGCATGTTCAGCTGACGCGAACTACCTGTAAGAAGAAAGCAAGCTGCGTAAGACTCATTATACAGCTACTTTGTTTCTCCTATGGCAGCCTTGACCATTCATAGTATTATACTAAACGGTGACTGGTTCGACACCATAAATAAGACGTTATTTATGTTTTAGAGAGTTTCAAGCAGATTATAGGCGGCAGAGTTAACTTTTTTGAGAGCCACAGAAAATAAAACCATAGGATAAAAAGATAGGATAGAAAATGAAAACATTATAACATAAAGGTTGACGCAGTAAATGAAATCCTGAAGAAGAAATGGTTTCAACGATTGGGGTTTGTCTTGAGAATGGAGACTGGAAGTAGACCTATCGCAAGGCAACCAACAAGAGAGACAAGGGAGAACAAGGGAGTGAATTGGACACAAATATTGGAGGAGCACTGCTAGAGGGACTTTCAAGAGTGGAACGATCTGTGCGAGTCGACCAAAAGTGGCAGTGACGTGAAGAGCTGACGATGAAATACTCCTGGTTATTCTAAAAATCTCCTTATGAATATATATAGCTAAAAACTGTCTGAAGAAATAGGAATAATTTTAAAAAAACTTTGTAACAAACCACGACATTCTAATAGGAAGAATAGTTTTAATGTCGAAAGCAACAAAAATTTAAATGTAGCCTTAGGAGATACAGATAGAACTCAGAAATGGGAAGGAAATTGGTCATGAGCTGCATTAAGGTACAATTCTGTCGGTCACCTGGACCTATTTCCGGATTCACAATGGTTGGAACGGTGATGAAACAAAGCGCTCCCGTATGTCAATCTCTAACGGTACAGCTCACCCGACAGATGGGACTAGGGACAAGGAACGGGAAGGAATTTAGCCATTGCCTCTTGAAGGAAGCATCCCGGAATTCGCCTGGAGTAATCTGGGGAAACCATGGAAAACCCAAATCTGGATGCCCGGACGGGGATTCGAACCCGCGTCCTCCCGAATGCGAGGCCAGAACGTTAACCGCTCTCCCACCACGCTCGGTTTGGAATACAGGATTCAGGAACAGCGAGCACAGAAATTACTGCTTGAATGGGGAGAATAATGAAGAGCGAATAGCTGAACATTTTTCTGTAACAGTGGAAAACTATTTGGCATTCCCCTGTAATCTCTGTATTGTTAAACTGCCGAATTTTCATCTAATAAGCATTTGGCAGAAATTGTGCTTGTTTCATTTCAGTTGTCTGGTGATTCTATTTGTATAATGAATCCTGTTATCTATTAGTTCCCAAATATTTCATCGTGTGATAATGAACTCGGGAACGCAATCGACGGTATTAATTTTAGTGATCGCTTTTGGCAGTGATATCATAATTAACAGCAATTTCCGCTCCATCTGAAGTCTGAGGGAAGCATGTCAATCTACTAACACATATTCGTCGTCAAAACACTTTACGTTATAAACTGAAATTCTGGAGTAATTACTAATCTATCAGCAGCCTCCCTGGTGTACAAAACTGTACGAATTAATCTGTATGAAGAATTTTAGAGTATGTTAATACAACATGATATGGCCCACAAGAAATAAGTTTATTTCAAAAATGACACCTTGCTTTTGAAATGTCTCAATTTTCATACAAATCTACTGTGAATTACGTGCATATTTGAAAATTTCTATCCAGATCTGTTCAGCCAAATCAATTAATTCAAGACAATGACCCATAAATATGGAAAGTAAACAAGAGGGGAAAAAAATACATCGGTAAAAATAAATGGGAAGAAAATGAGTTTTACTAATCGTTTAATGTAAAGAAACTAATAAGTTTTGATCTGATCATAAATAGAAAAAACACTAATTGTAATTTTTTGTTGACTTATTTACTTCAAAGCATAGTGCTTTCACCGGATGATTAAGTTAGAGATCAGCTTCGAAATGTTGCATCAAATTAACGCGCCTTTCCCAATGAAGGCACGAGAACGATTTATTCAGCTCCGTTTGTGTTTCTGGGATTACTATGGAAATAATATCGGTGCAGCGAGACTGGATAAGTTATGGAATGAGAATGCAAGGAAAGCAGATGACGAAGAACCTGAACTGGAAAGAACTGAAACATCAAGTCTCCAGTGATATGGACAAATGAATACTGTTAGTGATCTATATTGTTCGATGCATTAAAGAAAGAGAAGAACAAAGAAACTATTTAAATTTGGTTTCCAAAACCTCACCCCCCTCCCTATCACCCTTATTTAAGAAAATTTTTCACCTGTAGCGGTTCGGGTTTTTTTTTTTTTTTTTTTTTTGGTAAGTATCTTGAAAACCGTAGGGAAATCTACCAAAGCGGATGGTGATATTCTGAAACCCAATAAAATTTACTGTTTATTGGCTTTGGACTGGTCCCGGTTGTCCAACCAGTGACCACGAATGTTAAATCTGAAAATTGTTTTAAAGTTGGTGGGGCGACGAACAAACCATTAGTTTTTACCCAGTATTGATGATACTTTGCACACGTATACCTCAAAATAAGGTTGGTTTACAGAAAGCCAAAAGTTTTTTTTTTTTTAATGCCGGGAGTTAAGAAGAGAAAAGTTACAATTTTATCCATGAATTTTTAGCAAAGTAAGTCAAAGCCGTTAATTAGTACAGAATTGGTTCATGTTCATACATTAAGATGGAAATTGGACACGAGAAAATTTAAATGGCAGTGGAAAACAAAATTAAACAACTATCAACGACCAGCTATCTGTGTCACATGTAACGCAAATAATAACAAGGAAATTACAAGAAAATATAGTTCCAACGAATCTGGACGAGCCTTACAAAAACCAACATTTCTACACATGGCGACGTTAATTACAGCACTGGGGTTTACATGAGACTCCCATAATTTGTTCGCTCTGTAAACATTTTAATCAGTTAAGAATATTAAGAAAACAGGAAAAAATTCATGTAGCTTACAATCTGTGAATTTGTATCTACGTATGACAAATTTGAATAATAAAATATAAAGTTTGAATCTCAAATGAGTAACCACGAATCGCAGTCACGAAAATAATAAAGGTAGTAGCTGGACGACTGTCTCCCCAATTTACACACTTGTTAATAAACTTTCCTTAAATCACAAGCAGTGTTTATACGTTTGTTTAAGTTTATTTAAGGATTAGGATCAGCCGTGTTTTTTTTTTTTTTTTTTTTTTTTTTTTTTTTTCCTGTAGCATTTTTGTCACAAGTCTGAAGTCTGTCCATCACTTTACTTCCTTGCTGTACGTAATGTATCAACTAAGTCAATAATTCACTATACCAAATTCTCTTTCCTCTAACCACTAGATCCCTACCTTGCTTAATGCTATCAAATAATTCTTAATGTATTTCTCTCGTGGAATTGATGATGATATTAATCGTTCCATACACGTAAAGGTACGTAAATCGGTGCACACATAGAATGGATGTCGTTTATTTATAACAAAGTTTTTGGGATTATGAGTTTCAGTTAACGGAAGTTTTTATGCCAACACATCCTGGATCAGCCAGTAATCTGTCTACACCAAATATTTCCGCCTCAAAACCTAGCTCACTTTTTTGCACTTTTTCGTAACTTTTCTGTAAACACATTTGATAAGTATTCCAAATATCTTCTCCCGCAGTTTTCGGAATAATTATTTAAATATGAAAAGCAACTAAATCCTTTGTACAGTATTCATGTCAACGTTACAATCTCTGCTGTCCACTATACAGGTAGACTACCATCCTACCAACTTACTTTTCTTACAGTCGATATGATAGTGAGTTATTGCCATCGAATTTTTCTTAATTTACCAGCATCCGTCATTTTCAGTACTAGATACTACAGGGTGTCCAGAAAATTACTCCCTGATTTCAAAATTAAATATCTCGAAAACAAAGATCGATAGAGGAATGCAGTAAACGGTATGTTTATTGTGACAGCTGTAAGAAGTGTATTTTTTTATTTTTTTATTTTATTTTTTGGCTTTAGCCTAAGGCTAATTTAGCCAGGTACATAGGAATAATTTGGCTATCCTTTATTTGAAAATATGTCTTCTATATATGATTTGTAGTTTTTGACACATACTTGTATAGTAGTTTACAGGATTTTTTATTGGGGTAGGCGAGAACCTGCATAAGAGATTGTATATCTCTAATCTGTAGACCTTCTTCTAGATACCCCTGTCTTTCGGCTTGGTAGTTGATACATCTCACCTTGAAATGGTATATATCCTCCGTCTCTAAACAGGATGTACACATTGGGGAGTCAACTTGTTTCATAATGAATCTTTTGTCGTTTAGTAGGGCATGGCCTGCTCTTAGCCTGCTTATGCAGTTTATCTCCTTTCTGTTGAGGTCCAAACGGTCGTACCAAGGTTTGTCCTCGATTGTATTTATTGTTGCTCGGTACCATCTACCCACTTCCTGCCTGTCCTCCCGCCACATATTTTCCCATTCTGACTTAGCGCAGGAAGATATTATATCCTTATAGTCAGTAAATGGGACGAGGATGTGTTCCTTGTCTTTGGAATTTAGTTGTTTCCTTACCGTTGTATCCGCGCTTTCATTGCCCACTATGCCGACATGACTGGGTACCCATTGTATCCTGACATCTATCCCTTTTGCTGCGCTGCTCCTTAATTCCTTAGCGAGCTCGAACGTTAAGTAGTTCTTGCATTTCCCCTTCGGTAATGCTAAAAGTGCAAGGAGGGCCGCTTTGGAGTCTGTACTTATGACTGTTTTGGCTTGTCCAGATTGTTGTATGTACTCCAGTGCCATTAGTATCGCATAAGACTCCGTGGAGAAGGTTAAAAATTGGATAGGTACCCTAAACGCCTGATATGCTTTGTATTCCAGGTCTACATACGCTGCTGAGCTGTATTGACCTCTTGACTTTGAACCGTCGGTGTACACCTTTCTCCAGCCTTTCCAAGTTTCATTTAAGGTTATTAACGTATTTTGTTTGAGTTCCTCTGGAATGTGATTTTTCTTTCCTATTAGTTCATTCGTGAGGGAGGTATAAATGCGTTTGGAGAGGTTGCATCTTTGCCATACTTCATCTTCCTGGTACATATTATTTATCTCTCGTTTGTGTATGTTCCACGCTTCAGTCATTTGCATGTACTGTAAGAAGTGTATACAGCAGTGTGAAATAATAGTTACAAAAGCTGCTAACAGATGGCACTGTACGCTCATATCAGCATACATAAGTGAAATAATCGTATGAAAACAATCTTTGCAAACAATCACATCACAATGTTTTCAAAATGTTCACCATTGGCACGTTTCAATGGTGGAACTGATCGCCCTGAGCTTCGGATCACTATTTAGGCATTACGTATGGCGATTACAGCGCCATCTGTTAGCAGCTTTTGTAACTATTATTTCAAACTGCTGTATACACTTCTTACAGCTGTCACGATAAACATACCGTTTACTGCATTCCTCTATCGATCTTTGTTTTCGAGATATTTAATTTTGAAATCACTGAGTACTTTTCTGGACACCCTGTATTAACTGCTTGTCATCCTCAAAACATGTTAAATCCGCTTCCAGTCTATGGAGCTGGTTCTTACTTTACAGAAAGAATGTATGCGTCCGTATTAACCGATTATTTGCCTGGGGATTGGGCGAGCTGCCAGGTTTTGCCGTCTCCTACCTTCATCAACGATCAACAGAGGTCAGCACCTCACCGACTCACTCTCAACTCGGTTTCCATCAGTTCTGCAGAGCAATTGTTTGTTTCTAGAATTGCAGTAGCACCATATCTTTAACTTTATTTAATATGCCGAACCAAAAGAAATCGTTGTTCTTTCAGTGTTCGCTAATAAGGAAGAAGCTTTTTTTTTGCTTGGGCTTTACGCCTCGTCGACAGCAAGGTCATTAGAGGTGGGATGGGATTGGGGCAAGGAACGGGAGGAATTCGGCCATGGCCATATATATACAGGTATATACTCATCCACCATTTCGCTGTTCTACTGCTCTCAACTTTCTCTTCCACAATGAATTTCTCTTACTACAGGTCGGAAGAACCAGAGGAATGAGACGATAACAAACACCTTTGGAAATACTGATTCCCTGAACAATGGGCGCGTTAGAGCTGCTTCCAGTTCAAGAAACAACATTCTACGTCAATACTACATACCAAAGGCGTCGACGTGGTTATAGTTTTCACAACTACGTCTCATAGCCGTATGAGAAAAGTGAGAAGAAAGTTGGTTTTACTAGGTGGATTTATGTAGCATTGTTATTTCCTTGTTCTGTCAGATCTCATTAAGCTTATTCATGGCAACTTTCCCTTAAGTATTAGCTCTCTTTAACATTTTCTCGACGTCCCAGTGTCGTAATGGTTTCTACTACAGTCTGATGTTACTGTTGTTACCTCTAGTCCTTTAGAGAAAAATTCAAGGTTTTTGACGTAAATTTTACAATCACTGGCCATGTGATGAATTCTTAGGCTATAATCAAGAAGATTACATGTTAGCTGTTACAAATAGAAGGAGGTTCCATTTCGCTGGATATTGCACTTGTTCCCTAGCATACTATATATTTATTTTTGTATCTTCAGTCTGCCTCATTTACGAAACCTCACCTGGTTAACACCATTTTATCATTAACTTTGCTAGATATAGTTAAGACAGTGAATTTGACTGTGGGAATGAGGGCAGTAAGGCCGATATCTACATACGTCGTTGTTTCCTTTGCTATCTAAGGTTTTAGTTTCTTCGTATCGATTAATGGTCCCGCGAATTAGGATGAAACTTCGTACGAACTATTTCCAACTGGCATTAACAATGATTTTACCTTTCATGGCTCTTTTTAACTTCGATTTCACTAGTAAAAATAACAATTACATCACCACCTTAATCCCGACATCGGAAAGTTTCACCAACGCAGCAAAGACAGATGTAGAAGGAGAGTGTTTTCAGGATTCACGCGTTTGGATCATTAAGGATTATACGTGAATATTCCTGCCTTATTTTGCTAGGCACAGTAAATGTAGAAACCTAAGTATAATTTAGAGTCCAGTGACTGAACGAGAGAACGTTATGATTGAAACATACTTTATACAGGGTGATTCAAAATAACGTGGACAAAATGAGATGGAAGATCGTCATACAATAAGAATCAAAAATCGCATAGGAACAGAGGGTCGCAACTGCGATCCGGAGCCGCTACAGGGGGTCTAAAATAATACTGACACAAAGAGAAGAAACAAAACCATTACAGATAATTTTATTGATAATTACTCACTCACATTCGACTAATGCAAGCTAAATCTTGAGCCTACAGCAGATGCTCAAAGTATTTGCCAGATGCATCGAGACAAGCCCGGCATCTCCGTTGCATGGAACGGCGCACCTTCTCAAAGATACCAGGTGTATCTCGAACACATCCGGCTGCCGCAACGATTCTTCCTACCAAGTCTTCCGGCGTTTCAACAGGTGTTACATATACAAGTCCTTTTAAAAATCCCCACAAGAAAAAATCCAAGGGAGACAGGTCTGGTGATCGTGGTGGCCATGCCTCTCGTGGCTCTAGCGCCCTCTACAGGCGTTTGCGACCCTTTGTTCCAATGCGAGTTTTGATCCTTATTGTATGACACATCTACCATGTCATTATGCCCACATTTTTTTGAATCACCCTGTAGAGTGAACATGAGAGAATAATTTTTTTTTTTTTTTTTTTATACAGATGATAAATGATTATGAAATACTGTAAGTCGTCTTCGTATGCATAAATCTAGTAAATACATACCGTATATAATAAGTGTGCAAAAATGGAGTAAAAGTGCTTACTATAAATGGATAAAAGGAGACGGAATGGAAAAAGTATAGTGTTCATACCTTCATTGAAAAGTTATAAAATATTTTAGAAGTTTACAGAAGGAATGGATGTTTTGAGATAGGTTACTATAGCAATGATACGATTAACGACAAACGTGATGAAGTTACTGATATGCAGAAGTCCTTATTTCAATACGTTAACATTACTGGCGAAATTAGCTATATCCATTTCTGATTAAAGTGGAAGACTTTTTTCCACACTGCTTAATCGTATCATAAATATAAAGATCATGTTATGTAAATATCATGAGGTGCTGGATGCATCCTTCGTCGAGCCTTTTCGGTTCATAAGAAAACGCTGTTGCAGACAACTATATAGCAAACACATTACTTTGAATTGCAGAATAAGGTACTTCCTTCCAGCTAATTAATCCAGTATGTTGTAATATCCGGAATTCCTAACATTGTAGATGGTATGATAAGAATTCACCAACGTTACAACTGTATCATATAGTTTTAAATAACTAAGAAAACTGACTAAGGAAAACTACTGGTGTTTATTGTTCATCATTGTTATAACTAAATCGTATATCTGCCAAATAACGTATTCACCTCTAAGTGTTTTTGGTTTTGTTTGCAAGTGAACTGAGCTATTTTCAGTGCAGTAGCCGTTATGTTTCCAAGACTGGTGAAAGAGGTCCAACACGACTTCCTGCAGGACGATAAACTGTGGGTTGTTTCTGCTTCGAAATGTGATGTCAAGAATATACAATAGTTATAACAGCCATAAAGAATGGAATACGGAAGTGGCTACTCCCTGAATCGTTAAAAACAAGTGGCCTAATAATGTATGTGCAGACAGTAAAGTTGACTTACTACCTTGGAGTATTTGTTCTCCTATCATGCGACAGCGACTAACAGACTTTTAGTGCTATACTTAAAGAACGATTAAGGTAGTTAACAACTTCTCCCATACAAGGACCTTGGTAGTAAACCGCAAAATAAAAGTGCCAATTGTAATGCCACACTCTTCATGTCTCATATTGGGCCATTTCAATGTCAAGTATGAACTAAGGCTCGTAAATCTGTGTTCAATTAAATACTGATACGGTCATTTTCTTTGGAAGTCGTAAGAAAATCATAAAAATTCGCTACGAAGTAACCAGCAAATTTATTTAGTTTACAGGTATTTCTGGAAAAGAAAACTATATTAATTGGTACATGAACATGGGACTCTCTACTACATAAGGAAAAGGGTACAAAAACCGATTTTAGGTATTATAAACATTATTGTTTAACTGAATCACGAACGCACAAACTTAATCTTTTCTAGAAGTAAATGTTTTTTCTGGAACATTAAACAGTCCAGTGCATTGGTATTACCATCTTTTATAGTCAATATATTTTAAAAAGTGATACAGGATTTAAAATGCTTCCCACAACGGGCGAAACATTAATGACACTCAATTCTTACCGTAATTAATGACTCATATAACCAAAAATGCGCTGTCACCCTGTAACTGCATATTGCCCACCAATTACAATTCTTTACACTAAGAGATTTTTGGGAAATAGGTTTCAATACAGTCTCACCTGCAATACTAATGATTAAAAAATTGATCTGTGTCTAGCTTACAAAGGCTTGAATTTTATTGATAACTGAGCGGAACTCCCAATGCCCTTTGAAAGTAAAAAAAAAAAAAAAAGAGAGAGACATAACATGGGAGAGAGAGGGAGAGTAGTTTACACATCAGAAAACAGTTGACATATTTTTTATAGTATTCAGCAGTTCAAAACATTAAAACAAGAAAAAGTAGGGGAAAAAGTTTGTATTTTGTAGTTTGCTGTTTTCAAACCGATCATTAAGCATTATTCCTAAAAATAGGTACACATCACAGAAAGAATCAAAACTGTAATTTTTAACGATTGCATTACGAGAACAATATTTTATCTTTCTGGGTAATCCTCAAACCATGCTCAGTGACATGATTTGCATTCGGTTGCAGTGGACGCAACGCCGTAATGGCTAGTGCAACGAATGCTTGACCTGAGAAATTAATGTCGCCTACATTTATCTCCACTCTGACGTGGTCTGTAATAAGTCATTCTTTATTTTCCTTGTACAAATCTCAAATTATTCAGACTACGTTTAAGACATACTGTACTTCAGTGATATCTACCAACTGTTATCAGCTGCAAATGTTTTACATACCTCTCTCCATGCCATGGAATTAACTGTATTAGGTGCACTATTGAAGGAACTTGTGCTAAATTTTAAACCAGTTTACACAAACAAAAAATTTATCCGACTATCAAATGTAGCTTCATATGATAGTAAATAATGCTGCCATATTGTAGGATAGTGATAATATCAAAACACGGTTGTAGTAAAAAATGATTACTCCATTTTTAAATCTGATGTAGTTAAACAACACACTGCATATTGATTAACTCAAAGAAGAAGAAATTTGATGTAAATTGTTCGATTATCATCTAAGTGTCAGACGAAACACATATATATTGTAGAGGAGAAGTAACACTTAGAGGGCGAAATTAGAGGGCGAAACGTAAATTAATGAAGCCCCGAGAGGAGTTAGAAATGTAGAAAATGTACAAAATTCCAGATGTATGAAAATAAGTGTAGAACACCTACATCAGCATACTAGTAAAGTGGCAGAAAATAGTGAGAAATGGAGGATAGGTAGAAAAGACCCAACACTTCAAAACCGGCCACAGGGTTGGACAATTAATATTATTATTTATGAGCACAGTTATTGCGTTGAAATCTTTTAAAGAAAAAGTCCATTTTGATTTTGAAAACATTTGAGGATATCACGAAAGTAAAATAGGCTTTGAAACCTTGAGATGGAGGTCACTGCTGTGGTGATATTTGCTAGACCCTTTCGTACAATTTAAGAAATAAATAAATAAAAACTGCCGATGCAGCACATCATAAACAGGTATTGTTTAATATATATCTTATCGGCGAGCAGAAACAGAAAGAAAAACAGTTTGATTAAGTTTTCGGGTAAGATTCAAGGATTTATGAACCGTCTGCAGTATAAGCTAACAAAATTCAATTGAACATATCTAAATGTTTTTCAGGTCCGTATCAAACAATTCACACGCCCCACGCAAAGTGAAACTTAAGGTTCTATTTCCTCACAGTCAACATAGGTCAAAAGAGATGTAATGAGACAACGATTATGAGCCAGCATCTGATCGATGGATGAGATAGGTTATAATGGGATCGAACGTGATACAGCGATAATTTCGATCTTGATTTTCAGATAGCTTTCAATTTACACGTGACTTCTCAGCGATAATAATCAACTTTGTTCCACGATTGCTATCAGCTGTAAGTGCAATTAGTTCTACGTCAATCAACAAAGCAGACCCTAAGGTAACTCCATTTGTGAGAAGAATGTAACTTCTTAATTGCAGTAGCATCACAATAGTCAGTGAATTAATGTCGATAAAGCCGGAAATACTATTCTAAAACATTACTTATTGAATTTAAGACACATAAGCATTTATTCCAGTGAGTTTAATATTGCAATGTAATCCTCTCGGTTTTGCAGACGAGGGTGTCAGAAAAGACAACTTACCTACGACGTTCTAGGTAGTTTTTAGCAGGTATCTGCTCTTTAAAAAATATACAGGATTTCTCAAATGATGAAGATGACAGAAAGTTGTCGAAACGTTATATTTTTATGACACTACCAAGCTGCAAACCATCAAAGACTATATTGCATTACGATTACGGGAAAATCTTCGTTCATATATTGAGATAAATATTATCATTTTCATAAACGATCCAGTGAAGAAGCCCTAACATTACTTTCACTGAATATTTAAATACCCAGAGAAAAATGTACTGGTTCTGGCATTTTAATTCGATGTTTTCTCGAATACGCACTTTATGAGTTCCTTGAAATAGGATTTGCTACTTTTTTACGTGACATCTGGGTATATACATGTACAAAAAGTAGCGTTCTCGATGGAATTATACAAACTAATTTCTACCATTGTTTTTCTGCAGAAACCCAATTTTAAACTACCAATTAAGTCCCTCGCGTCTAATAATTTTGCTGTAATGTTTGCCTTGCAGCGATTTATGTGACGTAAGATTCAGAAATAGCACTTTAAAACTGTACCTATGAAACCTAACAATTTTGGAAAGTCAAATTTGTATTTTATGACTGAAGACATCCAAAACGTTGTTTATAGATAAAATAAGATATCTGCTATTTCTGTTAATTTATGGTTGACAAGGAAGTTTTGTTGAAGAAGCTTTCAGATATGCAGGAATGTCAATGAGATAAGAGTTATCACTAACGAATATACCTCTAGAAGTAAACCAGACTTATGGTTTTTCAAACAGGTGATTTAGATTGAATGTGATTTAAAGAAAGATTTTATGAAACAGTTCAAAATAATAATATATTTACTTACCTTTGACGTGTTACATATGTCATACAGTTAAGAAGTCAACGTAGCTGAAAAACGTCTGGTTTAACGTATAACAGTTCAGAAGACTTTAAAAATTAGTGTAGTGTGGTTGATGCTAATTACTCCATTTTAAAAGAGAGTGTGTATTACGACATTGGTAATATCCAATTTCGGTGGATGACATAGGATAGATAATAGGTGGAGATGTCTCTATCGTTGACAGTTAACACATTTGGTTAAACAGGAACGAAACGAGAAAAATGGGGCGTTTAGCACTAAAAAGATATCCCAGTCCTTTTTTCTTAGATTTCTACGACTCACTTGGAGGTCATCTGAATAACAGGAACGAACTTGGTCACGGAATTTTGAAAGAATCTTCGCTGCATTTCCCTGATATAATACCGGGAACCGAAGCTTCGGATTGAAAATGCGTCGGATCGAATACCAGGACCAGCCATTAGCCACTCAACATCAGACTCGGTAAGAAAAATTCTACTGAAGCCAGATGTTAAATATTATCACTGATGATGCTAGTGAACAAGTAAGCCTCTATGATAAGGAAGTCACCATAACAACTATTATGAATTGCCTACTTTGCCTCTCATTGTAGTCTACTCTTTACGAGGCCATCAGTAGTTTCATATGCATAACTCACAACAATATGTCGTATTGACATAGCGTTGAAACACGGTTTCATAGATTATGCAATACAATATTGTCTGTTGTAATAATAAATTAATTACCTGAATGTCTTGAGAAACTTACATTTAGTTATTTAAAAATTATAGTAACATTTGACATTTTGTGTTTAAAATATCCCTCCTAAAATCATCGTCCGCTGTGGGGCTAAAATCTAACTATATGGTTGTGTATATCTGTGAGTAAACGGTCTTCGGCCGGAATACACAACAGATCACAGTGTATAGTAGTATATGGATATATGTGTAGTAACTTTTTATTAATGCAGGTAATTAGTCATCATGATAACTAATAGTAAGAAGATGACTTTTTCGTGAAAAGAATTGTAGAATTACTTATTTTACATGCATTAATGTGGCCAATGGATTTTTATTTAGCACGATATTACCATCACACATGATTTTTAATGAACTGATGTGATTTTGGAAACAGAAGGTTAATGACTCAGTCTAGAAGCAGAATATTATTACTAAAAACTTTGTTAATCTGTAATATAGAAAGCGGGAAACTTGAATTTTACCTAGTGGCAAATGGAGAAGGTACTAAGGGAGATATTATGCAATCAACAAATAGCGTTGTTTCTACTCCCGGTGATCAAGTTGTTACATACAGTTTAACAGTTCGTGTAATTTGAAAAAAAAAAAATGATTTCTGCCATTTCAGTGATACAGCCGCCTGCAACTGTGTTTTGTTGTTTCTTCTTGTTTATATGTATTTCATCATCGTCTTTATCGTTTTATTCTAAGTATGGACAACAGAGAACGGACAAAACTATTAATTAAAACCACCCATGCCTTCGGCCGGATTCGAACCGGTGACCCTTGTAACTTGAGGCCAGCTCGATAGTGTAATTTTTTATAAATCAAAATACAATATCCAGTTCCTGGTGTTCGGAGTTGATTACATACGCAAGACTACAGAAGCTAGCCGGCGAGTTAGGCAACCAAGTAAACAGTACTACATTGCTATGAATACATATGCCAGGCGCTTTTATTTTTTGAAAGATATATTTTCACTAACACCTCTATTTTAAGAGTGGAGACTTGACAATGGCGGCAGAGTATTGATCACCGAAATGTCGTGCAAACGGACTCACTAGGCTAGTTTCCAGAGAAAATTTCATTTACCCACATTTTATGTTAGTAAACGCACTTGTACAGCATATGTGGATTTTTTTAACCAAAATTTAAGGCATTGTGTTAGATGTGTGCTTTATTAATAAATCAAAGAGATTTAACAAGATCATTGTGAGTCAAGCCTAGCGCAATTACGGATCCATACTTCAAATACTTTACTAAACATGTTGTTTGTTGTGGGTTAGAAAAAAGGTAAAAAAAAAATAAAAAAAAAATGCTTGACACATTTTCAGATTAGGCAATGGGTTTAAACTCCACGGTTTCCAATGCAGGGTCACGTCCCACTAGTACAATCATTTGATTCCAATAAATCTGTGTTATATATATCAATGTGCAATGAATTGTTAAATAAGAGCAATTTTCATTGAGATAGTATTAATATACAGAAAAGAAATATCAAGATAACGGGTTTATTCTTGTTTCACTAGAAACTTTATTCCATGGAAGTATTTTTAACCGTTTAAATACAGAACATGATCGATGTTGATGAAAAATTTGAAGTTCTTAGGTAATAACGTATTTGAAGGAGACTTATTGACAAAAATAGCTTAAAGGTAACAACTTTGACGGCCACTCACAATTAGCAAGTGAAAAAAAAAAGAAAAAAGTTCCTAAGTTGTCTATTTATTTAGCTCTAAACGTCTATCTCTCACAAGCTGGAGTAGAAAAACTTATATTGTTAGACCTTGTTTATTTCTGTGAAAATCCCTCAAAACATAATTTTATAAAACTTTAAATACAATACTTCTTTTTGGGTCAACGAAAAATAAAATGTGCAAATCTAAAGTCTCTAACTTTGCCGTTCAAGTGATAGACGGACAAACAGCAGGGCAGGGTTTTATGTTCCTTGCCACATTAAAACACGTAAATTGAGATTTCTTGGAAACCACTTAATGGTAATTAGAATCACTTGATAACGAAGGATAGGAACTAATAGTAACATTCATCCCATTTTAAGGAACAATTTATTACATATAAGAATTGGTCTAAGAAAACGGTAAGTGATTTTCTACAAGGTTGGTTTACCTTTTTTTTGAAATCACTTATAGGAATTTTTACTAAATGTAAGTAGGTGTTCCATTATTCTAAACGGTTTTACTGTAAGAGGTGGTTTATAATCTTCTGGGATCCCTGATTTTTCCCAGTCTTTCAATTTATCTTTTGAATGTAGAAGTATAGTCGGTGTATAAATTTTATTTAGGAAAGGAGATAAATGTACATTTCTTTTTGTTACGTGAAAGATACATGGAATATTTCGGTAAAGTATCGTTAGTACAAACATCAGTGATTGTTGGAAAATATAACTGCTATCTAATCGATTTGAGATAGTTATTAATTCTCTGAACGAACAATGTACGTATCATTCATTCATTGTATCATTATCAACACTGCAAAATGTATAGAATAATTTCTAAATAGAATAATTATGTCTACTTACCTTTCTTAATATCCTCATTAATTCAACTATAACTTAAATTAACGATGGGCATAATAAAGTTCAGTATGCTGAGTGAAAACTTTATTAGTTGCAGGTTATTTTTTGTGAAAAAGTAACACAGACGCAGTTATTTTCAAAATTAAACATGAGTCTACTGTTTAATACAACGTGATGCAATTTTAATATCCAGTATATATTCTTTCAGATTAAAAAGCACTTCGTTTAAAGTTTTTGCTAACTTACTTTAATAATAATTGCAATATTAATTAAAAACGTCTCGTATACCGCATATTATCTCTAAGAATATCTACGTATTCAAGATACAACAGAAATCGTGTTCCTGCACATAGTGTTCAGAATGCAATACATTAATCAACAATTAATGTGTCCCAACGTTAATCGAGATATGAAATTCCAGACTGGGTCCTGACACGGTGATACATGTCAAACAACTGTTATCAAGATTTCATCAAAATGTATGTAAGCCTACTCCAATTATAACTGTTATCTTAAGGTTATTTTCCAGAAATGAAGCTCGGCGGTTTCTTCTACTCATTTTTTAAATTATTTTCTTTGCAATAAAGAACTTCCACAAGTCAACATTTCCAAAAACATGAATACTACGTAGCACCGAAATAATCTATTATATATATTATCCTTAAACTGCCGTGCTCCATCTAGCTTATTCATATTTATAAACAGTTACAAAGTTGAACAAACTTCATACACCTTGAGTAAAGTATAACCACACCAATTTATTTAAAAGGAGTAAGTCCTCTTTCGGTTTCTGATACCCGGAAACTTCGGTTCATCAGGAGCATCA
>JARYHS010012519.1:126613035-126690998 GCA_031002005.1 Vandiemenella viatica | reverse complement strand
AATCTAAACGCAGCTTCGTACAATAGTGGCAGAAGCAGAGATAAAGGCGCTACGAGAAGACATTCTGTCATAAACCCATTCCCCATACTTGATGTCTCGGTGGGACGGAATGTGCGTTGTGCCCCCGGTCTCGACGTGTTTGCTGTCTGGCGACCCTCTTCCTGTGATTGTGCCAGCGACGCACAAGAGCACTCGCGGAGTGCTTGCCCGCCCCCTCTAAGCCAGCAAATTGTAGTGCTGGCGGCCAAGTCTGTCAACAAGACCACTTCATTAAGCGACAAACTTGCGGGGATGAGCAGGACCCAGGTCCGAGGAGTCTCAAGACCTGGTCCTCGTGCCGTGCGTGACCACTTTGCTGTAACTCCGTGTAAAGTTTGCCGTCTAACCTCGCTGCCGCTTACCACTGCGCAAAGTGGAAGAACTCTGAACGCTGTACCACCATTCATAAAAATTTAAAATAAAAACCTTATATGTTTGATTTCCCCAAAACTAGGAAGAGCAGTGGACAGTGGTTGGAAAGGAATTGAAAGAAATTTACCTTTGTGTTGACGATGATTGCCATGGCTGGAGACCAACGCGTCAGTGGCAGCCGAAGATGGAATTTCTGATCCTCTATTGGATATTTTGGCAGGAGTAGTTTTCTGTTTCCTTTTCCAATGATTGAAGTGTATGTGTGTTGGATGGTGGTGACGTGTGTTTTTGCGACTTGTTAGCAATGTAAATCAACGAATGTTGTGAGAAGTGAGAACGCGAAACAAGATGCTGGGCCAAGTAGGCCTAGTCTTCAGAAAGATACAAAAGGACAATTTCTTTAACGTTCCCATTGTATAGAAGAATCATGGTCAGTCCCGGTCAGCCATGACAGCCCTCTCTCCATACTCTCTTGTTCAGGATTGAGATTTAAGCTATTACGTTTAAAAGTTGGTGTAAAATACACTCATAATCTTTTTTTACTATGACGCATTAAATTTCAATAAAGGTTGATTAAACGCATGAAAAACAAAAACAATAAAAACGAAAATGTTAAACTGGGATGGATAAAAGTGTTTATGAAATTCTGTTGCACTGGCTGTTAGTCGTGTTTCTTTTTTAAATTTCACAGATATACAGAAAGAACTGCAGCAGTGATAACTCGAATACTTAGTTTCTCAAGACTGTTATTGCTTCAAAAATCCATTTATTGAAACATTGATGATAAAGAAATAAGTAACACTGACACAGCACTCGAATTGATAAAGTTTAAAGTTCGCAAGAAATAACGAAATCTATGAACTAGAAATGAACTTGCAAAGTATTTTATTCAGATGTTTTCGTAGAAAATCAGGATAATTTCAGAATGTTCCATGTCATGCATTAGACAGCCCAGGTATTCCAAACAGAGGATATGTCAAGTTACCATAACGCAATGGTGGCAACGGGAAAGATTGAAGTTTTATGTATTTGCAGCGGCACTTATCTCGTATTTCAGATTATTTGAATGAACTCACAAAACCGATTACAGTCTTTTATACAGAATGTAGTGTTCCATTTTGCCCCCCCCCCCCAATCCATAAAAAAGCATTTATCGATAGAAAGAAACTAGTGCATTGGGAAGTGCTGTCATGAAAAATACCTCCCGGCGTCGATAAAAGGCAGTGGATTTTGAAAAGGTAAGTCTTGACGCTCAATACTTGGCGTAACGAAGTCTTTACGACGTGGGCCATAAACTTTTTCATAGACTGGCGTGCGCTTTTAAAATGAAGAAAATCTTTTAGGCCGGATCCAACAAAGAAGCTTTTACCAAGTTTCAATGGCACTCTGTATATCACCTCTCTGTTTCTCTACTGGCCAAGGAAGTAAATTATTAGCAGCAACGTTTAGCATATACAAACTCAGATTTGCTTAAAAAAAAAAAAAAAAAAAAAAAAAAAAAACATATCTTGGGAGCTGAAGTTTGTCCGATACAATTTTTTAACGTTTTCCCAATCGGTGGACTAGATTCTTGTGCGTGGTAGCAAATTGTTATTTTGTATTACGTGTCTGTCTGTCGGAGGAGCGAACCTACCCACATCCTCGTGGAAATGGCCATAATTAGTCCTCTACCAAAGAAAGCCTAACTGGAAGTTGAAAGATTTATCCTGTGCATACATGTGAATAATATCGTATGGCATAACGAGCTATAAGAAAAAATTCGTTCCAATTACTTTTTATCTAATGGCAAAGCTTGAGTTGTACAGTGTTTCTTCTCGAATATGGGAAATTTACATATTCGTTTATAGAATATATAGTATTCTTGTTAAATGAAATATTTTAGTCCTTATATATGTTGTTTCTGAAATCACAAAATTCATGGCTTATGAATAATATCAACGTTGATAAAAGTTAAATGAATGTTCGAAAATTGGCAGTCGTGTAATGGGTTTATTATTTAGAAAGATCTTTCTCTACCAGTTTCTTTAGCATAGTGTGGAGAAAAATATTTGTTGGACGAAACTGCTAGAGAATTACCCAACAAGCATTTTATAATAGACGTATATTGTGAAACAGAACGTTATTAATTGCCATCAAATTCAGCATTCAATCAAAAGGGGTTGAAAATACAGCGGTCAGACACTTAATTGCGTATGCCGACGAGCACCAAGTAAAAAATTTGAATTAATCACGAAAATTGAGCAACATATTTTAGAAGTCTTATCTGCAAGTTTTGACGACTTTTGTTGTGTTAATATAGAAGAGTAAAAAGGTGAATTTTTAATCAAAGATAGGGATCCTACTTTTTCATTAGTACAATATTTACGCGGTGCTAATAGTCACCGCGTAGTGTAAGCTAATGGTTCGTTTCAAAGCCAGGATCCAATGGACGTTACAATCATTACTATTATGCGTTCAGTGCTTAGTGAAGAAGGAAAATAGCTTGCAGCTTACCAGGAACTAGCTACTTCTCTGAACTCTTAACATATTTCCTTACTGATTAATCTCATGTGATAAGATAGACTGCACACCTATATCTGACGAGCAAGTTAAAACTAGGGGCGAAACGGAGCTATCTATGGGGAGCAAAATGTTAGGTTAATGTCTATTCCACAAAGGGTAGTCTGATAGTATGTGTCGTTTATTAATTGTAATTACTCTGAATGAAAATATTAGCAAAAGAAAAGATACTCAAAATTCTTATTTTTTATTTCTCTGTCCAAGTTTATTTTAGAAGATAAATTAAAAATTATAAAAGCTAATTTTTCTGTATTATCTTGAGCTGAAACTATTTACGGCGTACCGGATTTTCCATGTTGGATCATTTTTACTACATACATTGCTGTGGGCAAGATTGCGAAATTTACGTTCGCATCACTAGTTAAATTAAAATTAGTTTTTCATATAAATCCTTGGTTACGCAAATGTGGAAATATCAACTGCTTAAACACTTATTTATTAATGCAAAAAAACTATCAATAACTGATATCATAGAGGAGCTGGAATGAGAGTCACTGAAAGACAGGAAGAGGGTGAAGAAAATTTACCAGAAATATTGAAATAATTTAAAATTAAAATTCGTAGAAGGCGATTGTAGGTGGTAGGAGAATGGGGAATAATGGGTGTAGGGAAATTTTATTTGTCTATATCTTCAATTTCTCTAGGAACTTTTATTTTATATATATATATATATATATATATATATATATATATATATATATATAATATAGGTCCGGTAAAAAAAAAAAGAATTAGTCATAGTAAAAGTTAAAAAAAAAAAATTGAACACCTGCTGTCCAGGGTAGAGGATAGAAACGCTTGTATCGTTTTTTAAGGTTCGCGAGTATGGAAGTGTGAATCTGGGAAGATGCTTTGGCAGCTGGCATGACGAGTGTTCTTGAGCAGGTTACAAAGAAGCTCGGGATGGATCGCTTTGTGCGGACACGTATAAGCGGCAGCCACCTCGGGCGCGCACAAACGTTTCCTTTTTGCCGGCAGACGAATATTTTATGAGCCTTCGGGGATCTGAGGCGCACAAAGGCAATGCGATCGCTACCAAAGTTCGATTCCCCCACCGCGCATGCGCATAACGGGTGCCACTGAAGTCGCCGCTAGATGTCTCCCGCGTCACTGGCAGCCGGCGTCCGCAGAACCCCACGTGCCGCCTCAAAGGATTCACGGAATGGTTGCGCATCTTCATTTGTACCAGCCGTAAACATGTCTAATGCATACTGCTGATGAACGCTATAATTTCCGTTTTAAGGCATCAACGTATGTTATGACCGAACATGTGTGTGCGTGTCTGCGTCGCGTTTAGCAAGTAATTGGCGTTTGTGTGTATGTGTGTGATGCTAGCCACAGTTCAGTTGCCAAATGAGCCGAAACCGTGACATCAACTACCGTAATTAAACAATTGCTGCGCTGCAAAATAAGGTGGCGGCTTCGGCGACTGAAATTAAAATGCAAATTAATTAAGGCCTTAATATAAAACACCACAAACATTTGCAGACATTTGGAAATCGCCCGCAAACGAGAATTTTATGGGTTCCCTGCACCCTGCCACAGGCGATTATTGCCACGTGTGGTGAAATCACTGCGCATGTAAAAATAAAAAGTGCTCTAATTTGAGTTGTAATTGGTATCATTAAGCCTAGCGGCGCACTCTACGCTGTGGGACACTCACAGGTCCGGTTCAAACCAAATGCTTTGTACAACATCGCTGCTTCATGGAAGGTTGTTTCTTATTTTAAATAATGCCTCGGAACCCACCATTAAAAGTAATCTGTTTGTTACTGTATCTGGATATCATTTCATAACACTAGAAAAAATGTATCGTTTAGAGCAATATATTTTAATATTTTTCTATCGACATTCGTTGATGAAGCTACATTGAATTTATTTAGAATTCACCTTCAAATTTATTTCATCGAAAATTTATCTATTGATTATAGTTTTAGGACTATTTCCACAGATTGTTTACTTACATTATATACTTTTTTTTTTATAGAAAAAAGGCTCCATTCCTTCTGGATGAAAGACGGAATTTAAATGTATTCGTTCATTTGTCCGTCTTTCTGTCATGTTGTCTGCACGATCATTTTAACACTAACATGACATATGAATTTGTTGGAAAAACCATCGAAGGGAGATTAAAATAATTATTGGTTGTCTAGTTGGGATCGCAATGGAAGTTTTCTTTCTTATTTATCTTTTTAGGCTATAAACGATAGCAGGCTATTTAACGAATCTCAAAATGTTTGGATTTTTCGTATTATTCCAATATTTGTACAACCTTTTGGCGAAAAATCATTAAATACTTTAATTACTCCATTTTATTTCGAAATAAATTACGAATTCTCTCTCTGAAAATTTACAGCAATATGATACTACTGCATAAAAGTAAACAATAGCGTCCTTCCATTGGTTTTAGATTTCCCAAATCAATTAATTAATTTAAAAAAATATTGCAACAGATCATATTTATCGTCAACAAATAGTGTGTATAGAAAATTTCATGAACCAGATAATTAATATGTCCTGAAGATACATTTTATAAAAACAATATTTTTTTCTAATATTCTTCATCATTTTGTCATGTTTTGTTTTGAATTTGATTTGTATGTACCATTTCAAAGATGGTTTGTAAAAGGTATAACTAATTCTCCTTAAAAGTCATTTGCTATTAAACTTTTCTACAAAAAGAAAAAAGTTTACTTCAGCGTGCAAAAGTAACTTCACTTCACAAAATATAATTTTTTTCATCGGAAGCTATGTAGGCCTACAAGCAGGTATGTAACAATTTTAAAAGTATAACAAAAATACTTAAATTTTAACACAGTGCATTATACTGAACGATTTTTTTAATGCAAGCTATTTGCACCATTTGAAAGACGGAAAATGACTGCTGGTAATGCATTATTCACAAAATTACGCTTATTCATACATATAGTGAACAAAAAGTTAATAGCTTCAAATGCTTCAAAGAGCATGATTAATATTTTTCACAGGATGCAAATATCGAAGCCAGGCAGATAGATATCTTGCAGCGTATTTCCACGATTCCTACTTTGTCCGACTAACTTTTTCCGTGCCAGACATGATATTATCCATACCTACCTCTCCACTTTCAATTATTGTAGCCTTACCGGATCGATTTGAAATTCAAAATATGGTACTGAATTTTTTAGGCCACTTGTAATTTGCGTATCACTGCATTTGCGGAATCACGAGACATAAAGGGATGCAAGCTATCCTACAACAAGTTTCTTCGTTCGGATGACCATCATCATTTCAGTTGGTTTTTAGGTGGGTGGTAAGACACCTCAACGCAGAAGTTGCTTTTCTCGGTCATTAAATAGACGTGGCCGACCATGGTGGGAGGTAATGTCTGAAATTACATATTCATCAAATCTTAACACTGTGGATCGAGGATGTTGAATTCTAGAACAATTACCGGAACGAAATCATCTATGCGTCTAGCCCAAACTACCATTTCGTATTCAAAGTATGAAAATTCATGTCCTGCGGCATTAATAATGACATAAAACCATTCACAAGACTCATGAGAAATTTGTATCTTTCTATCCTGTGACTTTTGGCTCTTCATGTAGTTTACTTAGCAACTATAAACCGTTATAAAGCACCAAACATCACTGCAGCATTAATGTTCATACTCTTTGAATATCTGGCTGAAAAAATGAAAAAATCAAATAATTTCTTTCTTATTGTCTAATTAAGTAAAAGAATTCCAAGATGTGGAGACTATTTGTTACCTACGGTGCACTTCCTGCAATAACTTTGAAAATTAAATTCATGTGCGTTGATGCATGCCGTTATATGCACGATTTATCCTTCGTACGAAAACTGAAGTTGAAGTGAAAAATATTAAATAAGTGTTTGATTTCAGTTAATTCGACTGTGCTGTAAAATCAGATCTAAATAAAAATCAGAACATTACCTAAAAGATTAATAAATTTAAATATTTACGTTACATACTATGAAAACTTAAATAAACGAAATTCGAAAATGAACACACGATAAATTTTACATAGAAATGCTTATCGACACTTGATTTTGACCAATGAAACCTTGATACTTATTAATAACAATAAACGACTAACAGTTGCTGCAGTGAGATTTTTAAAATCAGTGAAAGATTGCACATGACGCGATTGGGATGTACGTGATGGTCTGGTGTTATCCGTCTTGTACTTTAATTGATGAAAGATATGTGAATAGTATGTGTGAACACGTGTGAACGATTAGATGTTTGGTCGTAACCAGACGAACAAGAAAAGCTTGTAGCTATTGGTCCAGAAGTAAATAAGATATGGAAAAGTGTGAAATACGTGAAATATAAACTGGCCGATTGCCAAGCTTTTAAATATTACGACGATCAAAGATAATTATATCAGATGGGACATATGAAACTTGTTTTGAAAAATGTATAATCCGACTGTAGCATTGTGTAGTAAAAACAGCTAAGTTTGGTCTCCATTTCTACATGATAAAATTTATCTTATCATTGAGCTGTGCTCTTCATCCGTCTTGCTTCACCGGAGACGTTATCACCGCGCGTGCCTCAAAGATTATCTCTGGGCTCGGTATTCTCAACACGTACCATGGCGTCAACAAACTCCGATGAGGCGTCGGAGGTGTCTCAATCTTTCTTCCCGCGCGATCCCTTGATTTAGGGCCCAGCTTTATCCAACCCGTGTGCCGACGAGGCGAGATCGTAAAACCGGCGAAGACTAAATTAGAACTCGGCCTCCGGGGACTTGTGGCCTCTACAGGTGCGGCGAAATTGGTGATCCTCCCAGCTACAGAAATTTGTAGTGTATTACACTACTTGCCCCCAGGCCTGCCACCATCGTAATTACGCTGTAGTATTTTCAGAATGCGTATTTTTTACAGTAAGTTTGATTAGTTAATGCTTTCAGGAATTACCTCACGTAGGTAACTGGAAAAAGAAGGCGATGTTCCATATTCATGGCTTAGGAGACCCTGTTTTACGGACAGAATCTGATACAGCTTTGAAAGTTTAGAAGTCAAATGAGGTGGTTGGAATTTGATGAGATTCCTGCAAAACTTCTGAGTTTCCACGAGAAGAAGGAATCCGAAGAGTATTCAAACTTCACCGGAAGACGGCGACAATGATTTTTATCACCGAAATATCGAGTGAAAACAATTCGTTAACTCGGCTGGTCACCCGAGAACATTGTATTAATTCTAACAGCCGAGATAAACTTCGTTGTTAATGTGTTATTCAAACTGATATGAAACGGTTACGAAATAGGAAAATCCCAGCTGATTTTAATAAAAGTATCATCTTCACAATTCCGATGAATCCATAAATTGATAAATATCAGAATTATTGCACTATTAGCACTATCAGTGCTTCAAAATTACTGGCCATACAGAATATACAGAAGATTATAAACGATGGTAGGAGAGAGAGTAGGTATAGATAATTTTGGGTTTAGGAAATCTGCAGTACTAGAGAATAGGTTCTGCCCTTAAGATTATTACTTGAAAGGAGGATGAAAAAGAAAAATGAAACGAAGACTGATTTAGGAAACGCTTTTAATAATGTTAGGTGGAACAAACTGTTCAAAGATTGTAAATCAAAATTCCGTCTGGAAACAACTGTTGATGTTACTGTTTACTGAATTTTGATTTACAATCTATTAACCAACAACTGCTGAAGATGGCCTACAACCAGATTTGAAACTGTTCAAACTTTTAAAGAAATCTAGTGTAAAATATAGAGATAAAAATATTTTATAATAACTATAAGAAACAAGTGGCTATAATAAATGTAGAGAACAATGAGAGACATGCATCAGTTAAAAAGGGTTTAAGACAAGGTGCCAGTCTATCCCCATTAATAATCAACTTGTATGTAGGGGAAGAAGTAATGGAAATTAAAAGTATTTCACGATCCGCTGTTGGCATTGTTCTATTAGCAGAACAGATTGAAAAACATGAGAAGTTTCTGAATAGCATGAAAAACATACTGAAGGAAGAATTTTGACTAAATTTAAACCAAAGCAAGACAAAAGTGATTTAATGTAGTAGAAATTATACCAATAATAGTAGATTTAATAGAAAAATGTTATAAGATATGATACGATAATTAAATGAATTCTGTAATCAAGGACGTTAAATTACGTACAACTGATATGCGAAGCCGGAATGATGTTAAAAGCAGTAACAATAAAAAAGAGCTTTCTTGAAAAAGAGAAATCTTTTAGTTTAAAATGTTGGTCTAGGACTAAGAAAGAATATTTTAAAACTCTACGTGTGGAGCAAAGTACTTTATGGAAGTGAAACATTTACTTTACGGATACCAGAAAGAAGAGGCATTTGAAATGTGCTGTTACAGAAGGATGTTGAAAAATAAGTGGACAGGTAAAGTACGAAATTAACGTTTTTAGGAAATGATGAGTGAGTAAAAAAGTTTCTGGAATAGAGTTACCGAAAAAAGATACATGCTGGTAGGTCATGTTTTGAGACATGCGGGATTGGTTAATTTTTTAACGATGGGAACAGTCAAATGTAAGTACTGTAGAGGAAGACAGACATTAGAATATATTAAGCAGACAGTTGAGGACGTAGGTTGTAAGGGGTATTGTGAAATGACGAGGCTAGCTAGAAGAGATGGAGAATTGCATCAAACCAATCAAGAGAACGATGACAGCAAAAAAAAGGGTAACATAGAGTTCATGTTCATAGTTTAACCCATTGTTGCTACGGATTGTTTATTAGTGAACGTATCATCGATTCTGAGGTGCGGTTTATCAAACACTCCAGCAATTCGTGTGAAATGATAAAGCAAAGCTATGAATTACGAGGGTTTGGCATATGGACGAATCGATTAATATCTTCAGAAAAGACAGTAAAAATTACTGGATAAAAATTTTAATTCAATTTATTAGGAGTATAAGTCTCGACTCGAAAAATGTGATTCTTTCCATCGACGTACGTTTACTGCTTAAAATAACATTTTATTTGATATAACACACTCTTATAACATTCCGGAGGTCTTAATCTAAGAATCTCTTCCTTTTGTATTTTTTAGGGACATTTCGTATCCAGTTCATTTCGTATTGTTAATCGTCAATTTTGCTAAAATTCGCTGTTCATAATGTTAAAAAGTCACTGGATTATATTATGGATTTTCGTAACAACGGACTTTAGATTTTACCTTTGTATTGGTTCTAAATTATTGGAAGTAAACTGCTTGCATGAAATTATTTTGGAAATATTCTTCCGTTAGACTTCTTTCAGTGTCTAAGAATTTTGCAGCTCGAAGTTATCAATGCGGGTGAAACTGTGTTCAGATGTTACTTATTGTTGTATTAAACATTTTTACCTATATTTTATTTGGCTTTATTTTACCAACTATGGAGACACATAAAAAATTGCAACATTCTGATTTCTCAGGCCTTTATTGATTACTTGCTTTACTTTTTTTTTATTTATTTTTGTATCGAAGAGGGGGGATTATTCTATGTAGTTCCACTAAAACAAACATTTGGATTGGCATGGGTGTTTTGCTTTGCTAAATTATTTTATCTAATAAAGTAAGTAATCTAATACATTTAAAAGCATTTGCCCAGCCAAAACATTTACTGTAATTGCTAAAGGGATCCCCATAAACCCATAATTGCAAAATTGTCACCACTGCAGCTAACAAGGTACAATCAACGCCTGTTTAATTTACCATAGTCATAAAGCAAGAGAATTTCAGCAAATATTTTGATACTTTTTTTTAGGAACGTTTGCCTTAGTTGATGTATTGACTGTTTTTGTATCGTAGGGATGACACAGTGCTAATTACACGCAGATTACGTTATGGTTCACCGTGACAGGAGACGAATTATTAGTGAGATTACATTATGGCGACCGCGGCAGCAAGGACAATTTGTTAGAGTACGGGACGGGTTGACTGACGATAGCTAGCCGCCGGGTGCTGTGTCCAAGCGGATAGGAGATTATGTATTGTTCCCCATTTCGAATCCGGGTGAAGTACCCACAGATTGTAACACTCGCTAAAGTGCTCCAAAAAATTCACTCAGCAGATATACGTATAATAAACCAGGGGACCCCAAACTTTTTATTCCGTCGACTCCTTCATGGGATATTTGCCTTCTATCGCCGACCAGATTAAGTATTTAATATCATTTTTGGCATTTCTAACGTTAAGCAATAAGGATACTTGCATAACAACGAAATCATTTACCATTCCCATATATTACAAAATCCTCCCAATAACATTAGCAGAAAAAGAAGATATTTTCCACTGTTAATATAATCTCAAAACAAAAAAATAACAAAATTATAGATAGATGTAATAAATTTCGAATAATGGTCTGCCAAATATAAATGGTTCTTGCACTGTTTAACTTGTCACATAGTGATTGATCTAGCATCCTAAAAAACTCTTCAGAAAAGCCTTTACAAACTATCACCTCTTGATAACCAAGCACCATACCTCAGTGTGCAAAAGTAACTGATTGAAAGTTTCATCATTTACTTCACATAACTTCGCAAACAGACGGGAATTGAGAGGATGAGCTTTAATATTATTTATTGACCTTATTTTTACTGCAACATTCCTATTTTTCCCTAGACAGATAATTGATCCTCACTAGTATTAATCGACTCCCTTTCGATACCCGTGTATTAATCGACTCCGGGAGAACTGTTATCTACCACATGGGGTCGATATTGACCACTTTTTGGACCCCTGCGATATATCTTGGCTTTGAGGAAATAATAGAAAACTAATATTTATAGACACAGTATATTCGAGATTTCGACATTTTAGAAATTTTGAAATATTTTTAACTGTGCCGATTACTTATCCAATACGACTCTTGATACAGACATGTTCACTCGTGAAACTCTAACTATCAAGTATTTAAATTTTGTAATTCCTACTTGCGACTAATATATCTTATAGATACTATGCCAAAAACTATCAAACTAGCTTTATAGAACTCTAAAAACGCCCTAATACATCGAAATGCTGAGACTACAATGCTTTATTTTATACCTTATGGTAAGTATAAAGATTATGCTCTGAATCTTTTGAACAATAGTCACACATTCATGTAACAGTGAAGAAAACAACTGAAAGAATGTAATTCCGCAATGTGTTGTTTCATTTCATTTGTTAAATAAACATTTAATTACACGACGAAAATTCTTTCCGGTAACTGTTTCTGAGGCGAGGGTACGACTAAAGCAAACTGAGTTAAATAACCGATGCCAATGCTTCACCCGTGGGCAACAGAATGCGAGGTTACAGTAGCGAACATATCCTCGTCTCCTCGAGGTAGTAGGGAATAACGTTAGAAGTAATCAACGAAAGCTTTGACGTCCGCGAAGCTCGTGGCTTCCCCTTTGTGACACACCACCCGCGCTACGGTGGAGGGTAAGCGACCAATGCAAAAGTTCTCCGCCGACCGGGAATTGGATGTAGAGAGATCGGCGGGTAGCAGCGGCGCTAGGGGCCATGTGAATGGCAAAATCCGCTTTGGTAACTCGTGATGCGTTTAGAGCAGAAGTTAGCCCAGTGGTGGCGGGCCGCCGCTGATTTAGGACCGGAAGTCGGTCTCAAAGTTATCCCAGTGGCACATCCGCCTGCTCCTTCCAGAGACCAACCGAATTCACGGTCCTATCAAGCAGATATTGCACTGCGCTCTTTACCTCTGTATGACCTGTAACATAACGATCACAAGATCCTGTCAAACCAGAAATATTCGCTCAGTCAGAGATTAGCGACTCTGTCTGTCAATAATTGTATGTACATCTACTTACGAATTCGTCCATCGGTATTCCGATGTAGAGAGGGGTCGTTCGCGAGTGAATCAGTTCTTTAGAGCATTTCTTTTAAAAGAGCGAGTGAGCAGTCGCTCACTAAAAGTGAACGGTAGTTCTTCTAGGTGAGTCGGTCATAAGTCGGCTAATTCCAAAGATCAAGAGCTTGTTCACATGGGTTTTGTGGACTGTAAAGCTAAAAAAAAAAAAAAAAAAAAAAAAAGTCTACTAATTGCATCAAAAGGCGATGGGGGTGTAACCGGATTCTGAGGGATGAAGACCTCAAAAACAATAACGGTCTCAAATAAAACTGAGCTAGTGAACCGTCAAAAGAACTAGTTCTTTTCGTAGAGTGATGAAATGAACACCGCTCTTTTTAGTGAGTCACTTTGCCCACCTCTATTCCGATTCCAATAATTTACCTCAAAACTGAATACCTGGAATAGGCAACAAAGCCTACTTAACGTGTTTTTCCAGCGTTAAGGTATTTAGCAAAACGCATTAACCATTTCTCGCCAATTTCAGGGTAAAGATTGCAACAGGAAGAACGGAGCTCTGAGTACTCTGCGATAACCATGGTGCTGCAATTTGATGATTTGTTCTTTTGTAACTAGACGAGACAAATCGAAATTAAGAATAAGATGTTTTTATCCTAAGGAGCTGGATCAGAAGAAAAATTTCACCAAAACCAAATTGGATGATGGAATATTATGCAACACGACTAGAAAAATCGAAATTGAAGAAGATTTTTTTTCGATATATCGCTTAGATCTCGAGATATCGTTTCTTAAAATTAAATTGTTAGGTTGAGATGCGTCCTGGACCAAAAATTAATTCTCTATAGCCGCAAGGAACTACACGCTGGCCATGTTCAATGGGTGTGTTGTTTTCTTGCTACCGGCTGTGCTTAGGTTGAAATGCGTCCTGGACTAGGGAATAAAAAACGCTGCCTATGGAACAAGGAACTATAACCATAAACAATTTTTGACAGTCTACAACTCCAAAACTAAGCTAGAATCCAAAAATTATATTCTTCACTTTCGATTTGTCTCACCAAGCTCCATAACTACCCATAATAAAATTTCGACGCAAATGTTATTGTAGAAAAACTGATGTATTGAATAATATATTGTTGTTTCGTGAGAGAGCATTAATGTTCAATTCATGTTAATGCTTCTTCGTTTGTTTTGATGATAATCCAACGCTGTATAACGTTTATATATGTGTACTGGCGATTCATCTATTCATGACACGAGTGATTCACTGATCTCCCTACCGTGGCCTTATCGCAAGCCACCAGTTTGTAGTTCCACTTTTCCGTGTCATGGATAGCAGCAGGTCAGAGCCTTGGGAGTTTATTCAGAGCTCACCGTCTGGTAAAATTACTGAACACAATCCACAAGTTTGAATCGTGTCGGCGCGAGGGCGGCGGACAACAGCGCGGAGGAAATGAGGTCCTGCCGCTGGGAGACATCCTGACTGATGCCTTCCGTTGCCAGGCAACCGGCTAACTTCCTTAGTTCCCCTGCCTGACGTCAGCGGCCCAATTCTAATTCACAGTAAATTTGTCTTCGGACGGAGAAAAGTTTTTCGGCTTGAAGTTACAAACTGGCGTCTGCGGCCAGCTTCACAACAGGAGTGCTTCAAATATTCACCATCTCATTCTCATGTGTAAAAAAAATATATACTTACATACAAAAATAAATGTACTCTAAATCCCACTGCAGGGGCAACATTTGAATAACTATAACAATTCATTCTGTAATTTAATTCAGTTATCGATGCTTCAGGTATCGTTGCCAGTTTCCATCACATTTCTTTCAAAGTAACTTCATTTTAAATGGAAACTTGTAGGATAACAGACAGATTATCCTAGAATGACATTACACCAAACAATACATTTCATCAAACGAATGAGTACAGTTCCTGGTGCACAATTTTACAAACTAGGGAAAAGAACCGGCCAAACTAGGCTAAAAAAACGCTATATAAGTTGTCTAATATTTTTTGTCGTTCGCTGTTTGTAAAGGTAGAGTCATTGTCAAAAGTTGTGTAGAGAGCACCCCATGCTTTTTTTTTTTTACATTAAAGTTAATTTTGTAATCAGTGACTTTATTCTTTAAGCTTATTCAAAAATATTAATTTATCCTGTATTGTGGGACGTCCCATCACTGTTAAACAAAATCTTTATATTTAAAGATTATTTTTAACCTTTTAGTTCACATTACTACGAAAGCGTGTTTTTAGTTTTTTAAACTACAATTTTATTTTTAACTTTTTAGTTCAGATAGTTTCAAAAGTATGTTTCGTACTGTTGGCTTTTCTTCGCCAATCTCTCTTTATCTTTGTGTTGTAGTTTCATTTTTAATTATTACTTCCACGAGTTAAATACAATTAAATGGCAGCTCAGCCAGAGGTCCAATAGCAGGGTAAATGTGGAAGACTACTCTTCTATAATAGTACGAAGTAATGTTTCGAATACTCACTATTCAACATCACGTTAAGTGACTGCAGACAGAGAAACCTTACTAGATAGGAGACAGTGGAAGACGATCGTCGTCAGCAACCAAGGCTCGTAAATCACACCCGGGAAACTGGAGATGGTCAAAGTAACGAGAATAGCAGGACGTTGCTAAGAGACTGCTGTATTGTCAACGGTTCTTAAAACGTGTGCAAATTTTTTCTGTTTTTACTGTCAAAGTAATTATAATATCAAGATATAGCTATGAAATTATTGTATTTTAATCAGTTATCAATACATCAGCAAAATTTCAAACAATTCGGACATCTGGAATTGGATTAAAATTAAATTGCAAAATTTCACGACATTCAACCATTTTTCTTTTGTTACTGTCAAAGTAATGAATATAGCTATGAAATTCTTGTATTGTCACCGGTTCTTAATACGTGTGCCAAATTTCAACCAGCTCGGACATCTGGAAGTGGGTCAAAATGGAGTTGTAAAATTCCGTTACATTCATACATACATACAAGTCAAGCTAATATAAAGCTTGTAAAAACGCCTTCCTCAAGATATTTTTCTATCAAGCAATGATTCCGAAGAAGAAGTGAACCAGCTAATAAATTAAATACCGTGGGGCCTGTCACCTTCTATTTGACATCTCGTTTGTTAAGTATAGATCAGATTTTTGTCAGCGCTCGAAATAAAATGTATATATATATATAAAGTGTAATTATTTTAAACCAATTTTATTTTAACTGTTTGGATTACTGTTCTAATTCTGATAACTGTTTTTAATACTGACATTCATGTTGCTAACATTGTTATAAAAATTTATTGTATCACTATATTGTAGTCACTGAGGGGCCTTGTGGGTTGACCTCAACCATTACAATATTTAAGTTATGTTTTTTTGTAAAATTCAACATCGTCCTGTATAGCAATATTTGCTGAACGGATAATAAATTCATTAAATAACAAACATATATGTACAGGGTGTTCGCCGGGAAACGCTACACTCCCAGTCTGTTGCCGTCGGCAACTTGCTGGGATAGTGGAGCCAGCAACTCCCGCCACACGGCGCCGTGAATCACCGCACTGTTTAACACCTCCGCTTCCCCAACAGTGTTTTGAATAAACGTTTCTATGTGGTTTGGCTGGTTTGGGGCTTCATACTCTTACTAATCTGTACCGTGTTTGAGTGTGAGTAAAATTATGGTTCGTTACAGTTTGCAACAAAGAATATTTCTCTACGATACATATGTGAAGAAGAAGTCGTTTAAAAAGTGTAGCAGTAAATTTCGTCGCGAATATCCTGGCACTTTACTGCCAGCTAAATCAACAATTCTGCGTCTGGTTAAAAAAGTAAGAGAAACGGGTTCATTTTTTAACAAAAAGAGACTGTCGGTCAACCGTATTCTCACAGAGGAGAAAATTGACGATATCGCTTTTCGACTAGAACAGTCACCCAAAAAATCATTAAGTCAGTTAGGGCAGCAGGCAGGCGTATCTAAGACGTCAGCTTGGAAAGTAACAAAGCTAGTTCACTTAAAGCCGTACAAAACAATTGTGGTGCATAAAATTACAGAAATAGACCAGGGGCCTAGGATTAGATTTTGCAACTGGTACCTGCAGGGTGTCCACGAAGGCACTGTTTATCCGCAACTGACGTCACATTTAAATGCTTAGCACATTCAAGTTTATGAAGCGTAATTATTATGAAATAGTCCGCGGCCGACGGTCGAACAATGCCGGAAGCTGACCGCTCGCTCGCCGGGAGCAGTTTCTTCCTTGTAGCGTTAACAGTGGGTAGCGTTTTCCGGCGAACGCCCTGTATAATATATCTTTGAATTTTGGTGTTCCTTGGCAAAGGCAAGTTGGTTTACAGGTACTCTTGGAAAGTTTCCATAGCAACGTATATAACGAGTGGGTTGTCTAGGTTGGCTGATGGATGCTGGAAAGATCAGTAGTCTAATAGTATCGTTATAATGAAAATAACAAGTGCCATAAAGAGAACTTGTATAACAGAAGTCCGATATTTTAATTTACGTAGTGTCATGTTCGAGTTCATTAAAACTGATTTAAATTGTGCAGAGTATATGAGTATATTATTTACTAATCTAACTGCAAGTTTATTAAATATAAAATAAATATCACTAAACGTAGCTAAAACCACGAATTAATTAAGAAGCATAAAAGCACGGGAAATATAACAAGAATTTTTGGAAATACAACAATCTTCCTAAGGAAAAAGCTACTGTTCTGAAATTTTTAAAGAAATTTTATAGGCTTCTTCAATTTTTTAATTTCTAGTTTTATCACTAAATAATAGCTACGTTTTTAACAACTTTGTTTATTTGAATTCCCTCTAGTACACTAAAGATCACGTCTTCGACGACTCCTACAGCTGTAGGAACGATACAAAATAAATCGACATTTTACTTGAATCCCTTACTACGATCAGTTGGGTAATGTAAACATTCATTTACCTAAAAAAAAAAATCTTTATATACTACAAAAAAAATTTCCAAGGATCGGTAAACAATAGAAACATTTAATGGTTACTAGCACTATTTTTGTCAGAGTAAATAATTATTTATTATTTTTTCAGCTAATGCTTGTATTAGTTTCTATTGTACCAGAAATTTCTTTGAACGTATGTTTTCACGACGCTGTAAATTAATATACTCTTCTTGACCTTCCAGCCTTGTATAAATATCACAACTCTTGTCCATTTCGAAAGCCTCTATCTCTGCCCTCCTACGCAACCATTTACTTAAGTTTTTTTGTCTAATCTGCAGCCTTTCAACTTAAATCGTTCTAATTTCTCATGGTGTACACTGTAAAGTCTGATTTAAATCAGACTGCTTTTACGTATTAAAGTTACAGATAGTAGTTTGAAATTGAGGGTGCCGTAAATTTTATGCTAAAGAAACATTACAGTTTTTTCATTAATTAACTTAGTTATGGCTCTACGCCTCTTCGACATCGGGATAATTATAAATGGCAAAAGATTAGAGCAAGAAATGAAAAGGCATTCGGTAATGGTATTTGAAGGATCCATCGTCTGGAGTGATTTCGAGGAAACGTGAATGACCGATATCTGGATGGCCGCATGGGGATTCGATCCCGCGTTCTCCCGAAAACCAGGCGAGAGCGTTACCACTCACCCACAGAGCTCAGTTAAATCAACTCTACTATAATTTCATCCAAAATTCATGTCAACTCACCGTCTTTTGACATACATTGAAAATGTTACATGGGAGCCATGGTCCAATTCTGTCCAGATATGTTGCAGAATATCATCAGATATCGAATTCATTTGCCTAAGGCCATCCCATTAAATCGTAATTGCTCTTTTATGGGCAATGAATAAGTCTTCTTCATCATCTCCTTTCCATTTTGATGCGTTTCACTCAATCTTGGCATTGTCAAAAGTGGAACTTTGGTTTCAATGTAGCATTTCTTACGAACTAATAGAGGAAGAGTTGCCACGTGTCTGCAAAATTAGTAACTATGTTTTGTGTATTTTACGAGGCGGAGATTGGGGAACAGCCCGGCATTTTCTTGGTGGCTGCGGAAAACCGCCTAAACACCGCAGCCAACATGGCCGATGCGTGGAGACCAAGCCGCGTGCCCGGTACGGTTTGTAAGGTACACAACCTCACTATTTGTGATATTTAATATTAATAAAGTTGTATTTTTTTATTTAGTAGTTATAATTGTAAGGTCACAGAACGCGAAAAGAGGTATATAAGATCTTTGGTGAAAGAGAACAGTTGAAAAAAAAAGGAGTTGAAGAAATAACGAAATGAGAGAAGGTGTGGTTGAGAAAAGCTCAATGGGGAAGCTGTAAAATATCCTGGCGGGATTTGTAATGTGGAATTTAAGCCCGAGGACAGAAGATTAGTATAAGGATAAAGTTAATCAAACATGAAAGTTGTAATTGTTAATTGATTGTCATTTGAAAAATAGAAGATAATCAGATAAGTGAAAGATTTTTTATTTCATATTGAAGTTATAATAATTCTTAAAGTACATTTTCATATTTTCAAAAAAAAAAAAAAAAAAAAAACCTTTCACGTTGTACCTTCGCGATCCAGTGTGCGGAGTCAGATTATGAATATGTGATCAATTAAAAATGGTGCTGAATACGTTTACAAAACCAGTAGTATCTGCAGGAAGACTAGTATATTTCACAGCGCTTAACGGCTTTTTAACCTGCGCAATGAATTACTTGGTTAACAGATGCTACTTAATGCTTATTAGTATCGGTATTTAAATACTGTAAGCTGAAAAATAATATTAATTACAGGTTTACGTAATACACTGCATGTGGAGCGCGCCGTTACGACATGCGAGTGAGGAAGTATAACAGGACCTTGTTCGAGTACTGGACTCCGCGTACTGGTCGATCGACGGTTTTAGCCGCTTTACCGTAATCACCTAGGAAAATGCTTGCACCGTATCCCATATCCCCATCATAAAATACTGATTTCGCAAACAAAAGTATACAATTATCAATGAGAACACAAGTTACACTTTTCGCACACAGACGAAAATACATCCGCTTCTCTATTACAGTATAATTTAGTTTAAGAACTCATAATTTTACCTTCACAATACGAACAATATCGTGCTAAAACAACCACAAGATCAACGTAAACGCGTTTTGCTCTGTTCGGTTAAGGGGGCCTACGTGTTGATATTGCAGTGATGTGCTACATTTTTTAATGTATTTTACTTTTTTTCATAGCTTTACCCTTTGTCGACGTCGAGGTCATTAGAGGCCGAGAAGGACAGTGGAGAAGGAACGGTGTAACAATATTGCTAGTTACATTAAGTGTAAGAAGTCCAAACTCGCCTTTATGACCAGCAACATCTTTTATTTAACTGTTTTACTAACAATTTTCACCGCACATTATACAATTACCTTCCATAAATTAAAATTATAAACAAACAAACTTTCATATTCATTTCATGATCCTACGAATTCTTTCTTGTGCAATCGTCTTGCAGTCTGATTTTTTTACTTCCATTCAATGGCCGAACTATTCTTTTGTCGCCGAGACAATGATTCTCTTTTACACAAGCTGGTAATGCCATTATTAATCTCTGTCTCCACAGACATCGTTTATTAACATCAAATAAAAAAATTAAAAAATAAACAGGTGGGGAAATTTTCTTTCATAGGAAAGGGAGTGAGGGACTGGAATAAATTGCCAAGAGAAGTGATGAATAACTTACCGGAAACACTGAAAGAATTTAAAGTAAAAATTAGTAGAGGGCAAAAGTAGCTAGGAAGGGGAAAAGGAGGGGGTATAGGGAGATTCCCACTGGAGCGGGTGCTCCATCGCAATTATATCAATTATAATTATCACAAGAACTAACAAGTTCAATTCAAAGAGACACCACATACAAAGCGTTTCCTTATAACGGGAAGGAATTCGGCCATGACTTTTTTGAGGGAAGCATTCCGGCATTCGCCTCGATAGATTCGGCGAAAACATGGAAAACTCAAATCTGGATTCGAACCCGAATGCGAGGCCAGAGCGTTAACGCTCTCCCACCACGCTCCGTGTGTGTTTTATCACTAACGTGAAACTGTTCTAAGTTATTTAACTGAGTAGGCTTACTAATCAGGAATTATGAAACCCTGAATCAACGCACAAGCACAAGCTCTAACAAAACCAGTATTAAGTCTGACACTTATTGGGGACGGTAAGGAAGGACTTGCCAACAAATTATAGTGTAAACCTCTAGTCCGTTCCTTGTCTGAGTAACGTGGGTGGTTACGGAAGCCACATCACAGACATTAAATAGAGGAGTTGGAGAGGAGTGCAGAGAAAGACAGATACACTTGTTTGAAGTAATTATCATAGAACACAATCAGTTAACAATACGGGTTGACACACAACGGTGAAGAGACCCGAATGGATATTGAGACAAGTATTAGGATTATTATATGGAAAGTAAGAGAGCACGATCTTTAATTGGTTCTTGATTTAGGGCAAAAAAGAAGCTTAAATTAATAAATAATAGAGTAAGGTATTAGCATAAGATATTGGTACAGCTTGCTGGGGTTTATATAAAGTGGTATTTAGGGGTGATTGTTAGTTGTAATATCAGCTCATAAAGAATCACCACTAGTTATGAAATTTCAATATTTCCACTCCAAAGAAAATTGCAGGATGTTACGGACGAATAGCCCGATTAATCACGAATACTTATTAGCTGCCACCAACTTCAATACGTACATAAAACATAGTTAATCAAGATATCGCCTCAAATGTAGGAGTTTCTGAATAATTAGAAACACTGTCCCTAAAAATTCATTTTATTCAGTATAAATGCGTCTATCTTCACAATTAAATCTCCACAATGCTTTTATATTAACTTTACTTGTCATAATCGCTTGATAATACTCATCAATAAGAACAGATGGCGACGCGCTTATGACCTCCACGATCATCAAACATACAATACCTCTGATACGTCATCTGCACCGCACGGTCGTACATGTGACATTCAGTGAACGACAACCAAAGATCTTAACATATTTTAAGCTACAACTTATTTTATCTCCAACACTATTGACTATGGAATCCTACCAAACAAAAACAGAATATATGCATCAGTACAATATTTACAGATAATTGTATTGGGGCAAAAAATTTAGTATAATTACGTTTCGCGCAGAAAAAAAGGTTTGATGAAACTTATTGAAAATAATCCTTCCACTGAAAAACAGAGTAATATCCGTGCGTGAACTGAAGAATAATATTAACTAAAACACATAAACTGCAGTGAATGGTTCCTCAGTTGTACATTTATTTAATATTTCCAACGGCAATTATTCATCAATATTAAAGTGTATTTGTGCATGTGTGAAAGAAGCATTTAGGGGCACTCTGAGGTGCTAGCTAAATGATTTCCATTTTCCCACTTAAAATATATAACCAAATGAAATGTTCAAATCATATTTATTTATTCAATTATAATATCACCTTGTCACCTATATTATTTCTTCAGGTGATTAATTATTTACTGGTATAAAGTGACACAATAACGGATAACCGTGAGATGATCCCGCTAATTCAAATCGAATTACAGTTAACGGTCTCATACAATTAACAATTGTTTCCATGAACAAATCTGACATCGACTAATCGGCAATACAATTTCAGTTAACGTACCGGGCAGTGACTTGTTTTTAATAAAAAGGTTGTGATCTTCCAGATCTGGATAGTAAAGAGAAATTGATAAAATAATAGAGTAATATTTTGAGCCAAATTTTTTGATAGCGTGTATGCACACGTAAAGATAATTTGCTTCGGTCACTGTGTATACTTTAAAAGAATTTAAACCCTTCGTAAGATAGTTAAAACTTGTCTTCCTAGATAACGACCCAGTTGGCTAACTCTTAATGAAGTTGTGAAGTCCACCAACTAAGCTGGGCCTGAGCAGAAAGTTACTAACAAAGTAGCTAAACGTTAAATCAAGAAGAAAAAAAGCTTGCTTATGTACAAGAGCATAGTTCGCACTTACTTCAGAAGGCTTAATTTATTCAGTTTCTGTTCTTTTGTTGCCAAGCATGTGTTCATAACAAAACAGAGCAAACTTGTTAATTTCCTAACTGTAATAGTAATGTTTCAAAAGAAATGTAAGATTAAGGCATTCGACATTTTTAATCTTGAGTCCCAATACTATTCTAAAAAGCTAACCGTGGTTCTCAAACCGAAGATTCATCGAACCCTTCAGATGTATGGCATACTAAGTCTGGTATCAGATGTAAGACGCCCAGTTCCTTTCTTCTTTTGCCAAACTTAACACCGTAATCCCACCGGGTAAAGTGGGCCTACGATTTAACACAAAATTCCAACCACAGAACGGTTTTGACGTACTTCACATTACACAAGGGCGAAGGTCCTTTTAAGGACCTTTGAAAATCCACGGCGAGACAATACTGTTCTACCAAAATTTAATGAAAACTCATTGTAATGTAAAATTCCTTTCAAGTAGTTAGTGAGTTTTGGTCGTGTCTTTGTCTACGTGAAATAGGGAAAAGCTAGCCGTCTTTTTCTCGAAGACATTATCATCATTAATTTAATGACATTACTACTTTATGAGATCCAGTAAAAATTCGTATAAATGCAGGTCGCACACCAAGCGCTCACATTCGGGAAAACGGAAGTTCGAATCCTGGTCCAGCCATTCCATGGTTTCCCAAAATCTCTCCAGAAAAAGGCCGGGATGGTTGTTTCAAAGGGCCATGACGGAATTCCAGTCCCTCGATGTCGATGAAGTGTAAAGCCATAAGTAAAAAAAAAAAAGAAGCCTACTACAATATAGTAGAAAGTAGTATTCCCAATTTTAATGGAATAAGAATTGTTAATTATATGCAAAATGGAAAACTTGTGAGTCGAAAAGAAAGTGGAATTTAAAGAAAGTAAATTCTGAAATCTTATTCTCTATGAAAACACTTAAGTAGTGCGCTTTATCGTAGTTTTATGTGCAGAACCGATTTTCTGTTCGGCCGTTAGTTTATGCAGCGCGTGATAAGAAATACCCATGATTTAAGGCCAGTCCGTACCCTTTAAAATAATGGAAACACCGGTGAAATCAGTTCAGGAGAGTTTTCATAGTGCTGGAACAAACAAACTTAAACTTGAAAATTATTTTTTTTTAAATTTTTTTATTTGAGGGTCTTTCAAAAAGACGAACAAAATATTTTTTTTTGCAAAAGCTTTTTAATTTACAGATACAACAATTTTACATTCATAAAATGGTATAGGTTTATCTAGATTGGTGAGGTTTGGCAATGGTTACTAGTTATATTTCAATGTGGATTGACAATAATGTAAATTAAGTAGTTAAAACGTTTTTTTGCGAGAGGATATTTAAAAAGAGAGTATGGCTAATACAGTATAAAAAAGCTGTTGAATGAATATATCAAAAAATGATTTTACCCAGTTAATGTAATATAAAACCAAAACAACGCATTGTTTTCTAACAGAGATTTTAAAATGAAAATTTTTACTTAATCGAGCACGAATAAATTATATGATCAAATCATAATTAGTTAAATATTTGTTTTGTGGATCTGAGATTTATTTATAAATATATCACAGAAGTTGTAATTAAAATGTAAAGCAAAAGAATTGCTTACAGAATATCGGAATGCTCCATCTTCCGTCTGATTTGATGCTTGTAAATCTGCTTGAATCTTTGCCTGATGACTCGCATTCAGCGAAAACGTAAATTCGCTAGCTAGCGAGGCAGTTCCAGAATGCAGCGAGTGAAACAATACAAGCAGGCCGCAGGTAGTCCGTGGATTTAGGCGGCAGAGTTTTAATGAGCTCATGAACTCTTAATGAGTTATTATGTTTAACTTGCTAAATAAACCAACGCCACAGCCGCAGTCGCAACGGCCTGGTGGTAAATAGCAGAGTGTGTTGGTGCAGCCCACGATCCATACCTCTCTCTCTCTATGAATGTCTGTTTCCTGTTTTAGCAGACAGTAATACGTTTTCAATATAACCTTCTCGGGTTCGCTGCCGGATTGCGTGGTTGAAAAATCACGCAGCAATACGTTTTGTAAGGATACTTTTTTGTTATATCTTTACTATCTGCATGATGTATAACGCATAGAAGCCTGGCAGGATTGATGTTAGAGAAGGTGGAGAAATTTTTTGGCAACGACCTGTATTCAAGAGATTCTAATACGACCAGACATCAAGACCTTGCCACCAGAAAAACATAACTCACTGGTTTGGGTATTAGGACAAGCAGTGTACAATATTCTAATAAAAAAACCTAAGGATCTAGATGATTATTTATCCACACTTAAAATAACACTTTGGAATTTAAAAAATTCAACGAGGTACAAACGCCACTTCGGAGCATATCTGGATGGACTTCTTCTCCGTAACCAATTTTGATAACGCATATATTCATCCCATTCACTTGACCAGAGTACTCATATTGATGTTACTGTAACATGTCTTATGAAACTTTAATCTTGTAATGTAGAAATGTTGTAATGTTATAAGGTTTCAATAAACCTAAAAAAAAAGTGTGCAACACTTAAGGGCGAAAGTAACATTAGCTTGCTGTGTCACAGCAAAGTTACATGGCTCGATGAAACTTGAACCATATTGCTACAAAATGGCATATTAGACAGCTAAAAGAAATTCGCAATGTGCCAAACAGAAATAACACTTTCATACAGAGACTAAAAGTTACTGAAGTTCACCGGACGGTACTAAAACGACTAACATAGTCTTTAAAAAGCTGTGTGATCACCACGGACGGTAATGTATGCTCTTCTGACTACGTGCTCTCTTGCTGGCATCGTGGTTGGTAAGGAGTTATTGTGGTAGGACGATCCATTCCTCCACCTTCGTCGTTGAAAACTGATGAACTGTCGTTGGTGCATGTTGACGTGCTGTAATATGTCTCTCCTAGGCATCCCACACATGCGCGTCGGGGGAACTGGCAGGATAATCCATTCAACGAACATCCTCTCATTCCAAGACCCCCTCCACCTGCGCTGTTTGATTTGGCCACGCATTGTCATCCATAAAAATGAAGTCAGGATTGACCGCACCCCTCACATGAACGTTTACCACCTTCAACGATTTGGAGGTCGAAATGTCGATGCAACATTATGATCGTCGCACCGTCACGCTTGGACCGCAAAAACGATTATGTTTGACAATTTTCCTGAGTATGTTGCCTGTTCCCACCTCTCACAAGATGTGAATAAATCCAGATTCACTACTCAGACTGAATCTAATTTTATCTGAGAAGAGCACACCAACCCACTCCTCATCGTTCCAGTTCTGGTGTTCTTGGCACTATCGCAAACGGAATCGCCGATGTGAGGGTGTCAACGGAACACAACGTAATGGTGATTGTTGAAACAAGCCAAACCCACGCAGTCGCCTTTCCACTGTAGAGCGAGCGATTGTGTGCTTTGCAGTCATGATAAATGTGCTTACAATTGCACTCACTGTTTGACGTGGACTTATTCGTACCTATTGCACAATGCAGCTGCCATCTGCTGTTGTACTTAGCTTTTGTTGATCACCATCTCTCCTTCAGACAACATTACCTGTGGCTCGGAATACTCTCAATGGACGTGAAACAATGCTATGAACAATACTAAATTCCTAGGCTGCACTTGTCACATTTCAACCGTCCTCCAGTTTTACGATCACTATTTCCCTTTAGAAGTAATCCAAATTTTGCCTCCGAGACATGTTTTAATGAAGAACACCACCACAATGTACCGTAACAACTCGCTGATCTTGACCTGTTCCGTCAAATGCCTCGTGTTGCGGTGCCAGACACATTTGGCACTATAATCACTCTGACCTCACGCCTTTAATGTCCAGCTTTCTGTGCACGTGTGTGAGACCTCTGACAACATGCTACCTCCCTTTTATTCATTTCCATCGAATAGTTAATGTGTTATGTTACTTTATCTGTCTCGTCCTTAAGTTTTGCACAACAGTGTACTTTCCCTGCCGGTAAAAAGGTGTGTAGCATACAAACGGAAGTCGAATTTAAATTTGCCTGTTTCAAAAATTTGTTCAAATCTCACTGGTTAATAGATTTTTTTTATTTGTATTGCAGCATTACAACGAGATTTGTATGAATAGATAAATTTAGCATATATTACTCATCGAAGATACTTGAAGAGATAACTAACTTTTAGTTCATGTATTCATTAGGATCATTCCTGATCTGAAACGCAATGTTTTCCTCATACGAAATTTCGAATATTTTAAATGGTGAATGAAAGATGGGATTGGTATAACATGTTTCTATGAAAAAAGCAAGGTTATTTTGTTATATTATTGAGAGTTTGTGAATTTAAACTATTTTTCCGATATAGGAGGATTTTCAATCTATTTCGACAGACATGCATAGAACTAAGTACTTCAATGCTATATAGCTGAAAAGTTAACGATTAATAATACAACAACAAATTAGGAGACACTTGTCCAGCACGAAATGCAACTAATTAAAAACCGGAAACAATCACATTATTTAACATCATCTGGTTTACTTTATTCATTTCCACCTTTAATTGTGTTCACTTCAAATTTTTTGACGTTGTTACGTAAAAAAATTGTGATATTTAGTGGTTGAAGCTACTATTTGCAAATGTTGACATGAATACGTCTTATTTAGCTGAGTAGCCATTGAACCAACAAATATTATTTATTGCTTAGCATTTTTTATAGGCCCAACGAGATACTACTTCTCCAAGACGTGTTTCAGATGATATTTACAGGATGATCGACTGAGGTATCATTGTACAGTCCATGTCCGAAGCAAGCAGTTACCTTACCGCAAATCACTTCCCGACAACGCTGCGTTGAATCCTCATTGTTTTACCGAAATCCAGGAGAAATCGAAAATGGTTCCTCCGTAGGCCGCGACGGAATTTCTTCCCATTCCTTGTCTGTCATCCTCAAGTGACCTCCTTATCAACGTGCATCAGAGACGTAATTAAAACAAAAGTAACAATACTTACTTCCATTTCTACACAGATTTAAATAATGTGTTATCTATCTTCGAACATAGTAACCTTTGTGACATAGTACGCTACTTTTTATTATTTATAAAAGGTTAGATTTCAATAAAAAAATGCGTGTTTCTCCCAGCATTCATTTCGAGGGCCATGGAAAACAGTCTAATGTTCAACATCAGGTTGGCCGGTACAAATTGAAATGGCACCATAAGTTTTAAGAATATTCTGATCGTTATTTTATGAACTAGGCTGTCAAAACATGCCTGTTCGTCATATTCAGACATACATAATACGACAAAGTACAGAAACAAGATGCCAGAGAACATACTATTCCTAAAAACACTACGATTTATAATTTGAGAACGTTTTTCAAACTTGCTGCGTATTTGAGGAAAAACAGGATGTTATGAGGGTACACGATGGATCAGTGTTGACCTTATGAAATCCAAACACGCGCTTTACTTCGCAACAAAGTCCAGTTGGCGAGCGAATCCGGAAACAGGTTTCGCTGAGCGAGATCGAATCTGGAGTGCGGCAGATCCCATCTAGAAGCAAAAGCCACCATTTCCGGCGCGACGCGGGAGAGAGAGCTATCGGCCCTGTTGTTTACGACATCATGCATTTTCATCAGAATTTTACGCGGCCACAGTTTATCGCTTCTTTCAAGATAAGATAGAGTCTGAATCAGCGAGCTTATCTGCGACGGGATAAAAGTGTTGAAATATTAAGTAAACGGTTCTTTATGTTCCTCCACAGCTCGTACACCGCAGCATATTTTCGCTGTCAGTCAGTAAACTTTATTTTTATCGTCGTAGTTGTTCAAACTGTTTTTCTGTATTACATTTCGCAGGGTTTTTGCGTAAATTATACCACAACGCTTTCTACCAACTCACTAGTTTGTTAAAAGTAACGGGAAACGTTTTACATTGTATCTCTATCTCTTTGTAAAATAAGTTAAAGAAAATAAAGACATTCCTCTTCGTAACACGTTGTATAAAATTATCTTCGAAACTAAACTGGAATGTGTAGTTCATAATTCCTTGTAACTGCTGTATCTATGAAAAAAAAAAAAAAAAAACAGTACTTCACGTTATATTCTTACGAATCGATATTAACAATTGATTAGAATATAGTATGTAAGCAACTCAACCGTATAGTGCTTAAGCAATTGTTGACTCTAATTCCAACATTGTACAGGATATTTACCAATGAATCATACATGAATTTATATATATATATATATATATATATATTATGAATTTTCTATACTCTTTCTTTTCCAATGTAAAAAAAAAAAAACACAAAACTTTCATTTGATTCTGTGGTAAAAAACATAATACCAATACTTCTTAAAATTAAAATCAGTTGTCAAAAATAAATATACTCAGATTGGCTTTAAATTTGTAGAAATTCTGATTTATATATTTTTTATTTTTCTCTAAACCAGTAAGAACTTTCTGTCCGAATGCTGAATTTATACTTTTTGTTGCGATTAAATTACAACGTTTGGAATGAGTTACCGGTAATATATGCTACATAAAACAAAGGACAAAACAGATATTGTACTGGGTATATATGCAAGATATTTCAGATGAAATGGACAAGGGAGACCAAATTGATAGTGTAGCACTAGATCTGTCTAAGGCGTTTGACAGAGTAAGCCATAAAATGGTAGTAAATAAGGTAAAAACCATTGGTGTGGATAAGAAAGTCATTTGCTGGGTAGAGGAATTTTTAAAAGATAGAAAACAGAAAGTTAGGGTAGGAAATGTAGTATCAAAAGAAGTGGAAGTAAAAATGGGTCTGCCACAGGGTAGCGTATTGGGACCATTGCTATTCATTATTTTAATGAATAATTGTGTTGATTGTTTACTATCTGAAATTAGATTGTTTGTAAATGACATAATGCTGTATAAAAGAATCAAAACGATAGAGGATTGTAAACAGTTGCAGGGTGATCTGGACAGGATATCTAATTGGGTTGGTAAACATGGAATGAAGATAAATGCAAAAGAAGAGTCAGCTTATTAGATACACAAATAAAAAAAAGGTTAATTATGAATATAAGGTGGGGAAAGAATTGCTTGCTGAAGACTTGAAATGTAAATATCTTGGGATTACTTTTGATAACAAACTTAACTGGGCAGGACACATAGGACAGGTAGTAGGAAAAGGTTTCAAAGTTCTGCACTTGTTGGAGAGAGTGATGAGGGGATGTACGAGAGAAGTCAAGGAATTGGGTTACAAAACTTTGGTCAGACCATTGCTCGAATATGGTAGTGTAGTATGGGACCCTCATATTACGTATCAAATACAGGAGTTGGAGAGGGTGCAAAAAAGACTGCTAGATTTGTTTCTGGAAATTATCGCAGAATGCAATCAGTGACGGATATGATAAAGGAGCTGGAATGGGATTCATTGCAAGACAGGAGGAGGATGAGGAGGGTCATGGGAGTGTACAGGGCATATACTGGCGATGAGGCATGGAAAGATATTGCAATAGGTATGAAAAGTAGTGCATGGAAGGGAAAAGATGACCATGACCACAAGCTGGCACTCGATTTCAGGCACAAGGGTGTGGGAAGATTCTCTTTTTTAGGTAAGGGTGTCAGGGATTGGAATGAGTTACCAAGAGAAATGATGAATAATTTACCGAAAATTTTGAAAGAATTTAAAGATAAAATTTGTAGAGGGTAGGTGCAGGATTGGGGGAAGATGGGTGTGTAGGGAAATTGCCACCGGAGCCTGTGCTCCATTGCAATTAAATTAAATTAAATTCACATATAATTATAATTTTTCCTTATGTTTTGTAATACATAAAAAAAATTATATAAGTAATAAAATATAAAAAATTATTATGAAATTTTTAAATGAATCATTTATAATTACAGTTGAATGTATGTTAGTTTGGGCTAATTAGGACCACGCTATGCCTTCGTTTGGATTGAAAACACTTTGGATATGTACACATCCATGTTACAACTAGAGTTGTTAACACTAAAGAGGACCAACAGTTTAATGTTGATTCCGAACCACGGAAGCTTTCTGGCGTACCTTACAGTAAGCTGTGCCAGGGGTAACAGTCTCCCAACTGTATATATTAAATATCTGTACTGATGTTTAGCAGCACCTACGATGATTCCACGCCCCAAAGTAAATATACGTCATTCAGACGTGTTGCCAGTTGCTGGTGAGTTTGGTTACGTTTAACTTTTTAAAACTGGCCGCTGCGCTTTGTCGTGGAGTTACTCACCCAAATGACGATGTTGAAGCAGAAGAGGGAGTACTTGATGCAGGTGATGTACTTCTCCAACTTCTGTGCGCTCGACGCCCGTCCAGTTCCATAACCGTAAGCCATGACCGATGTATGCGTTAACCACAAACACTACACACGACACCGAGAACACGGACTGGCCGGTGGCTGGAGACTCGTCCGCACAAAGCAGGCTGCAGATGATAAGCCGTTATCTCACCCACTGATTGACTCAGCTCGATAACTCGTCAGTGAGGACACCATTCCGAGAATACCACTTTCGTCAGGTGGATAAATACCAAGTTTGATTACAGAGATTTGGCTGCCGTAGAAACTATGACTTAGAATAAGTTACATGGCTGAAACATCTTGCTGGCTACTGTCCACAGTAGACCTCTTCCCACGCATTAAGGCCAATGACCTTTCCACAATCATTCCTGAAAATCCAGGAGGTAGGACTGTTTCTATGCTAGTTTTATCCTCTCTGAGTTCTCCTTTTATACTTCTACAATCACCAAATGTCGTAAAGTACGGTGTCCGGAGTAAAAAGCATCGTGCACGTGGGTGATAGTTTTATTGACTTGAATGAGAGCCAACCTCATATCTTTAATACAATGAAAGATACTATACCTTGTTCACTCTGATATGGCGGCTCAAGGTCATTTTCCCCTCTCCCTGCTGCTCACCTCACTGCCCCCTCCCTTCCTGCCTCTCCGCGCCGTACGCTGTATCCAGGCGGGTGAACGGTTAATTTCCCCTTCGCATATATGGATAAAGGCAGCGGAGTGGGGATAGAGCAAACTGACCTTGAGCCGCCTCTCTTAACTGAACTCGCTATAATACATACCTACATTAAGCAAAATGTTTGTCAGTTAGTAAAAAAAAAAAAAAAAAAATCAGACTCTAACGTCAGCAACTACTTACTACATTACTACCTGTAATGTTGACACCAACTACAATAAGTCTTTTCCATGAAGAAAATAGACGCGCAATCTTACAGAAACTGAGCCCTATTTCAGTCCCTGCACTGTTCGTATGTTACAGGCCTCGAGATAACAATATATATATATATATATAACTGCAACACCAAGAAGGAATGGAGGAAACGCAATGGGAGTAATGTTATTTCGCTGACAACAAAATTCAGTCAAATTTACAAAGAACTGGAAGCATTACCCTTCTTATCAGTGTGACGTTGCACGCCATTTGGCCTGGATGCATGCAGTGATTCTGTAGTGAGGTGTTATTACGTCATTTCATCCCCACCTAAAGCAAGCTGGCCCAAAACTGTTGTAATTGTCCTTTTTATCCTGGATACTGGCACTGGGTTTGAGTTTACATCAGAGTTGATCCCATACGTGTTCAATCGAGACAGATCTGAGTATCTTGTTGACCACTGGAGTACCTTAGAGTCACACAGTTCTTAGAGATACGTGTCGTGTGCGGACGAGCATTGCCCTATTGAAAAGTAGCACCACGATGTTCTCGCATGAGGTGTCTATGACGTACAGTTGTGCCGTAAGTTTGTTTATAAGTAAAAAGGTAGGTGGAACATAAACTTCAATGACTGAATAATAATTTCATGCAAAAATCTGTAAATTGGTTTGATATTTACTTTTTTATTTATATTTCACGTTAATTTTTGCTTAAGTGGTGGTATCTTTAAAATTTACTTAAATGGTGTAAATAAAGAAAAAGTGAGTCTGGTTCTTGCTTGCGAGCCGATTTGTAGCCGGGATGAAGATTTCATCACAAGATTATTACAGTACAATGGATATTTTTCAGCGAGTTTTCTCTACTATACGACGTTTAATTTATATTATTTAAACAGTGGAGGTACAACGATTCTGATTTAGAAGCAAAATGCGATATGAGAAGACACATGAACTTGTGATTTGCAATAAAACAACTGTCTGAGTAGAACCTACAATTCGAGATATAGGCAAGCCAGTGAGCTGTGGGTAAACAACCCAGACCGTGGCGTAGCAATACGGTGGCAGAACGGGCAAAAATTCCAAGAACCCCCAAACGGAGGGGGCCCCCGGTACGCAGCTGGAGGGGTACCCCGACTCAAGGCCCGAGAGGACCTTCTGCCTCCTGAAATAGCTTAAATAGGTCACCCATCGCCCATAAATTGTGTGTCCCGGTTTGGCCCCCTCCCAAGATCCGGCACTGATGGAGGGCCACAACTGATGTACCTGCCACGGGCCTCAACGGTATATTTAAGCCACTGAATCCAGACTTCTCCAACTAGAACCTATTTGTTGCTCCTCATATCCAACAATCACCGCCAGTATAGTCCACCTGCTACCATGCAAGCGATGTCCCTTTTGCTGTTGACGATGAGCGCGTCCCAGTGTCCATGGCCTTTGAGAGCCGACTTCTATTCCTGGTGGCTGTTTCTGCTATGCTGAAGTCAGACTACTTGCTAACTGCGAGTGGGAAAGAGAGTGGAGAGCCTCTTACACGAGGGCTTAACCCGCGACCTTTTACCATAGTTCCTGTCGTTGCAGGACAGATTCAGCCAATCCTGAATCATGGCGATATGGTCAATTCTGCCACAGTTATATTGCCAAGCCACAGTGTCAACTACCAGTCAACGTTCCAAATCCCCCATGGCAACATCTTCTCGGTGGTTCTTAATAATGCAAAGTCTTTATCCTCAGTTCATACCTGGGAAATAATTATTTCTTGGCGAGATGATACCTGCGACTACGAAACGCATATAACATGTTATTATTTTCACAGCTAACATGTTATGTAGATATAATTAGTTTTTGTGTTTATCCCTACATCACTCTATTGTTGGTGACATTTTAACTCCCACCTGGGATTTTCTGTTGAAATTTTTATTCACCACAAAAATTTTAACAAAAATGGGGTTATGTACAGACTCACCTACGTAAATTTACGTTTCTAGACAAACTTGATGGCTAAACAAAACAAGATCGCTTTACCATAGAGGCAAAACTCATTTATACTTTCTCTGTAGCTGCATAAATTCTCCGTTGAAAAGCAAAACAATCAATTCAAGTCTGCCTACAAACTATGAAAGGTATATTATAATCAGCGTATTAATGCTGATTTATCAGGTAGGAGCCTTGAACAAGATCCCTGATAAGGACTGAAACGTTGCAACAAAAGAAATAGAATGACGCAACGAAAAATCCGAAGAGTATATATATCTTCATAACACGAAAACTGCGAAAGGAATAAAATATTCATAAGAGTGTAATACTTATTGAATAAATATTCTTAATTGTGAATCTTAAACAGTTTAGATAGTTTTTTGGAACAGAGTGTGGTGGGTGGGCGGTTACGCTCTGGCCTCGCATTCAGGGGGATGCGGGTTCGTATCCCCGTCCGGCCATCCAGAATTGGGTTTTCCAGGATTTTCTCAAACCACTATAGGTGAATACTGGGATACTTACTTCAAAAGGCAATAGTCGAATTCGTTCCCTTATTTTACCCTCGGTCTTTTCCCGACTCTACTGACCTCGACGCCGATTAGTCATAAATCCAGAAGAATGGAAAAAAATAACTGTTGGTTTGAATAATAACACATATTCTATGAATTATTTAGCTCTCTAACGTTCTATGCGCTGTATGACCAACCCATTTCTTTATGTACTTGATTCTTAGAATCTGGATACGAGCAACAGGATATATGAGACAGAGTGAAGGTAATTCTACTTGGAGATCGCGACGAGTTAATACCGTACTAGAGAGTAAAGGATAGCAGAAGTCGTGACCCGTTTTTCACCTCAGAAAGAAGCATTGCGACCGCTCCCTCCACTCGCTGGAAAGAAAACTGGTACAATGTGCGAGATCTATGTTCCATTAGCGTAATAGACTAAAGACACATAGGACCAATGTAAAGGCACGTCTCTATATAAATCAATTTGGTCGCCCATTTCTGCAAACTTTTACTGAAGTAAATTAGATGCCGATGCTAGTGAAAGATTGTTTCATCCCTTTTCGTATAGAAGCAATTAATTTTAAATAATTAATATTGATTCTAAACGTGTTTACTTTGCGATGTGTGACATTTCCATAAAAATTCCCCCCAAATATGGACAATTATGTAGCAACCACATCACATTACACATGTCTCATAAAAATTCGTTTGATTGTTATAACACTTACCACTATTGGGACAGACAATAATTGGCTCCGACACATCTTCGCTCGTGTCTGATATTTGTGTTGAATTTTAGGTATAAGGTTGCTGCTCTGTTAGAGATACACAGAGACCTGAAAGCGGCAGAAGCTGATAAACTGTCAGTTATTTGTGTGTTCATTTTATGCTATTTTAATATTTGTATTTTGTATTGGTTGTTTCAGTTTGGGGATTTCCTGCCAGTTTCGAGTCGGTACGTTCAAGATTTCAGTTAAGTAGTGACTAGACAAGAGTCAATGTTTGTGCATGTGTGGTGAGCAGCCATGGTAAAAGAATGTATACTGCGCTTATTAAGCAATTATATTTTATCAGTTCACCGTCACATGATAATTGGAAACCATTTAAATATTTGTGTGCAAGCAGAGCGTGGGCTCCTGTGTATGAGAAGATGATGTGACATCCAATAAATAGTCTGACTGCATCGTAACTTCACAGTGCTGCCAGATGATCTGAATACGTATTTTTGTATTAAAGAAGCACGATACAATTATTTAAGGTTGGTATCTCGACAAAGTGAAACTAATGTTCAACCACCCAATATATCCTATTTTGTTTAATCAAACATCCTGAAATTTGTATGAAATCATTTTCTTAAGTGAAACTTCATTGTTGACCACTTATTGCGACAGTGAACATAACAGAAATTCCTGCATGTAAAAAAAATTATTACGTTGAGAAATAAAATACGAATTTTCCAACTGTTAAGTGCGGCTAAAATTATTTAACCAAATAAGTGCCAGTTAAGTTAAACTATGTTATTTAGTTTCATTACCTTCTTCTGATACATTGTGCTGTCTACTAGCATAAAAGTAAATTTCTAACAACTATCTGTGGCAAAAATAAATATGTCATTAGAGGGGGGCTTTACGATTTAACATTGATACATGTCATCTCAAGAAGTTGGCAGCTTCTCTTGCCAAAATTACACAGTTGTTCACAAAACTAACATCATTCCCACCTTTTCACAGGTTATATTTACTTGTCATATTCGGGACATCGTTGGCTATGCAGTGTCACACTGTGACACGTGCAGAATAAATCAGCTACTGTGTCCACCTCTGGCCTGTACAACACGCCGTACGTGTCTGCAAATCGTGACGACTTCTGATAGCATGCCAACGAATACACATTAAATCGTGATCTGTCGTACTCGAAACTGTATCGATATTTACTGGCGCGTGTACAATATGCCACACCCGCCTATTATCCCAGTACCCAGCACGATAGGTGAGCGGTTACGTTTGGGCCTAACATTTGGGAAGACCACGGTATGATTCCCGTTCCGGCCATCTGTACCTAATTCGGTTTACCAACTTCACCGAAATCCCTTCAGGTGGTTGACTACGTGGCTGCATTCTAAAGGCTATGCATTAAGTATTTCCTGTCCCTTATCAATAATTCTGTCCCGTACCTAATGAATTTGCTGTCGAGAAGCAAAAAAGTAATAAGCAATTAAAAATAAGAAACGTCAATATATTTTAACGGCTGAATTTTTTTTTTAACTGCTTAACGTCTCCTAACAGCAAGGTCTTTAGAGACGGGTAAGGATGGGGGACAAGGAATGGGAAGGAATTCAGCCATGGCCTTTTGAAGGAAGCATCCCGGCATTCACCTGGAGTGATTTGGGGAAACCATGGAAATCCCAAATCTGGATGCCCGGATGGGGATTCGAACCACCGTCCTCCCGAATGCGAGGCCAGAACGGAAAAAAAAAATGGTGCTCTAAATTTTTGTGGTGGAAATAACTTTTATTGTTGGTAAAGAACGTTGGTAGAACGTAACTTTATTCATGGAATTTACAGTAGTTTTTGACTACAAGTAAAAATACTTCTACCTTTTTTATCGGTAGGCATTATAAAGTACGAAATGATCGTGTATAAGAAATGACTGTGAAGGAAAGAAGTTTGTGGAATCGTCTCACGGAAACAAGTGCAGGATTGTTTGCGCTACAGCTTATCAGTCTTCGATTAAAACCTGCACAAATAAAACATATTAATACAAATTAAAAGGCTAACTGCTCACTGTCGTCAAATTGGACCAGAATAAAAGTTGCTAGGTCATTAAAGGTAATAATGTACTCGAACCTAGTTTCAAGGTATGTTTAACACATAACTATTAACTCCATAAAATATTATTTGTTTCGCAAGCACAGAAACAAATGTTCAAAAATGTTCAGTTTCAGAGTAAAATAAGCTTGAAGTACAAAGGTTTAGATATGCACTTTACTAGATTTGGTGAAACGATTGCCTCACAGCAGTGCAGATATTGTAAAGTACTACTAGGGTCGAGTTTAAATATGCGGAAAGTCTTTTGAACATACGCGGCGAATAAAAATGTAGCGTTTCCGCTGTAAAACATGATTAGCAACAAAATTAACTTTCTAAAAATGTAAAATACTATACTAGATATGTACGCGAAGTATGAAAATTTCGTATCGGCTCCTTCAAACGCACTAATAGTGGACTTTCTTTTTAACAAAAAATGGAAGTGTATGACTTTTGTTGTCGGGAAGCAAGTGCGGGTAGTTCGGCCTTGAAGGAGTTTTATTACTTTACCTGCTGTGTAACTTATACGTTCACATCTCAATATTAGAACTAGAAAATGATGGTTGACAAACACAAATTCCTCAATATGACATCGGCAGAAGGAGAAAAATAAATAAAATTGTTCTAAATCCAATGGTCAGGAAGAAATACATACAAGCTACTCGTTTTGAGCATCATCTTATTCGCGGTTTAGAATTTCAAATGGTTCATACATAAAACTTAATCTTCCTCCTCTTAGTTTGGTCTGATTGTTTTTTGATTTACTTTGATGTCGGACGGCTAGTCGAAGTCACACTTACAAAAAGATGAGGGATTGATAATTCGGTATTTACTTGCTTTCTTTTACCGGGCAACAAAAGAAATTCCCTTTACATGAAAATAAATGATTGTTATACACGTTATTGGAACTTGATATAAGGCAACCAGTCTGCTGGGAAATGTAATCACACGAGGAAAACACTATTTGTATCTGAAAGTAACTTAAAGTTTCATAATCCGCAGAGTATTAAGGTTACTAACATTAGACTAAAAATACAAAGCACAGAAATACTGAGTTACAAATAACCCTGTTTTGTGATACAAACTGCTGGCTTTAAAGACAAGGAAAGATAATCTTTTGATTGACCGAATGTATGAGCGGTAATTTTATTAATTTTTTAATTGTGTTCTCCACTGAAGTAATAGGCTTTCCGAGTAACGTCTGTTGTTCATATCGGCTATCAGCAGAGTAATCAACAGGTTATCTGAGTAACTGTACAAAACAGTTAACTAACTTGCGCTGCTGTTTATATGCAAATGTGCGGGTAAGCTGAACTGACGGAGTTTGTTGAAGGTTAGAAGCGTATTACTCCCTTTTTTTAGTGAATATTTAGGAAAAGAAATTTATATGAAGCCCTGCTCTCATCAGGTTTTGTCCTAAAAGCCTTAGAAGTTCTTTCTCGCACAAGATTCATACATTTTACTTCTTTTTTAACAGTAGACTTCTCGGATGTTCTACCCGGAAGTTTCAGTGAAATTAGAAGATATTTCTTCCGAAAACTGAGCAACCATCATCAGATTACAATCTAATAATACGGCAGAACGCCCGAGAAGTGTAACCTCCAATCGCATATCGCTTATTTTGTTTTGATGTATATCTATAAAACTAAAACCGGGTATATTTGTGCCAGAAAAATTCGAAATCTACTGCGAAGATTTTGATGTGGTTTTCATCGTTTTAAAGCTTTGAATATCAACTCAGTTGTTTGGCATGTCTCATGCTTCTACGTTACATAACGCCGGAACATTAAATGAAATTCTGAACGTATCGTGAGGAATACCACAGATGGAACCGCTAGATGCAGCATGCTTCGCACTAAACACACAGTTACACTGTCTCTGACCATAGTCTTTAATGAAAGCAATAAGATAACTTTACAATAATAACTATTTTGCACATTAAACAAACTTTGAAGTATTCTTTCCTTTAATTCAGGATATTCAATTTTTAAACGGCATAGATAGCCGTAACTTGAAGTATTCTTTCCTTCAATTTGGGAGATTCAATTTTTAAACCCCATAGATAGCCGTAAAAACAACAGAGATTTTCTTTAACCACGATCTCTCGCATTAGGCCTACAACTATATTATCTCTGGCCATCAGCATTAGTCTTCTGTTTGCAATAAAATCATTCACTCGTAATTAACTATAGTATTATTCTGGATTCACTTTTGATATTTGTATAAATCTACGGAATTAAAGTATCTGGCGTTTCGAGCAAAAAGTATATCCAATACACTTCGCAATTGAATCAAATGTGAGTTTCTAACATAACCCAGCTTTGTTTAGTAATGCAATTTCTTAACTAAATTAATTAAGCTTGATACACATGAATCTTCTCGGACAATTGAAAATAGTGAACATGCAAATAAACTTCAACCCACCCGTTTCTTGGTAGGAGGCGTGTGAATCTAGGTTTGCTTTAATTCCGAAAAAAGTTGGCGCGAATTTTATGATTCTTTGTACAAATCTTTGTCATTTCGGGACTAAAAATAGCGTGCGAGTAAATCTACACCAACTATACCGGACAACACCGGAACTCAGCTAGTAAATAATAATTGTTGAATGCAGCTTGCTGCTCTGCTCGTTTTCAGAAGTTCGCCATAATATTTTAATAAACAGATTTTGAAAATACTGGTAAGCCGAGAATTTGTTGGCTGCAGGCAGCGAGACGGGGTTCGTATAACAAGGATTTCTCAGAATGGCCGCGGGGTAAGACCGGTCCTTAGAGGACCTACAATGGCCCAGGCTGCTTTGCTGCCGGCTCGATGAAACGAGACGGCGGCTTTTAAGTTACGAACTCATGCCGTGGCTTTTATCCACTGGGAAACCGCACGCGTCTAAAACGGGACGGTAGCATAAATAAATATCTGGGAAATATATTTGCGTCAGACCGTGACAGGAAAGGGAACAGTTAAGGATATAACTAGAAATCTTTGTGATTCCCTTCATACGCAATGGTTGAATAAGGGTGGAGAATAAGTTAATAATATTGTACAATATCTGGAACATTATTTAGATTGAGTCAGTTAAGTTTCAGAAAACTGAAATTATGTTATACTATCACTAATTCATAAATTCGAATTTGGAAGGTACGGAACTATTTCAAGTTCAGGATAGCCCTTGCATGTAACTGCTAATATGGTCCATACTAAAAGGCAACGGTTTTATTATTATTATTATTATTTAGCTGCAGGAGAATGCTGGAGCGGTGCAAAATTTCAATCTCAAATATAGACATTTCGCGAACATAGACATTACACAACACACGAGACGAGTCTTATACGTTTTGCAGAGAAATTAGGGATAATTTCTTCACTTCAAGAAGTTTAGTGATGAATTCTGTTAACTTTGAGCTCTAGAGAAAAATTATTGCAGAATGCAAATAGAATTATTATTGTTATGGGATCCCAACACTAAAAAATGGTATATGGAAGTTTATCTTTATATCTCCTTGTAAAAAAATTAAATTATACTTATTGTACATGGAATTTAGTATGCCTCTAAAAATAAAATCACGGTTAAAACAAACTAAAGAACGCGCTTATTTTAGCAATTTTAGCAATTTTAAATAAAAAGTTAAAAGTATGAGGATGTTCTTCAACTGCAATAGGAAGTCACACAATTCATTATAATAATTTTTTTTTTAAATATGGTGAACATGTAATTTTAAAAAATAATCTTAATGTAAAAAAAAGTCTGGGGAGCTAGATATCAGTTGCCTTTTTTTCTCCACTAGCTGTTCGAAAAGGAAGATTTCATGAAAAGTAAGTAGAGAGCACCCTACTTTTTGTTTTTAAAAAAACCTTTTTTCTAATATAAGTTTATTCAAAAGATTAAGTTGTACTGAATTGTGGGATATCCTATTCGGTTGAACAAAATCTTTTTATTTAAATATTATTTTTTAACTTTTTAGTTTACATTGTTGTAAAAGTGTATTTTTTAAAATTTTAAAACTATAATTTTATTTTTAATTTTTGGTTCCTATTGCTAAAAAGCCATTCTTTTAGTTTTTTATACAATAAATGTTTTATCAGCCTTAAAAAATTGAAGATATAAGCAATGAGGACACTCGAATCTTAACATTTCATTTGTGACCATGAACGTAAAATTATTTCATTCATCTTCGCATAGCCTAGCCGTTTCATCTAACACATCAACATTGCGTGGGACTCTCCTTGTTAGCGTGGATCGTTCTAGATCTTCTACTTAGATACCGTACAGCGACTGGTAGCTACATAAGCCTCTCCGTCTGTAAGAGGCTAAATCATCGAAATTTAAGCAGACTTTGGTTAACGTAGGAAGCTAATTTGAATTCCATGTTTCCATTTAGTGGAGAGCTGCTACTGAAGTACGTTCTTAGGCGAACGCCTGTGTGTTTGCTACCTGCACAAATATTCGGAGCTCTGGAAGTTGATGAAAATTGAATTGTAAGATTCCATGACATTCATACATATATACAGGTCAAGCAAACAAAAGCGTGTTAATAACGCGTATGCTCTATGTAGCGAAACCTCTTGGGTTCCAATTGCACGTCTCGTTACGGCAAATTCAGAGCGAATTACCGGCAGAATCGTGTCTCTCTTCCCCCATATCCGCAGGTGGGCAGGTATCTTTTGTCAGGCGTCCTGGATTGTTAGCACCGAGGAACAATGGTATCTGACCGACACTAGCTCCGCGCTGCGGCCGACAGCAGCAGCTCTGTGGGGAACAATAAAAGCGGCGAGGTCATTGTGCACTCGACAAGTGTCTTTTGGCATTGTGTTAATACGAGGGCCCAGCTCGGTGGACATGACACGGGGCCACGAAAATACTGGTGACAGCGCCCGCCTCGGCGGTAGCAAATATCCCCCCACACGCTGAGAACACGTAACATAACTATGCCCTGTTCCAGAATAAAACAACTTTTAGCTAATTATTTTCAGCATCACACATTTTCAGCGTTATTTTCTACAGTTTCAGTATAATATTACGCACGCTGGATATTTCCCGTCAAACTTTGGTGTCATATTGTGTTTGGTGTCATATTGTGTTTGGTGTTGGCGTACGCACTCTACTATTTGAAAATGCACTATTCTGTCAACTTCGTTAGTAAATTATTCAGCAATGCCAAACTTTGGTGTCATATTATTTTTATGTCAGAGCAGGCACTCTACTATTTGAACATGCACTATTCTGTCAACTTCGTTAGTAAATTATTCAGCAATGCGGACTCTGAGAAGCCAGTTCAGTCTCAGTACTGCGAAATTTAACGCCGGTTGCAGAAAATCCACTAAATTAGCCAATTCGATAGGCGAGTTATGTTTTCAAATTGTGTTTTCATTAGGTACTTTAATTATCAGCAGTGAAGCATATGATCCGGTGGAAATTTACATACTCACGTATGTTACATTTCACGAATTTTTGTTTTAAATGGCTTCAGTAAAATTTCCTTAACCACCTACATTCGCATTTTACGAAGATTTGTTTCATTTTTTTTTTTTTTTTAATGGTTGAGGTAAATTGTTTCATCGTGCTAATTTATTACATCACTCCCCAACTGTGTAAAAAAAACATTCTGTAACAGCCCTCAAACCTAAAATTAAATGGAAATTTTATTTTATGAATCATTTGTAGTAAGCTAGAGTTTGGTTGAATATGATATGGTAGGTTCGGTTTGCAATTTCCTGTAATCAAGGTATACAGACTTTGTTTTATTAAAGGAAATTATTTAAAGGCCCATTTAATATTTTTAAGAACAGAATTGTACAAGAGAATTGCTTAAATGGTTGTAATTCCAAGTATTATTGCATGTTACGATGTCTAAAGAACAATTTGCTACAGTTAAAAATGATTTCTGTGAATAATTTTGTGTTTAAGTATCTTTAATTTCCATTTCTGACCAATTTGTATTGATTGTATATGATTATGAATTAATTTTGATTGTTTTTAATATGTTTCAATTTTTTATGTATTGTCAATGTTAGAGAAATATCTGGCGGAAGCTTTTGAAGTGTTCTAGAAATTTCGATTTTGCTTATATAAAGCAATCAGCAGAAAGACAGTTTTAGTTTTCGCTAACTCAGTTTGTGACGGCCGGGAACTGTTTTATCTGTGGAAGAAGTATTGGACGCAACCTCTGGATTGTAACTATGCATGTAAACAGTATCGTCGACGTGTTTTCTTGGTGAATTAAAACAAATGTTAAACTGAACTTTATGGTGGACTGATTATTTATGTTATTAATTAAACCACCAACAATCTTGTAATTCCGATTCCCGTATCCCTGAAATCAAATGTTAGTGTGTGTTCATGGTCATATATTGCCTACCCCCTCCCCCAACATATCAGTCTTAAATCTTCTAACTGTTTCATCAAGGCCTTACGGCTTATACACGAAATGCCTTCAACCATCTTCCAGTAACTCCCAAGCCGGCTATTTCTATCATTTATGTTACTGATTGTATTCTATTATGTTAAATATTTATGTACTGGTCTTAACAAGCATACTTTAAATGTTTACTATGAAGTTAAAGCACATCGTAGTTATACGCAAAAACTCGTAAATTCATTGTTCACAAAAGCAAATGTTTTTAATACCAACATTGTTTCAACGATACGCAAACGTATTCACAATTCCTTTTATTTTTCATTTCAACACGCAACTCAGAGATGCATCAACGCATCCCACTTACCATATGAAAACGTAAGTAAACAAACACTGTATGTAAATTGTGTTTGATGGCACATTCTCGGTTCGTGTTAAAGAAGTCACCGGTTGTCATGTCTAACCATGTTGATCTTTGAGGAGAGTTACTAGACTTATATTTCATTCATGGTGATCCGCACCAATAACAATAATTCCGTGTGGTCGTAATGACTGGTGACAGGGTTTCAATTGGCTGCGCATTCCGCTCCTGTAATTGCCGCTTTAACCTAACTCGGCAGTGGTACAGATTTCGGTTTATCATGATTTTCCGATATCGCCTAAGGTGAACGCCTGTATGTGGTATCACATGCTCTTTCGCAAGAAATTGCATAACGATACGATTTCCACGTTTGGGCGTATTGCTAACACTTACTCCTACTTATCCGACAATATCTACTCGTACCGTATATTGAATACTGTGTTAATCACATTTGTCAGTGCATGTTCCAGCATGTAATTTAATACATACTCTGGCGTTTAGTTCCTTAATTGTAAACATTGTTTCTTTTCTGGGAGCTACTTTCAAGCAATAATTTAAATATTAACGAACCTCCACGCATGTTAATGAAGCACCATTGCTGGTTGAAAGAGACTTAGAAAACCATTACTCCAAAATGAGTTAAGTTTTCCTTTACCAAGATGGCCAAAGATGAACCCTCATAATTTTTTCATTCCTCCATCTCTGCACCGATAGTGATGAAATTTCTCACGAAGGTGTACTCCATTGATGACAGCGTAATAAAACTATGAATTGTTTTCACCTACCACATCAATGCATCGTTTAGTAAGTATTAATAAAAAAAAAACAAATGTTGTTTTGGTACATTCTTATTATTTAGTTTTGTATTTCGCAAGAATTCAGGAGGAAAATACTTAATAAGGACTATCAATGAAAATGGTTTCGGATTACATTTGTTTGCACGTTTATAAGATTTACTCGCTATTTTACTACCAACAAGTAGCCCCGTAATACCGTCACGGTAGCATCACTTAGTATCTAGTTTCACTGGAAGATGTGTTTTACTCACCGCGAAAACAAATCCGAAGAAAAATACTCTAAAGAATTGTTTAGGGACGACCACAATCTCAAGTAAAATCATCGTACGTTCATTGTAGGCCGGAAAATCCCGAACAACTGTTCTGTCGCCAAATAACAGTGTATCCTATTCGCCTGGCAATGCTACCAGGTGAAGGAGATCTACATTTTAACGTGGGATCCGAAACACAATAGCGTTCCGGAGTACTTCATATTACACAGCAAGCTGGGTTAAGGTATCCGGTTAGAATCCCAGCCTAGGCTGGGATTCTAACCGGATACCTTCCGTGTGCCTCGTTGAGTGTAACAGAGCAGGGGAAAAGATTTTTTGAAAAATGATGTAATTGTCACTTTTTATTAAGTTATACTATTCCCGAGATAAGTGTTCCAAAATTTGTTAGCAGTGTGTTTCCTCCAACTAATTTTCTAACCATTTTAATTGAAAACTGCTGAAAAAAAATCCTGGTGACAGCTCTTAATACGGAATATGTAGCAATAATTAACACTAAGAGAACTCATATTAATCAGTTACTAAATTTTATAGCAGAGCTGATATAACATGTGATACGCGTAGTCGACACACTCTTTATACAACGAAGTCGACTTCTGAACACCTCGATCCAAGCTCGGATGTTATGGAAAGGAATGCGGGAAATCAGTTCGGCCAGCTCATAGAACAGCCAAATACAAGTTACTGAAGGATTATTTCTTTCACATATAAGCTATCCACTTCGTTTTATAAATTTTCTAGGTTCCCTGACATTTAATCTTAAAAAAGTCTGTACGAATGCTGAATACAAGGTAGGTGGTTATTTCAGTGAATAACCTCTCTGGAATACAACTCTTTTGTTAACTCTTGTTATAAATTTCAGTGTTGTGAACGGCTCAATAGTGTTTAACGTTTCATTCATAAATACTGTGATAGTCAAGTGGCAACCTGTCTCGTTGGCTCCTATCGAGCGTGGTGGGTGAACGGTTAACGTTCTGGCCTAGCATTCGGGAGGACGCCGGTTCGAATCCCCGTCCGGGCATCTAGATTTGGGTTTTCCATGGTTTCCCCAAATCACTCCAGCCGAATGCCTGGATGCTTCCCTCAAAAAGGCCGTGGCCGAATTCCTTTCCGTTCCTTGTCCCCAGTCCCATCCCGCCTCTAATGACCGTCGACGAGGCGTAAAGCCCAAGCAAAAAAAAAAAAAAATCATTGGTTCGTATAAGACACCAGTTCAAGGTTTTCAACCAGGGCTAGAAAAATGTCAGGAATAATTCTGCTGACCCCAAACGTACTTGAGTGTAGGTTTTTTACTTAGGTGTATATTATTAACATTCGGCATATATTGTTTTTGCGCTATTATAACATAATAAATCTTTTGATTTAAATTCCTACGGAAACGCAGGACGTGAAATATTACATGAGAATTACATACTGAACACTCTTAATTCTAACCAAATGAATAATAATTTTATGAATCTACAAAGAAAGAAGGAAGACTAATTATGTTATGTTATTACTCACTGTTATTTTTATTATTGTGCTATCTTAACTTCTATTACAACCAAATGTTAGATATTTTTCTGCGGACAACCTGTCGTATTTTCATGGACCACAGGTTAAGAACCGTTACACTAATTAAAATCACTGCCCAATCATACAAAATCTGGCAATCGTGATTTTCTCAACTATTTCCAGTTGAACGTCAGTATCATCTCCCTGCAATTATTCAGGAATAATAATATCTAATGTCCCAAAGGTGACGACCACATGTTCTTGTATATTAACAAAACGGTTTCTCATAGTAATAAACGCTTTATAGTATCTTACTATCGACTTAAATATTTTTCTCCCTAGGAAAGCAGAAAAACGATTGATAACAGCCTTCGATTTGAAGAGGGGTACGTATAGAGAAGATGAAGAATAATTGCTTTACTCATTGTTAGAAGGTTATTACTCGAATTATTGCAAACATCACTTGATTATCATGCAAATTAAAACAAAAACAGACACCACACGTAATTGTAAATATCTCTCTCAAACTATTACAGTAATCGGGAAGGTTACTCTAATATTTTTTCATTCTACAGTTTCTCTTGCAAACATCAAACAATTTGTTCGCTGCGTCCCATATAATCGGCGCAGTGTGTAGTCGCTGCTCTCTATTGCTTGCTCGCGTTATCTCTGGAGATAAACTGTTATCTCTGGCGGCAGGTATTCCAGTGACGCATCCGGCGTGCCAAATGCGCAGCTGCGCATGACCGGCCTCATTAGGCCGATAACCCCGCGACTGTCCGAACGGAAGGACTCCGATAGAGCCCGCGAAATAAAGTTGGCTCCACTGGGCCGGGTTCTTCCACTGATAATACACCGCGCGCTGATGAATTGGAAACAGTATTGGCTACGATAACTGACACTGCTCTCTGGTGAACCATTCCTGTATCGGGGGATAAATTTCCGACTCACTTCTACGCCACGACAAGGCCTTTTTTTCGTTGTTTCTCACGCTCATATGCCATTTGGTATTGGATGGCATGAAATAATTTAAAGAACTATATTAAGAAAATATTGGACCTAAATTTTTGTCCAAATTGCTCAATTGTTAGCATCTAATTCAGATGTCCTTAAAATAAAAACTTATTGTAGTTGAATAGGTTTAGAAAAAGAATTTTGGACAGCGTCAATAAATGGAAAGTAACAATATAATGGGTTGAAGGGACGAAAAAAGGTATGGAAAAGTTAGAATTTATCCAGCTGAGATAGAGACTCGAAATGTGCTTGAAACTAAAATTGATGAATTAAAGGAGTTCCGGGAACAAGCTATAAAGCCCTACATCACCTGGTCTGTAGAAGGAAGGAGGAACGTTAGTGAAAAAATGAAATAGTGAGGAAGGAAAAGCAATGGCGAACCAGTAAACCAGTACGCCAGTGCTCGGTTTATTCCATTTTGCAGATTTAGTTAAACTTTAAACAACAAGGTTGTAAATATGCGATGTTCAAAAGAAGAAGAATTTGATTTATTTTATCCCCTATTTTAAATATAATTCGCAGCGTTGTTTTAATATTATTATGGATCTCTCTTTAAAAAATACAACACTAACCAAAAATTACGCTTAATTAAAACTTATCAGTCCATGGGATGGTGACAGTTACGAAGTAAGGCCATTTGGGTTGGTATCTGACTGAGTCATATTTCTTTCTCTAAACAGAGCAATTTACTGATACGTCGAGATCCATATCATGCAGGAATTGCGTCCTGTGGTTTATAGCCAAAAGAATGGTTCCAGGTTGTACAGTGACTAACATCTGCTCTGTTCCCAAAGTGACCTTCAAGCCATTTATTCATAATTAACGAAACTACGGCACTGAGACTATGCACTATTAAAGAAACTTACTCACGAGATTGGTAATTGTATGTTTCATGACCTATTCACTGACTTTTCGCTGAAGTAACCTCGATCGGGAATAATATTCTATAATAACGTTACGGCAGAAGAATCGTTAAACTCTTTCATGAACTGGGTATAAATTTTTTTTTTTTTTTTGTGAGGCCTATCATTTGGAAGGACGCGGGTTAAAATCTTTGGCCAGCCATCCATATTTCTGATTTACTTTTTATCCTGAAAGCACGCTACGTGAATACCGAGATTGTTCCTTCAAAATGCCATGGTAGAATTCCTTCGCTTTCCCCTGCTCCCAGTCCTTTCCCGACTCTAATGACCTACATCGGCGAGGCGTAAAGCCATAAACAATATATATATAATTACATTTCAGTTTGTTACTTATGTTGCCACCGTTAGTGTCTAGCATGTAGCGATGCAATTCCAAATGAAGAGGTCAGCACAGGATAGGAAGTGATGGAGGATTGCATCAAACCAGTCGAGAGACTGATGACAGCAAAATAATAATAATAATAATAATAATAATTACAGTAAAATAACAAAATGACCAGATTTATACATAGGAGTGCAGAAACGGGTTCAGGAAAATCTGTTACAGAAACATTGCTTAGTCTTGCAGGACAAATAAATTGATCAGTGAACGATACGAAGGTAGGGAATACATGAAGAGAGTGAATAAAAAGTTATGTTATGTGATCGAAGAAAAAAATAATTCAGTGCAAATACGTGGTATAGCCTGCAAATTAAATTTAAAGAAAGGTTGAAAGTAACGTAATGCCTTTTTAAAAAAATGGATATTTTGCACATTTCCATGTTTATTAATCTTAATGGTCACTCTTTAAGGAGACTGACAAAAGTAATCTGTTCGTTGAGCTAACATAACATTTCAGAAAGGAAAGACGTGAGTATGTTCGGCATTACGACCTGATTTCACATATTATGTGTGCTATTAGCATAGCAGTAGCTTTTTTCGACTGCCTGGAGTCACCGTTTGAAGTCTATGCAAATACTGTCAACATCTAAAGTAAGGAGTCGAATGAATATGCGAATGAACTGGCATCTCATTACCACTAGTCACGTGTGGTAGAGAGTCAACTGTATTCGCCCTGGCTCTTCATTCTTAATAATGACTTGGCGAATGGGGCGTTGCGTGACAACTTTTTCTCACAACTACGGCACCGGTAAAAAAAGCTTGTATCATCGACCATAACACTCTGGTTATTAGTCGGACTAGGTCTCAAGCAATATACTGAATACTGCATTGCCGAGCATGTTTGATAATTTTCACAGATTTCAAAGTATTCAATTATTTACCGTTTTACGTATCCCCAATACAGAATGAAGTGAACAGGAAATTTTATTACTTCCCGGCAATTTCCTACCATTAATCTTGCGTCAGTATGTACTTTATTTGACTGTAATGGGTTCGGACATATAATTAGTGGGTTAACGTATCTGTTATTACGAAAGATTGACTAAATGTTGGAAACATGGAGCGACGTTGTTCGAAGAAGTTGATTACTCATTATTACTTCAGTATTGTAAAACCTGTACCAGCTATGGAAAATCCTGAATGCCAGATTATGGTGGTGCCTTAATACAATTAAATGATCAGTTTTGCCGTTAATTTCCTAGATATGATGTTAACATGAACTGATCACGTGCATCAATGAAAATTCATACGATTATATAGAAAAATATCGTGTAGCATGTAGATGATTTATTAGTAACCTTTAAGCCGAAACTTTGCTTGCTTCCTATTTCTTTCTTATCGGCCTTGGACGTTATGACGAAGCCATACCGAGCGTGGTGGCTGAGCGGTTAACGCTCTGGTCTCGCATGCGGGAGGACGCTGGTGCGAATCCCCGTCCGGGTATCCAGATTTGTGTTATCCATGGTTTCCCCAAATCACTCCAGGCGGATGCCAGGATGCTTCCTTCAAAAAGCCACGGCCGAATTGCTTGTCCCAAGTGCCATCCCGCCTCTAATGATCTCGACGTCAACTGGAAGTAAAGACACAATTAAAAAAAGAAACCATATTAGTCTGAAAACCGCGCAAAATCGAAGCCTGGAAGAACACGGTATCGAACTGGGGTACTCTCTAAAGCCATGCCCCAGCGTGAAAGCTCGATATTCAGGCTTGGTTCTGAGTCAGCGTTTCTATTAAAACAGAGATACTAATTACACCAAATCAACATCTGAATATAAAATTTCACACTTTTCGCAGGTGTCATTATTGAAAATTGCACTTACTTGTTTACTTTCGGGTTTTGCGCTGCGATTTATTTGCTGATAATGCCAACGTTTCGGCCCCAACCTGGAGCCTTCGTCAGGGCTTCTGTCTATTTCGCCGACTAGTGCTTTTTTTTTGATAGACTTGACACTTAATTCACTGTTTATTATCACAGGCAAAGATGATGGAACAGAAAATATTCTTTGGTGGATAATCAAAATCATCTTTGCCTGTGATAATAAACAGTGAATTAAGTGTCAAGTCTATAAAAAAAAAAAAGCATTAGTCGGCGAAATAGACAGAAGCCCTGACGAAAGCTCCAGGTTGGGGCCGAAACGTTGGCATTATCAGCAAATAAATCGCAGCGCAAAACCCGAAAGTAAACAAGTAAGTGCAATTTTCAACATCTGAATAGGTCGATTTATGTATCTGAAGTAACTGCAAACGAATGCCGAGGTGGTTACTTCAAAAGGGCACTGCCGAAATCCGCCGCATATATTGCGCCAAGTCCTCTAATAACACTGACGTCGTCGAGGGCTAAGGCCATAAGAAAAAAAGTATCTAAAATAAATTCATCCCGTGGAGCAAATATTTTATCGTATTAAAAGAAAACATCACTAAGGCAGTGAAGTAGGTCATTTGAACTTAATAGATTTGGAGTGTTCTTTCTGCCTTTCGAATCCGCCCTTATCATTATTTCTACGAATTATTTTTCAAATTTAGAAAATAGCTCTAAGATTTTCTAACTAGTTGTTCTCGCTGTTTCTGCAACTTTAATTTTGATAAAACACGCATTTAACTTTGCATCACTGTCTCATTTAATTGCGTCAGCTGAATGAAGTTAATTTTGTCTACCTATACAAGTTTGTTCACGGAACGAACAAGTATATTTGAAGGCGATTATTGCAGTTATTCCAACTTGCAGCTGACTTCCTCTCTCGGAAATGTCTCCCATCCGCTTATAGTCGATGCCAAGAGACCTTCGGCTTCATAAAACGAAACTTTGATAATTATCGCAGGAGAGACGACACGCCCGGGAGCGCCAAGTCAGCGTAACGGTACGTCCAGAGATAAGGACAGTCCGGAGAGAGAGACAGAGGCGGCAGTTATTGACAATGGTCTCTGTGGTGGCTGTCGCCCAGCCATGTTTACAAGCCAAGTTGGGCCATCGGCATTCAGTCGCACCGGCTGGGGCGTGGCGGAATTAATCGGGGGACCACCTTGGGACCGGAGCGTGATTTAGAGGCGGCTGAGGCCACTAAACGGACGAGCGCAAAGTGCTCTCCTGAAGATGATGGTAGTAATAACGCCAAAACGATTTGGCCTCTACTTCCTTGTAGGGGACAGTGTTATAATCTTTAGCATGACATACTCCCTCCTTCGTAACTCTAGTATTTTATTGTAAACACAACAATACTGCAAGATAGGAAAAATATTTTCTATGGTTGCATTATAACAATAGCAAGTTTAATGTTATAATGGGTTTTACTCTCCTTAAAGAATGGTGTTAGGACTTTATTAATTTTAAAACTGAACAGATTAACTTCATCACATAGTTTCGCTTTTTTGATATACTATGGTATTACTATTCATTTATCACAATTACCTATTAGGCTCCTGTGTTTGGGTGTAGTACGTTCTACGAAATGAACCACACCATAAAATATTAAATTATTTTAAAAATCTAATATAAAATCTTGAAAATTGATCTCGTAAATAACCATTTTCACAAATAGAATTTAATAATAGTTTAATTGATACTTTCCTTTTCATTAATTGTCAATGCTTCTTGTATTGCAGTATTTATTTATCACAATCCACATTCTCTGTAGTTTCGACAATAACAGTACATATTAATGTCCATCTTCTTAACATTTATCATGAATAATAATAGACTTATTAGTTTCTATATAATACGCAGTCCATTTCATTTCAGTCAGTTCAACAATGTCATATCATCTCTGACTTGACATCCAGCTATCATTAATGTTATTCGTTGACCAAAGAAAAAACAGCTCCTGCACTCAAAGAAACAAATTAGACACAAACACTTAACTTTTTTTAATCGTTCCCTCACAACAACAACAAAAAGAAAATTTCATAGCTAGTTTTTTTTTTAAATTAAAATTTGAATTGGTCGTTGGAGGAAAAATTGAATTTTATATTCACAGACATTGGCATATACACTTATGTTTCTTTCATAAATTATCGTTATTATTCTATTAATGTTCTCTCTCATATTCAAGCAGAAATTATTTGGATTATTTGTCGAAACTAAAGTTTGTAGTGAAACTTCTAAAAGAAATCTAGTAAAATCGAATTAAAATTGATCGGTTTCCAAATCCACTTCATATGGCTATGAGGCTAGTGCATTTTTTATTAATTATGTTAAAAATGTTATAAAAACAAAACACGTCCAAGTATTCTTACTTTTCACAGATATTACTTGCCTTTAAATAATATTTTTATCATAAACCTAATCTGCAAAAAATTTTCAATACTCGTATTAAAATAATGTTAATCAGCTACATGGACAAGAGAAAATTATGAAGAAATAACTTCTAAGTGCATGCCTTAAAATCTTCGAGACCTGACATTTCGATAGCCACGAAAATAGTAAGCTCGAGTAAATAATTCGTGAAGTACTCGATTCTTGCTAGAACGCAATCACCACCTTCCAATACATTGCAAGTGGAGAGCCTTCTCCCAACGTGATGACGTGTAGCCAACCCTTGTCTGAGGCAAGTGCGGCCCAGGCTCGTTTCAAGTGAGGGGGATAATATTTTGTATGGCGCTAAAGCTCGGAAGCTCTCTAAGCCGCCATAAATTCCGAACCTCCGGAGACATTAAGAGGAGAAGTGGCTGAGGGTATGGGGGCGTCACGGACGTAGCTACGTCCTACCTGCTCGCCAATAAACGTAAATTTTTCACGCCTGTGAGCACTTGCCGCTCGTAAAACTCCTCGCACAAACGGCCGCATTTCTGAGCACAAACGGAGGAGTGTGCGAATAACGACGGTATTTATTTTCCCAAAGTTGTCAGGGATTTGTAACCCAACTGGTGATGAAAATTATCCTCGTACCGTGAAGTATTATAGCAGTCACTAGCGAACAGCTGCTTGATCAGCTTCGCCGGCAAGGTAATTTTACGACAGGAATGATAATGATACAAATCCAGATATGAGTTTCCCATGGTTTTCTCAAAATACTCCAGGCGAATGCCTGAATGTTTCATTCAAAAGAGCAGCCTGAATTTCTTCCCGTTCCTAGTCCTAAATCCTTTCCTGTTTCTAAAGACTTAGAGGCCATAAGTAAAAAAAAAAAAAAAAAGATCTACGGGATACAAATTGCTGGTCCGTTCAATAATACTCGTTGAGAATCGCTGTACTTCTTTATCCCTTTCCACTACTGAAATCATATCTACTACCCCTTCCTCCAAGTCTCGGAATACTATACGTACTACTTTCTCCTGCATCATCGTTTTTTTTCCTTTTTTCTTTTTTTTGCCAAACAAAAGGAATCACACAACGTCTACTGTGTTCAGCGTTAGACTGATTTTTGTTTCTCTTAGCAAGCACACGAAAAACAGAAAAATATTTCAACCAACCGTTCCTACTGCAAGTCTAAATACCCTAGAGCGTATAAAAACTTTGACAATTACCGTTATCGGTTGTAACTATTAGCCTCGAATCGGGGTCAAGTAAAGCTATCAAAGTTAATTCAGGTATTGAAAGACGTCTATTCACATAAAAATTTATTCATATCATAAATTTGAGCCCCTCTAAAATAAATCTTGATCGTCGGAGTGTCATAGTAATATCAACTTGAATGCACTTAAACTGAAAGTCATAATCGAAAGATTTTAACGCTCCCCCATCATTTCATTTTAAATTTTATTTATTTAAAAAATAAATAAAAATCTTGAACATTGTATATTCTAGTTTTAAAACATTAATCTCCCATTTGTTGCACTTGAACATTTTTCAAATCGTAGGGGCTGTTTTTTTATCTATCATATTAGTTATAAAACTAAACCTTTAGACCAGCGGTTCCCAACCTATGGGTCGCGACCCACTGGTGGGTCGCGGCGTGTCTTTTGGTGGGTCGCGGAAAAATCGAGGTTTTTGCCACCAAAATATATCTTACTGTTTTTGAAAAACAAAATACAGAAATAAACTATGTGTAGAAAGTGACGTAAGGTTAAAATTAACCACTGTTAGCACTGATATCAATGCCCTCATCAGTAAACACCAGTGTCAGAAATCTCACTTATTGTAAAGTTGTGTTTTTATAATAATTAAACGTATTTTTCATTATCTTTGTAAAAAAAAAAAAAAAAAAAAAAAAAAGCGGGAGGCGTCTGTACAAAGCATCACCTCATCCAGCTGACGACTGAAATTCCAGGATTAGTTAAAACTCGATTTCCAAATTAAAATGGCTCTGATGTGCCAAATCATATATTGGTGGGAAACACCTATAAAACCCATTTTAGTGGTTGACTGGTAAGTTTACCATTGTGTTTTCCTTTTCCCAGTCTTCTATAATTTCATACATTTGGTTGCAGTAAAACACAATTATAAAGTTCCCAATCAACCACGAAAATCAGATCTGCAGGTGGTTTCCACCAAAAAGCGACTTGGAAGACCAGTTGCATTTTAATATGCTGACCGCGTTACTTCTAATCGTGGAATTTCAGCAGTCTATAATATGTTTGTTGTTTTATGTATTATCAATCCTTGGTTTTGTTGATATTATATCCTTTGTACAAAAATTTGCCTTTTCGCAGGATAGTATAGTCGACAGCGTATCGAGGTCATACAACATTTCCCATTCTGATATTAGATACTCTAATATTAGGTGGGTCGCGAAAATTTTTTTACTTAAAAGTGGGTCGTGTGCCAATAAAGGTTGGGAACCGCTGCTTTAGAGGAACGTCGTATTGAAATTATTAACGTAATCGACATAAAATTTTTACCGAGCCTGGTGGGTGAGTGGTTAACAGTCTGCCCTCGCATTTTGGAGGACGTCGGTTCGAATTCCCGTCCGGACATTCAGACTTGGGTTTTCCATTGTTTCCCCAAATCACTCCAGGCGAATGCCGGGATGCTTCAAAAGGCCATGGCCGAATTCCTTCCCATTCCTTATCCCCAGTCTCACCCCGCCTCTAATGACCTCAACGTCGACGAGGCGTAAAGCCATGGGTAAAATAAGGGGAGAGATTAAATTTGTTAATATTCCACTATGTGAGCTGCTACGTCAGGAAAAGACTCATCAATAGCACTCCAAATAGTAGCAGTTACAAGTGTTTTATGGATTTTGTTTAATGTGTATTTACATACATATTTAATTTATTTATTAAAAAAAGTATCGACCAAATATTATTCAGAAATTCGAATTGGAAATGAATATGATTCGCAATATATCATTTTTCATGCTAAATTCCAACAAAAGAAATGCACTACAATCAAATATCTGTTGCCCACCGATCATTTATTGGTATACCTTTCTGAGTAGGTCACTGGATCTTGTAAAAATTTGGTATGTATACCATTAAATACTCAGTTGCGTCTAGGCTTCCAGAAAGAACAAATAAGTTTTAGCTGGTTAATTGCCCCAAACTTCGCATGATATTGCAGCCTAAAACTTAAACAACATAAAATTTCAAGCTTGTAGCAATACACTTTCATTTGTTAGTCATAAAATATTAAATGCTATTATTTTTAATGTGACAATTGTATGCTACAATTATATCAATCCATGTCGAACTAACTTTTGTGACAAATAATGAATTTTTAAGAACCAATAATTTATTTATTAGAACTGAGTCCAGTCATGAGCATGGTATTGAAAACAACAGTTTTAAACAGCGGTGCTAATGAAAACTCATAGCTTCTTGGAAAAGTTTGCAAAGACAAAGTTTTCAGAATGGTTATAAATTTTAAAACCTTAATTTCAGCTATATTTAAAATAGCGGTACTGAAAGAAAGAAAAATCTTCTTCAATCTGTTTACAGCATCTTCTGTAAATCTTCGAATTCTAAGAAAAAATATCTTTTTCGGGAACAGTATATGGCAGAACCAATTTTTTTCGTCAATCATGTTTTAATCACAAGCTTGTGATTGCTTCTTCTTGATCACGTTCCACATAAAACTGTTATTACACTACAAGGATCGGAAACAAGCAAACATCTGGAATGCAGCAACGAATTTAGGTTCTGTGTTATTGCATTCTTTTTTGTTTTGTTTTGCTTATGGCTTTACATCTCGTCGTTGAAGAGATCATCAGAGGCAGGAAAGGAAAATGATCTATTAAAGGAACCATCACGAAATTAGCCTAGAGTGATTTGGGTAAACCATGAAAAATCTAAATTCGTATGGCCGAATGGGAATTCGAACCCACGTCCTACCGAATGCGCGCTTAGACCACGTTAGTGCTCACCCACAATGCTCGGTATTGCGGTGCTGTTCATTTAAATTTTTATGTTGTTTAGAGATTCTGATGTTGAGAATCTAATCAGATTGAGCACTACAGTCATAAATAATTAAGACTCGTAATTTAGCTCGCTGTGGGTTACCCATTTATCACTTATAACCTTTTAATGTAAGAATTAGTTGTTTTTTTCTTGCTTATGGCTTACGCCTCGTCGACGTCGAAGTCTTTACAGCCGGGAGAGCACTGAAGGCAAGGAACATGAGGGAACTCGGCCATGGCCTTTTTAAAGGAAGCATCCTGACAATCGCCTGGAGTGATTTGGGGAAACCATCGAAAACCAAAATCTGCATGTCCGGACGGAGATTCGAACCAACATCCTGCCGAATGCGAGGCAAAAACCTTACCGCTCACCCACCACGCTCCGTGAATTATTTCTTCCCTTCTGTCGCATAAAGTGTATTGCCTGTCGTATAGGCAACAGACGATATTTGTTTGCAACGGTAGTTGCCTAAATAACAAGTAACACCTGTCAGTTTAGTCTAACTTGTACTGCATGTAACGCACATTACGTTAGTGCTACAATATATGCATTGAAAGTTTCATGACTGCAGCAAGCTTTTCCGTTAACCTTCACATTGTTATAGTAATAAAATATAAGGAGTAAAATCGATTAACCATATCAAATAAATCAGCTAATGTTAGCTTTCTTGCACCCAGTCGCTTTATTCCACTAAGTTATTACTTCCTTAATCCAATGAAACTGTTTTAATAACTATTACCGAGCTTACTGAATGCTAATTTAATCATTTATTGTACTTGTCGCAGTCGATGTTTTGTTTTGTTTGGAAATCCGCTGAATCGATGACTCAGGATGTGAGAACGAAGATTTATTTTCTTTATCCGTATCTCAAAAGCGACTGTTTTATAATGGTGGTTCATTCGTCAGAGGTTATATTGCCGAATTCCTTCCCGTTCCTTGCCACTATCCTTTTCCGCCTCTAATGACGTCTACCAGGAGTAAAACCAGAAACAAAAGAACAAAAATCTAAAATTATGCTTATATTTTCATGTTTTTAATATCACAAAACTAACTCAATATATGAAGACTTTAAATGTAAAAACATTCAAACTTTTACATGAATTTGTTCTGACTGAAATTTATGTAAAATCGAATAATTTTTATACGAATATTCAAAACTAGTTGTCTCAAATAGTAACAGTTAAACATGATTTTACGCTAGTTTCTATTATACAGAGCATCTGATTGTTAGTGATTTATATTTTCTTCTTATTTGTTTTGATAATGTAACGGTTATTTTACGAAAATATTTTAAAACATTTATTTTTCGTTCCTACTAATCATTGTTATTCTGTAACACGTCATGTTCATGAAACCTAAATCTCACATGTGTTTGAATTACAACACCGACTTATTCCATAAAAATAATTAAGTAGTTTACCAATCCACAACAATCACTTAGATGATTATATTAAAAGCAAAGCTAATACGTAGCTGTTACTACAAGTCTGTTTATTACCGGATTACTTAATTAAATGTTACGTGAAGGTATTTCGATAGAATTGGTTAAGACTGCGCCCAAATGAGAAAGTTCTAACATACTCATAAAAAAATAATAAAATAATAACAAAAAAACACGAATGGAGATATAGTCACAAATGCCTCTGCAATTCAAATAAAAATTTAAGCATACTTTTAATCATTATTCCATGAATTAAGTTGTTTATTATTTTTTTTTTAAATTGAAAACGCAAGCTGAAAGTCGACAAATTATTTTATGAATGTCAAAACATTAAATTCCGTCGAAACAAATAGTTTGATTTATTACAGTACAGCAGATACAGAATTACTACAATGAACTTCATGTGTTACCTCTGTTTATCTAGAATATAAGTTTGAAACCTCCTGCTTTTTCTTGTAAATAACACTACCTAGTACATTGTGGATAAGCTAGGCTACAGGTGGGTAAATATCCACTTAAGCGAAAATGACAACAATTAAACCAAAATCAGTTTTTCATAATTCAAGAATGACTGGGTAATATATTTTGGCTTAAGGTGTGGATGAATAAATAATATAAGTTTGCGTGTGTGATAGCCGCAGTGTGGTTAAGTTGCATTATAAGGCTCCTGCAGTTAGGCAACTAAGTTTACATCACGTTGTGCCAGGTGGCGTCATGTATCTTGTAGGATTCGCCATATACAGCTCGTCCACTTGCTGCAGCTGTCGCCCATTATATCCTAACAGAGTCCATTACAGTCAGAAAGATCTCAGAACGATGTTACAAGTTTGGCATTCGCTCTGAACAGTACTTCTAGTTTTTCACGCTATTTTGTAGACGGGGTTGTAAATATTTTTTGTTAGGTTTTGAACAGCTTATTTGAACAACAGTGTAAATTTGTTTTGTCTTTCGATCTGGTGACAAAGTTTCATAGTTTTTCGTTCATTCTTCCCTTGCTTGTATTGGAGCTACACTATGACCGGGACGTCATGGAATAATTTGTATTTCCAAGCGGAACTGTCTTCATTTGAATTTGAAAATTGACCCATAATTTTGAGAGTAGTTTTTTAATCATTCCTTTTTTATATAGAAAATTAATTGCCTTTTATAACAGTGTAGCAACATATCAATCATAATCATAAATTTTCATGTGTGCCTAATGGAACAAAATGTAAAAACGTGTCAATCACGTTTATGAATTGTCTCTGAGGTATTGCCACATTTGCTTTAGTTCTTGTCAGTGAGATATTCACAGCACGGAAGATGAACTTTGCCATTCATTGTAGAATTTCATTACAGAAAGTTTTACGTTCATATTTTCCTTGATCTTCATTCTTCGCGAATGTTTCTTCTTATAGCAAGGTCAAGAAACAATTTTTTACAAGTATGGGAAGTACACGTCAAAATGAAACTCCTTTGATCACGGTAATACAGTCATTGTCAAACTATTTCTCTATTGTGTCTGAAGCCTTCACCTCAAGGGTGAATTTTTCACGTCTCTTTGACAGTTAAAAAATTTCCAAAGAATTTCCTAAAGTTTAATACCTTTAAATGAAATATACTTTGTTATATTATTGTGTCACATAAAGACTAAAATCTTAGTTTTTGTTTTACCTATCAGTAAGTGATTTATACATTGAATTGAGCTTTGAGACCGTTCGTCTTACGTGCTGATGAAACAATAAGTAATATCACCTATTTGCCAGTTTTTCGAAACTGGCCAATAATAGTTCCTTTAGTATTGACAAAATCGTCGTACTTGCATCCATAATATCGTCATGCGGGTTTCTGTTCTTTGTTCCACACTGCCTCAGACTGAAAAATAGCAGGCACATGCAGTGGATAGACATTACTCTAAGAATATTAGATACAGTTACCAACAAGAAAATGGATAGTTTTTTAAAGAACCCTTATGCTTACTAGTGAACGGAACTCGTTAATGTTACCGAACGAGGTGAGCGAATGGTAACGCACCGGACTCGCATTCAGTAGGACACCCATTCGAATCCCCGTCCGGATTTCCATATCTTTTACCAGGATGAGGCCAATTGCCGGATTCCATCCAGTTTCTTACCTCCAGTCCTTTTGTGCCTATAGGTAAAAAAAAAAAAAAAATGAGATAGAGGCAAAAAAAAGTGATCAATGTTGGAGGTGTGTTGAATAAAAATCTGTAATCAATATAATTTTAACGCTGGGTAAACAGCTATTCTTGCGTCTACAGATAGCTATGTTTTAAAATAAAAAATACACTGTATTTGTATGTAGGTTCGTTGGGAGCAACTAGGGTCACGTTAAGCCTTCATTTGGCCTGACTTTCCTTTTACATTTCAGTTTTGCAACTGGGGTTGTTAGCCGTAAATGTTGCCTTAACGTAACCCGGTTAATCCTACCTGTTACCGGGTACCTACAATTTAACGTGGATTCCGAACGACTGAAGGTTTCAGGCGCACCAGAGATGAAGTTCGGTTTTAAGGGTCTCCGATAATTCCAGCCGAGGCTGGGATTCGCGGTGTCCTTTCGATCTTCAGTCAGACGCATAACCACTGAGCCACCAGATCACTCTTTATAAATGTAAAATTGACTATTTACAGCTTTCATTATAGAAAATCATACATGCATAAGTAGCTAAACACTTCACGTTTTACACTTTTTTGCTAGCATTAATTAAGAGATATGAGCAAGCTGTAAATTGAAGGTACTAGCATTCTCTGCATGGCGGTAATAAGTGGTTTTCATTCAACTGCAAATTACTTTCTTCCCTGCGTGCTGAAATTAACTTAGCATCATCAAAATGGATTTACCAGCCAAATAACAGTTGACAATAATGACTTCATGTTCCCGGTCTTTCCTTTAGTGGCATTTCTGAACAGAAAAATTTTAAATGGCTCTTTAGCAACTAAACAGTGTTCCGTTGCAGGCCTTTAAGAACTTTCATTCCCTTTTGTGACTTAAAGGTAGCTTTCAAAGCACTACATTCTGTCCTATTTGCTTAGTGGAATTTTCTCACCAGTACTCATTGGACAATAGGGTGAGTGGGCCTGGAAAGCCTATATGATTAAAAACACCTGCTTGATAACCTGAAGCAAACGACCAGATTCATATTTAATAATATTTATTCTTAAGATGGTCGCATGTCCAAGGGACTCAAATAGTGACGCTTCAAGCTACTCAATGAAAATTTAGCTGGGACAGAATTGCTAATAAGATATTTAAGTAATCAAGATAAAACACTGAAGCATTCCGTCCATTCTTGCTGCCTTTCGTAGTGAATAACGTTATGGCCTCGCTTTCGAGAGGGTGCACTTTCGAATCCCGGTCGGGCCATCCAGATTTCTGTTTTTCAGGGTTTGCAGAAATCATTCCAGGTGAATGACGGTGTGGTTTCTTCAAAAAACTCAATGCATGGATTCCTTCCCACACCTTAGACCAAGACTTTTCTCGCTTCTAATGATCACGACGTCGACGAGGCGTAAATTCATAAACAAAACAATGCAATAATATTTCATGTCGCCTACGTTATTGTTCGTAAAATATTACGTCGTCTCTTGATACCGAAGATGGCTGTGAAGTGTTTGGAGGTGTTGCTTTTATATATATATATATTTTTTTTTTATATATTTTTTTTTTATATATATTTTTTTTTTTAATGGCTTTTGGCTTCGAGGCCATACAGCCAACTCAAGTGTATTTTGAATCATCCAGTGTATTTCATTACTTCACAGTGTATTATTTTTCCAAGTGGTTCTAGACACAACACGATGGACATGACATAGAGACAACACATACACTAAACACCCATGCCCTCGGCCGGACTCGAACCGGCGACCTTCGGCACGTGGAGCTAACACTCTAGCCCCTACGCTACCGAGGCCGGCGAGGTGTTGCTTCGTCGCTCCGTTCGGCCCTTGGCCTGTCGCGCAGTGGTATGCGGCAGTTATGCTGGAGGCAGCTGGGCTCGGTAGGGCAGGGCAACTGGAATGCATCGAATGCACCGCGTGACAATGTGGCCCGCTGATGTTTTATTTATAATGCAAACTAGCCAGCCCCACTGTTTGCCGATTCAGGAATGGAGGACGTTGTTGCATATCGGGTCACAGGCGAGAATACAGAACCAAAATAAAAAGTCCGATCTGACAGAAAAAAGTCCTCCCAGTGCAATACCCACAGCTGCATATGGAACAGCTCAGCGAGCAAATGCAACGAGGGAGTGTGCACTCTTTCGCTATTGGCAGCGTGGAGAAAGGTACAAAACATCTATTTGTGTAGTTCTCAGGGCCTGTACATAACTTGTTCCAAAGATGGAGAAAGTGCAAGCAGGCGCGGTGGGTGAACGGTAAAGCTCTGGCGTCGCATTCGGGAAGACGCGGGTTCGAATCCTTGTCCGGCTATCGCGATTTGTGTTTTCCACGGTTTCCCAAAATCACTGCAGGCGAATTGCGGTATAGTTTCTTCAAAAGCCCATGATTAAATTCCTTCCCGTTCCTTCTCCCTAATCCACCAATCCTCTGCCGGCTCAAATGAACTCACCGAACGTGGTGGTGTAACGGTTAGCGTTCTGGCCTCGCATTCTGGAGGATGGCGGTTCGAATCCCCGTCCGGGTATCCAGATTTGGGTTTTCCATGATTTCCCAAATCACTCCAAGCAAATGCCGGGATGCTTCCTTCAAAAGTTCATGGCCGAATTCCTTCCCATTCCTTGCCCCCCAGGCTGTCCCGTCTCTAAAAGACCTCGCTGTTGAGAGACGTTAAGCAGTTAAAAAAAAAAATGGGCACTAATCCACAACCAAATTTCTTTCTATGTATAAATCTTTACAGCTTTTCCTTCTGCTGGTAAATTTTAGCAGTATCTTGTCCTATATCAAAATAATCCGAGTAGGAGTCTTTCCATACTTGTTAACATTCTTACATCTTTTGTAGGATAGCATCCTTTCAGTTAGAGGTTCAATGGATTTGCTGCAAGGTTCCTTAGTTTGCAAGATATCGCGTCCCACAGATTTGAAGGCAACTTACGTACCAGTTAAATTGTAGTGTGTACAGGGAAGCTTCGTGTTTCCAGAAAGGTCAGGGATTGCGCCCCACTCTTCATATCTTTGTTGCTAGCATTAATATTGAAGTCAACTTCAAATTATAGAATTGTGTGAAATAAAAGAAACTGTACTATAAATGATAGACGAACCCAGTACTGAATGCCTTGCGCGATTATCGATTCTATGGTATCACTGTTCCATTTAGAATATTACAATCTTGAGAAATGGATATCATGAGTGCATTCTCCAATGCCTTTGCTTCTTATTTACCAATTAATGGAGAAGCTTCTCTATGAATAATGTAATCCATGTTCTGTAAGATAAGTGTTAACTTTTGTCAGTAAATTTTAAGGCACAACATGGAAACTGGTCTAGCATCCGACTTTCAGAGTATGGAAAACCGTCTAAAAAACTTACTTCTCAGGTTAAATATGGCACTGCTTTAAATTCCATTGGCGGAGTTTTTGGGTTTTATTTTTAGCATAGCAGAAAATAATTCCCGCATGATGCTTTTTCCGAAAATCGTCAGTGCTTTAATTTACGGTCCCAAGCCAGCAAGGTTATGAATTATGAAATATCAGAAAAAAAGTAATCGAGTGTCAACTATCACGTAAAAATCCATCTCCACCGTTTAGAACGCAAATACAGTAGTTTTACAACTTGATGGATGTTCATTGGGATAAACTTTGTTCCAAGTTGCAATAGTGATTATATTTATAAACACAACGCATTGTGTCTGGCACTCAGATACAGCAGGAAATGTGATCTGTACATTGAGCTGCGTTTTGAATAGTCCAGAATTGGATATTTCCGTTTGTTATGGTTTTCGGGTAACAATCGAAGGAAATATGAGATTTGCTGCCTGTATTATTCACTCCACGTTTTGACATGGCGATAGACCGCTGGAGCTGTGTTCTGTGTACTTAATATCAATTTTCCCTCGAAACGTATTGGGTTTTAGGCGAAGAATGTTAATGGTTCCAAAATTCTCCGGCATTATTGCGGTTTAAACACAACCTTATGACCGCTACGCCAGCACCTAATACCCCGCTGTATTTCCAGGAATAAGCAAAAAGGAGCTTCAACGCGAAAGGCCAAATTACATACTAATTCATAAGTTAATATTTGTAGAAACAAAGGCTTCAAAAAATCCTACAAAGTTCACAATTTTATCAACTCAGAAATATTCCTCAAAATTGGTAATGATGAAACTTCACGATGTCTAATTGTGGTTATGAAAATTGTTGTGCCAACAGTAAATGAGTGTTATATACAGGGCGTTTGCCGGAAAACGCTACCCTCCCAGTCTGTTGCCGTCGGCAACTTGCTCGGTCAGTCGTGCCAGCAGTTTCCGCCACACGGCACCGTGAATCACCGCACTGTTTAACACCTCCGCTGCCCCAACAGTGCAGTGCAGTGACCCTTACATTGTTAAGAACGGTTTCTTTGCATTGTAGATAGTTTGTGACTTCAGTCTCTTATTAATCAGTGTTGTGAATAAACGTTTCTTTGCGGTTTGGCTGGTTTGGGGCTTCATACTCTTATTAATCTGTACCGTGTTTGAGTGTGAGTAAAATTATGGTACGTTACAGTTTGCAACAAAGAATATTTCTCTACGATACATATGTGAAGAAGTCGTTTAAAAAGTGTCGCAGTAAATTTCGTCGCGAATTTCCTGGCGCTTTACTGCCAGATAAATCAACAATTCTGCGTCTGGTTAAAAAAGTAAGAGAAACGGGTTCATTTTTTAACAAAAAGAGACTGTCAGTCAACCGTATTCTCACAGAGGAGAAAATTGACGATATCGCTTTTCGACTAGAACAGTCACCCAAAAAATCATTAAGTCAGTTAGGGCAGCGTGTGTCTCGAAATATGTTCAGAAGATGTGAAATGTGCATTACACAAGAGGGTCAACACTTCCAGCATCTTTTATAAGGTAAGCTAATGAATTACGTCACATTTAAATGCTTAGCACACAAGTTTATGAAGCGTAATTATTATGAAATAATCCGCGGCCGACGGTCGAACAATGCCGGAAACTGAGCGCTCGCTCGCCGGGAGCAGTTTCTTCCTTGTAGCGCTAACAGTGGGTTGCGTTTCCCGGCGAACGCCCTGTATCTTTAAGAGTTTACTTATTTCTAGTAGTTTTCCAAATGTTAGTATAATTTACGAGATACAGGATAGAGTTTCTATTATTTTTTTAATTATTTATTTCTAATGGCTTTATACCATTCTAGGAAAGGGAGAGAATTGGGAAAGAGTTCGGCCATGACCGTTTGAGGGGACCATCCCACAACTCGCCTGCGGTAATTTTGGGAAATTATACAGAACCTAAATCTGGATTGATTGAACAGGTGTAAGATACGAGTCGGTAGGAAGTTTATTTATTACTTTACTCTGATTTGTCGAAGTACATTTATGTAAAAGGCGCCTGCAGGTAATAAATAAATTCTTAGACGAAAAAAAGGTAAAGTCTTATATCCTACCTCTAGCTGCAGTTCTGATAGTTAAATTCAAGTGTTCCTTTGTACCGCCAAGACACGCGACGAGGGGTCGGAGAGCGTAGGTTTACTGCCACTCATCAACATGAGACGGCGCAACATTTGCTACGCCGAGCTGGCAAGTCAATTACACATTCGCAACCACTGCAATCACGCGTACTCGCTCGAGGCGACCCTGAGTCTACTCACTTGGACAAACTGCAGTCAGTCACGGTGAGACGTTAAAGCGTTAATCATAGAGCTGCACTTCCAGAGTTTTACGTGGTCTCCAACATCTGATGAGGCAAATGCTCCACGTTGTGGTTCCGCAAACCGCTGTCTTACTTTTAGATTGGTACGGCTGTTGTGAACAGGTGAAGTAATATGACTGAAAAGTTTTTGTGTGCAACTACTAACTGATATCGGTTTCCTAGCATCAGTCCACTAAATAAAATAAGAACTGAAAACTTTTGCACCTACTGAACAATCATCAATGCTATCGAACATCTACGAGAGGAGCGGTTTGCTCAGCCAACAGGAATAACAGTCACAAGATCATTACGACCAGCCTAGTTAAAGTTTTTGTTGCTTTGAAGAGTGTTTACCCAAGATATTCCCTTTAAACTTTCTTTATCCAAGAATTTGAGCTTTTTTCGATGAGCCACTTCGACGGTGTAAGTGTTAAGCTTAAGTTGACAAAGATTTCTCATTCTTCTTTAGAAGGCATAGAGCTACAAAAATTCAATTCCACAGCAGTTTTCGCGGAACGAAATCGGATGGTGTATGCCATACTACAGCCAACACCGTACTACGAATATTGAAACGGAAGACGCTATGGGAACTAACCAATTTCACATTGGTGGTTAAATCTTATATTCAATATTCATTCACGAGCATGATAACGGATAGTGGTGAGTGAATAGGAAATTATTTGAACAATTTGCTCTTACTTCTCAAATATGCGCCTCGTATTTACTGTTTTGCAAAGTGTAATTGAATTAATGGATTCTCAACATCTGAACAAAGGTCAAATAAGTTTTTAATTAAATTTGTCTATGATTTTCGCTTTTTGAGATAAGATAACTTTAGCAGCGATGGTCGCAATTTCGCAGCTGCTTATATCTGCTGCCAACACTGTTTTGATAAAATATTGATTGTTTTGTTTCTAATTTTCCACCACATTGTGTGCCTCCTTTTGTCCGAGAACGTTTTTTGAACTTACAAAAAAAATATTTATAAACAACTAAATCTGCAACAAGCTATATTTAATAGACTTGTCTTAATATGCTTAGTGTCAATACAACTAATTATCTAAATATTATTATCTATTTTTGCCATATTCCACCATACCTATTTTATTAAACCAGCGTGGTTATGGGTCAAAAGACATGTGTTCAAAATTTCATTATTTCTTCATAAGGTCTCATCCTAAACAAATGTTTGCATTACTCATCATTTTTAAGCCTAACGTAATTCTTACGATTTTAAATAGTTTCTTTTAAATAATCTTTCCTTCTTAAAAAACATATCCTACTTTCGTAATTGTGAAAGAGACTATTTTCATAATGCTGGTATGATACATTGATGTATAGCAGCTACACAATGGAATTTAATAAAAAGTTTGTTAGTGCCTTTACTAACCACACGCAAACGTAGACATAAATAAAAAAATTATAAGGCAACTAGTTATCAGAATAAAACAAACATGTTCATTTAGTTTCATCCATTATGAGGGCGGATTCCAATATTTGCAAGTGTATATTTTAATAATTACTTTCTATAGGTTAGGAACTATGTAGTTCCTGCCATTAAACATAGACACACAACGGCGATTAAATCTTCTTTATATATATAAAAATCTCGTGTCACGATGTTCGTCCGGGATGAACTCCGAAACTACATAACCGATTTAGATGAAATTTGGCTTAATGTGTGTGATTTAGTCCAACTTAAAAGATAGGATAGTTTTTATCTGGATTATAGACCTCAATATTTATTATTTACGAAATAAATGTTCATTAAATGTTTGTCATAGGACTGGTTTGTAATTATTTGTAAGCCACCAAGTCTAAGCGGTCTGCTGGCTTAGTGGTTAGGGCGTCTGACTGGAGATGGAAAGGTCCCCGGTTCGAGTCACTGTCTCGGCGAGGATTTTTATAGACACTTAACCGGCATTAACCGCCGGCGCAGCATGCTGTATGAGGTGAAATACACCAGGACCGTACTGTGGTTCGGATTCGATGTTAAAATGTAGGTCCCCTGTACCAGGCAGGATGGGCGGGCTAGGTAAAGGCGGCTAAGACAGGGGCAGAATGCCCAGCCAGTAAGAAACAATGTCACCAGGTCATTACGACCACACGCAATTATTATTATAGTTCCATAAGTTTCTAACAGATGGCGATGTGTTAACTTATCTATACAACACTTGGTTAGCTAGGTTGGGTAATCATCCAGTAGATCACGTTCTGTTTCAATTTATTTATGCTACAGTTTATTCCTAACAGATGGCAGTGTGTTAATTTATCGAACCATTCAGTAGATGGCGTTGTATTTCGGTTTATTTATGCTACGGTCTATTCCACGCCATATGTGTGAGTTTCTTCAATTTTAATTGTGCTGTGTATTGTGTTATAATTATACTGTATTCTTGTTCATCGTTTGTGTGTCTTTATACCTAACGACAAAGTAATTACACACATGAATATAACATTGAAGAAAACGTTACGATAAATTCGAATCGTGTAAGCATTTCTCGCTAACTTATCATTTTTCTTCTTCTTTTTGTTATGGTCAGCTAGACTCCACGTGTCAATTTCAATTCCTCTCCTGTTGTTTTTTCTTTCTTCCTCCCCAGTACTCCTTCATTATTGCACTCCTCTCTACCTTTGAATCCTGCCATATTCAAAGTCTGCTATCGAAATTTTTTTCTTTCCATACGGTTCACTGGTATTATTTCGTTTCAAATATTTCTAAACCTCTTGAAAGCCTGGTGTTATCCATGCTATAAATGTATCAAAAAAATATCATTCTTCTTTTTCTGTTATTTTTTTTCAATGTTATTTTAATTTCCTCATTAGTTCTTAACTTCCATTTTACTGTATTTTTCAATGGACCCAAAAATTCCGGTTTCACCACTGTATTATAGTGACTTACGATGACCCGAAGTTTCTTCAAATCTATTGGAAATTGTGAGGAACGCTTGAAAACTAGGTGCCAGTATAATTTCATCGAACAAGCAGAAGAGAGAGCAATTGTGGTATTGAATTGGTTTTTATGGTTGGTGACTCAGTTGATTAAAGTCACACGTCAAGATAGAACTGTTAGTATAATTTCGGATCTACACCGTTCGTATGACGCACTCCAGTATCCACTGATATTCTGGCAAGGGAAGAATGAATATCACATTAAAATCAAACAGCGTGATCCAGTTGCTGGTAAATTTAATATTCAACTATTTAATTCGTTATTTTATAAGTACAGTAGACCCGCAGTATTCCGACCAGGGGCCGGGTTATAGCGGGCCCACTATATTGATTTCTTATTCTTTTTTTATTATTTAATTTATTATTTTTTCAGGTAATAAAACAAATAAAAAAGTTACTTCAATGATGTACTACGCCCCCCGATTGATGATTAGACGTAATTAGGATAACTATATCCTCCGATATCGTCAACTGTGCCTTCAATACGTCGTAGATATGTACGCCAAGGTTGAAAACAAGCATTTGCGATTTATTCGATACAACCAGGTTGAATTACGATCGGAGGAATACATCCTCTTACGAGATACTGTTATCGGCAATATTTATGAAAATTTAAACGCCAATGATATCGGTAATGCATTTATTTTACCTTCAAGCTACATCGGCAGTTCACGGTACATGCAGGAATATATACAAGATGCGATGACTTACGTACGTCATTATGGTCGTTCAGATTTGTTTATTAAATTTACATGTAATCCGAATTGGGAGGAAATACAAACTTTGCTATTACCAGGCCATCAATCAATGCATCGTCATGATATCACGGCACGTGTGTTCAAACAAAAATTAAAATCATTGATTGATTTAATCGTAAAACATTCAGTTTTAGGTAACACACGTTGCTATCTGTATTTGATTGAGTGGTAAAAGCGAGGTTTGCCTCATTCTCACATTTTGATTTGGCTTGAAGTTAAAATCCGTCCAGAAGAAATTGATCAAATAATTTCAGCCGAAATTCCGGACCCATTAATTGATCAAGAATTGTTTGATATTGTTACCAGTCACTCGATCCACGGACCGTGCGGTGCTTTTAACATGACATCGCCATGCATGGAAGGTGGAAAATGTAAGAAGCGTTTTCCAAAGGAATATACGAATGATACTATTACGGATATCGATTGTTATCCGTTGTATAGCCGCAGAAACATTGAGAATGGTGGCCAGACATTTACAATGCGAATGTCAAATTCTAGAAACCAAGTTGAAATTGACAATCAGTGGGTCACCATTGCTTTCAAAAAACGTATAACGCTCATATTCACGTCGAGTTTTGCAGTTCTGTAAAATCCATTAAGTACGTTTGCAAATATGTTAATAAAGGCAGTGATTTGGCCGTATTTGAAGTTCAAAATGTAAATAAAAATGACGAAATAACACGATACCAAATAGGTAGATACATCAGCAGCAACGAAGCTATCTGGCATATTTTTAGTTTTCGCACCCATGAAAGAGACCCTTCCATCCACCATCTTGCAATACATTTTGAAAACGGTCAACGTGTATATTTCACGGAAGAAGATATTTTCCAAAGAATACTTGAGCCACCAAAAACGACAAACCACAAACTGAATTTATCACATTGTGTCAAAAATCTGATGTGTTCCGCCAATTCGCAAAAACATTATTATACGTATACCGATGTTCCAAGCTATTTTTCATGGAACAAATTAGGTAAAAAATGATAGCCACGTAAACAAGGAGAACCACATCCTTCTATCGCAGGCATATTCAAAGCAAAGACTTTACACAGTGCATCCAAAACAACGTGAATGTTTCTTTCAGCGTTTGTTATTGGTAAATGTTCCCGGACCAGCTTCTTTCGAATCTATACGAACAGTTAATGGTCGAGTGTTCAATACATGTCGAGTGTTCAATACATGTCAAGATGCATGTCGCGAGTTGCAGCTGCTGGTAGACGACAATTACTGGGACCTGACACTTGCTGATGCAGCGTTGACAGCCACGCCGAATAGTATTCGTCAAACTGTTTGCAATTATTTTGAGAACATGTTATCCAACACAATCTTCGAGTTTGTGGGAAAAATATAAAAACAGTATGACTGAAGATATAACTGAAATTTCAGTTTATATAAATAAATAAAAAATAATTCATTTATTTAATTTATAAATATCAATTTTTATATAATTTCAATGAAGTAATTTGTAATGAAATGTAAATTAAATATTTTTATGATCATTTGTCCTTAATTTCAACTCTCCGTAACTCTTTACCAATTACATTTGAATTTCCAAATCGACTACAATGTTTTTGTCTTTATTAGTGAATATTAATTTGACTAATTGAGGAATTTTAGAAAACATTAATCCAACGTACTATAATTAGTAAGTCACAGCAACGCGTGACCGGGTCAGCTAGTATAACTATAAACCATGAGTTATTAAAGCAACCTTTTGTTTCATAAACAAATTACATGTAAGTTTACTTTAGTTTGCACATCCGATGATAAAAAACGCATCACCTTTTCCTAAGCACGTAATAAAAGACCTGACAATGTTGCCTGTGATTCTGTACTCTTAACCGATACACTGCTTTGAGGTCGAAGAACGTTACTACTGTTTTTGAGTTTGCATGATAATAGTGAAAGAACGTTTTTATAGGTTGATGACGGTTCTTATTAAACACTCAGTGTCGTTAAATATGCGTAGAAATATGAGGACGTAAAATATCCAAAGTTTGAGATGTATTTTATTACGACGTTAATACCTGAATAATTTCCAAAAGTTTGCACATAATATATCCGACAACGATCTAGGGTCATAACCTTAGACGAGAAAGGCTACTTGGAATGCTGAATATTACAAGAAATGAACAGCAATAATCACTTTGTAACTATGCTGCAATATTAACATTTTAGACATACCAGCATATATAATCATGTAAGCTAGATGACTTCCGGAGAGGTTCGTGTTAAACGTTTTATATATTATCTACTTTTTGAGACAGCAATTGGGTCCGTTAAATGCTTATTTAGTGGAATAGAAAAATCGCCTGAAAACCTTGATCAGGACATAAGAAACCCCGGTATTTGAACCTAGGTCATTTGAGGATGGGTTACAAAATTAGGGCAACTGAGGAGCAAAAAGAAGTACAGTAAGATTTAATTTTTAAACAGCAGAATTGCTAACTTCAACGTATGGTTGGTGTTATTTGCAATTCGATGTTGAATAATAAAAACTAGAATGAAATTGATTTCATTCTTCGATTATCATTCCCATTTACCAGATAGATTTCCATTTAGTTATACTAAATTGTTTTTGGTGTATTTTCATATATTAACTAGCTTTGCCCGCATGTGCTGCAATGCCTATTTTTCTTTGTAAGTGCGTACACATACACATAGCTGACACATTTACATGTACGAAATAAATGGATGTCTACGGTTTTTGTGCATAAATTAATTAGGAAATGTTTATTCCAGTGCTTTGGGAAATACAATATTTTTTGCCTTTCTTTTTTCTATAAACCAGAGTACCCAGCGTTGCTATAGGGCTGGATATGAAAATTCTGGTTTTACCCCTTTTGATCGGATACTAATATACATTCTCCATCACTATCCACTTGGCAGATCCTCCTACCGTTTTGGATATACATGCAAAACACGGATAAGTTGCACTTCTAAATTTTTCTAGATAGCTGCAGGGGGGAGCGGTTGCAGTTTTGTAAACAAAATATAGACATCACATTTCACTTATTTTAAAGCATATGTGCGCTAGTTCATTCGATATCGAATAAAAATCTGTAGATTTGTGTCTTTTCACAAAAACTTGGAAATAAATTTTTTTTTTTTTAAATTCAAGTTCGAATTCTTGGTCAGTAACTGTCCTACTAGAATCATCAGCCGCTTATCCCAGGATCTTCTATTCCAGATGGACGATTAGAACTAAAACTAATTCAGATATCACCTGATAATATTACTATAAAACTATTATGCTTAATGTTCTTGAGGGACTCGATGAGTTAACTTCACTCAAAGTGCCTCGCCGTTCAATATATTCATGTCCTTTCTTCAATTCATGATTGTTTTCCACTCCAATCTGTAAAGCGTAAATACGCCGCTGAACGATTGTAATAAACAAATTTTAAAAAATTAATAAATGTGAAACTGTAATTGTCGTTCTTATTATTCAAGCCGGTCTAATATTCACAAGTTACTTAATGTAAATGACAGAAGAGAATAAATGGGATCTGTTAAACTTTTTGCCGCGCACTAAAAAGAGGATAACGTGAAATATGCTGATATTAAACCTCGTCACAGAGATTTTAAATTATAGCAGAAATATGTTCACACACCGAAAACGTGAGCATCTGTAATCGGATAACCAGATGATAATTGTCATAGGGGATTAAACAATTTGTGAAGCATCAGTGGAATGCAATTCAGTAAAAGCTGCTTGTCTGGAGATAAAAGTGATTAGCAAAATATTACATTAATCCAATTCTGATTTTTAGATATTTTTAATAAAACCTGCACGATTTTGTGCTCCTATAGTAGTAATGACTAATACCCTTATGATTCATGTAAGCGGGAAAACAAAAATGTTATTTAATTTACTTTAATTTGTTAGTGTAAGCTGGGATGGACTGAAAATATCATATTTCGTATTCTGAAATATTGATAAATTGTTAATTAATAACACTATACCTTCTTTCATATTTCTGTTTTCCATGGTCGAATGCCGACATGGTTCCTTCAAAAGGTTATGCCCGAATCCCTTCCAATTTCTTCCTCCTAGTCCTCTTCACGCCTCGAAGAGGCGTAAAATTTTAAGAAAAAAATATACTCTTACTATAAATTAGAACCACTGTAGTTGTGAGTGAACAATACCCTACATGTCAGTCATTACAGCTAACCAATTTTCTATTTTTCTTTTAATTTTTATTTTTTACTCGAGTCAGAAGCAATTATAGAAGTGGAAGTAACAATGACAGTTTACAGAGCAATAAATAATACGAACGATAAATTAGACAAGAAATATAAAGTATACATCAAATAAAGTTACAATTCTAATATGAAATTAAATTGCCGACGCCCAAATTCTGGAAACTGTAATTTTAATGTCCTTAGCCTTGAGTTTCTCCTTTTAACTGCTTAATGCTGCACAGTATAGACAATGAAGCAGAGTATCATGAACTATATTCCTCCCATATCGAATAGTATGTAATCTTCTTGTCATCACTCTTTGCTATGGTGTCTTTCCTTCTTGCGACACCAGTTCTTAACCTGTTCAGCTACTTTCAGGTTGACCATTTTGAAGACAGTAAGCAATTCCAGAATTTCATCCACGCTTCGTCAATAGAAGTGTTACTGTTGGCCTGAAATATTGAAAATCATACTAAGAAGTACGCTGGAAACCGAATTTAAAACACGTAAATATCGGATAGAATTTTACATATTACTCTGAAATTGTTACAATGGCGTTGACTAATTTGGATCGTTTTGTACAAATGATGGTATTACAGTTAAAGTTTACTGTGCACTTTAGGTGGGGAACTCAAATAATCATCAGCACAAGTATTTATTTTTGAGCTTGAGTTGATAAGACATCTAAAACTAAAGTACGGAACTATATTTAAACGATCAAGAAATGTATGTCAAATTCATTGTATACTGTATTAGTTGTTTATCCGCTTTATGCTATTTTTTTTCGATAGTAATCGACACCCTGCAGGTCGGTATATTCTGACATGATCGATGGTCCTTCCCAGTCCACTCTTTAATGCTATCATCGATCACCAATTAATGAAAGGCCACAACCTTATAAGTGACAGGTTTTAACATCATACCGATAAAATAGCACGCAACGTCAGTACTAGAGAGAAAACCTTTTGCAGAAAAATATTAGCAAGAAAAAGTTCAATGAGTGAATGTTAAATCATCAGTGAGTTCATTGGTACTCTTCAGTCCAAAAAAAAAAAAAAAACACTGCACCCAAGCTTCTAATAGACCGTTAGAGAAATACATATAAACTTCGGTATGTCACCCTATTTTCATAAGTTGATCTCTCGTGTTATTGCAAATCAAATACGTTTTTGGAATAAGCTTTAATTAATAGTAAATGAAAGTGGGTGGTCGAAGGTTAATCAACAGATGCAACAAAATGATATGTGACGAGCTGGATGATGTTGATAAATACTGTGGAACCTAAGAAAACGGAGATTCTGGGAGATATTTTGTTCTTATTTTATCGCTCAGTACTAATACAGAAGCCGAAGTATTCGATAATCAAGAATCAGTTGGTGAACGGCGATTCTTCTTGCTTAAATGGAGCTAGTTGCTTTCAATCAATTCGAATACCCCTGAAGATGAATTCTGACAAGATGCATCAATCTATTCGTAAATGTTATTGAAGTGAACTACACTTAATGGTTCCTTGAGGTTTATTACTATGTACTCAAAACACTGGTAAACAATAACAAATGTGGTACAGTTAGCGGATGACCGTCGAGAAATTTAGCCTGGTCCTGATCCGGGGTAGAGAGAGACGGCTTCTACTTCTCGCGAACTTCCGGTGGTCTTCTGTAGTTGAAGCTGGTTCCACGGTCAGGCCGGAACTGGCGGTGGAGCGGCCGGCTACGCTTATATAGGCGGCCTGGCGCAGGAATTCCGTTGTGTGGTAGTACGGCGACCTCTGTAAGAAATAGTCCCACTTAGCTTCTAGATGATTCTATTTGTTTTCCTGGTTTGTTTTGATGTCTCTGCGCCTGTTTGGAGTCGTATATGTATCCCGGCGTGCAGGCGCGTTGTGTGTGAGGTCTGCCTGGCAGGGGCCTTTACTGGCAGACTGAACATACCTCCCTCCCGGGGGGGGGGAGGGGGGGAAGCGATGTCTGCGACGTCTGCGAGGTCGTCTGCCGCGGCGCCCTGGAGCAGACTATGAAGGCTACCTCCAGGGGAGTACGGAGCTGTTCCCCTGGCGATGCGAGCCGACCTGCGTCGTGGTGCAGGTTGTGGTGGAGGTACTTGTGGAGCTAACGGCATCGGTTCGTCGGCGTCGATGGCCGGGGGCTGTACGGGGGGGCGCTGAAGATGGTCCCCGCAGGTGGTCGAGAGGCTGCGGCTGAAGGGTGTCGGAGCGACCGACAGGTTGTGGCGTCCGTTGGTGGCGCTGTAACTGTCCCTGAGCAACGGTTAGACGGCAGGAGTGGTGGAGGTGGCAGGGAAGGAGAGGAAGAAGTGGATGGCCGTGCCGTGGTGGAAGAGGACGGTGCCGTGGGGTAGCGGGGACGTAGTTGGTTTCGATGGCGTCGCACTATCCGGCCATCCAGGCTGGACGTCGAACAGTTGGCGGCCCCGGGGCCGCTGGATGACCCCCGGAAGCCAACCGGCCCGGGAGCCAAACCCGCGGGCCCAGACTAGGGAGCCCGGGGTGAAACGGAATGGGCCCGAAGGTACCTGTACTTTGGGCGGGGGTAAGAGGAGATGGAGGAGAGTGCGAGGTTGGCGGCCATGTAACAATTCCGCCGGGCTTTTGGCCCCCACTGGAGTGGTTCGATAGGAACTGAGGAAGAGTGTCAATGCCTCTTCGAGTTTGTGACTTGTGGTGTATTTGGTCATTTGGGTTTTGAATGTTCTGACTAGCCGTTCCGCCTCCCCGTTAGATTGGGGGTGGAAGGGCGGGGTGAGGAGGTGTTGGATATTGTTGGCGGTACAGAAGGATAGGAATTCCCGACTTCGAAATTGCGGTCCGTTATCTGTGACGATAGCGTATGGTAATCCTTCGATGGAAAAGATCTTCGTGAGGGCTGAAATGGTGACCTCTGTGGTGATTGTGGAGCAACGGACGACATATGGGAAGTGGGAAAAGGCATCCGTCACTAGGAGCCACTGGTGGCCTAGGAATGGGCCAGCGAAGTCGAGGTGAATGCGTTCCCAGGGTCCGGACGGTGCCGGCCAGGAAAGGAACTTTTGAGGGGGGCGGGGCAGTTGTTGGGCACAGATGGTACAGCGCCGCACCATCTTCGTGACATCCGTGGTAAGGCCGATCCAGAATACATGGCGTCTGGCAAGGGATTTGGTGCGGGCAATTCCCCAGTGTCCTTGGTGGAGAGTTTGGAGGATTGTCGGTTGTAGGGATCTCGGAACGACGACCCTCGGGGTGGAATTTGGTTCTGTGCGGAGGAGCACTCCCTCTACTACTGAGAGCTGGTGGCGGATGGAGTAGTAGAACTTGAGGTCTTGATGATGGCGTGGAGGGGAACGTGTTTGCCACCCGTGTTGGATGTTTGGAGCAGGCAAAAACAATAGCTAGTGCCTCTTTCTCGATTTGAGAATATTTAAGCTGAGCAGCCGATAGGGCTTTAGAGATGTAAGCTACGGGGCGTTCCGTGCCATCTGGTAATTTATGAGACAGAACTGCCCCCACACCGTAATCGGATGCATCTGTGGCAAGTATCAAGGGGAGGTTTGGAGTGTATGGCATGAGGCATGCTGCGGACTTGAGCTGCTGTTTAAGGGTGTGGAATGCGGTCTCGCAAGCTGGGGTCCAACGGAACGGGACATTCTTGCGACAGAGGTGGTACAGGGGTGCTGCCACTTGTGCTGCTGAGGGTATAAATTTTCTGTAGTATGA
>JARYHS010012519.1:126437420-126612035 GCA_031002005.1 Vandiemenella viatica | reverse complement strand
TTCCTTGAGGTTTATTATATGTACACAAAACACTGTAAACATAACAAATGTGGTACAGTTAGCGGATGACCGTCGAGAAATTTAGCCTGGTCCTGATCCGGGGTAGAGAGAGACGGCTTCTACTTCTCGCGAACTTCCGGTGGTCTTCTGTAGTTGAAGCTGGTTCCGCGGTCAGGCCGGAACTGGCGTGGTGAGCGGCCGGCTACGCTTATATAGGCGGCCTGGCGCAGGAATTCCGTTGTGTGGTAGTACGGCGACCTCTGTAAGAAATAGTCCCACTTAGCTTCTAGATGATTCTATTTGTTTTCCTGGTTTGTTTTGATGTCTCTGCGCCTGTTTGGAGTCGTATATGTATCCCGGCGTGCAGGCGCGTTGTGTGTGAGGTCTGCCTGGCAGGGGCCTTTACTGGCAGACTGAACATACCTCCCTCCCGGGGGGGGGGGGGGGAAGCGATGTCTGCGACGTCTGCGAGGTCGTCTGCCGCGGCGCCCTGGAGCAGACTATGAAGGCTACCTCCAGGGGAGTACGGAGCTGTTCCCCTGGCGATGCGTGCCGACCTGCGTCGTGGTGCAGGTTGTGGTGGAGGTACTTGTGGAGCTAACGGCATCGGTTCGTCGGCGTCGATGGCCGGGGGCTGTACGGGGGGCGCTGAAGATGGTCCCCGCAGGTGGTCGAGAGGCTGCGGCTGAAGGGTGTCGGAGCGACCGACAGGTTGTGGCGTCGTTGGTGGCGCTGTAACTGTCCCTGAGCAACGGTTAGACGGCAGGAGTGGTGGAGGTGGCAGGGAAGGAGAGGAAGAAGTGGATGGCCGTGCCGTGGTGGAAGAGGACGGTGCCGTGGGGTAGCGGGGACGTAGTTGGTTCGATGGCGTCGCACTACCGGCCATCCAGGCTGACGTCGAAACAGTTGGGCGGCCCCGGGGCCGCTGGATGACCCCCGGAAGCCAACCGGCCCGGGAGCCAAACCCGCGGGCCCAGACTAGGGAGCCCGGGGTGAAACGGAATGGGCCCGAAGGTACCTGTACTTTGGGCGGGGGTAAGAGGAGATGGAGGAGAGTGCGAGTTGGCGGCCATGCAGCAATTCCGCCGGGCTTTTGGCCCCACTGGAGTGGTTCGATAGGAACTGAGGAAGAGTGTCAATGCCTCTTCGAGTTTGTGACTTGTGGTGTATTTGGTCATTTGGGTTTTGAATGTTCTGACTAGCCGTTCCGCCTCCCCGTTAGATTGGGGGTGGAAGGGCGGGGTGAGGAGGTGTTGGATATTGTTGGCGGTACAGAAGGATAGGAATTCCCGACTTCGAAATTGCGGTCCGTTATCTGTGCCGATAGCGTATGGTAATCCTTCGATGGAAAAGATATTCGTGAGGGCTGAAATGGTGACCTCTGTGGGTGATGGTGGAGCAACGGAACGACATATGGGAAGTGGGAAAAGGCATCGTCACTAGGAGCCACTGGTGGCCTAGGAATGGGCCAGCGAAGTCGAGGTGAATGCGTTCCCAGGGTCCGGACGGTGCCGGCCAGGAAAGGAACTTTTGAGGGTGGGGCGGGGTAGTTGTTGGGCACAGATGGTACAGCGCCGCACCATCTTCGTGACATCCGTGGTAAGGCCGATCCAGAATACATGGCGTCTGGCAAGGGATTTGGTGCGGGCAATTCCCCCAGTGTCCTTGGTGGAGAGTTTGGAGGATGTCGGTTGTAGGGATCTCGAAACGACGACCCTCGGGTGGAATTTGGTTCTGTGCGGAGGAGCACTCCCTCTACTACTGAGAGCTGGTGGCGGATGGAGTAGTAGAACTTGAGGTCTTGATGATGGCGTGGAGGGGAACGTGTTTGCCACCCGTGTTGGATGTGGTGTCGGATGACACGGAGGAGGGGGTCCTCCCCTGTGGCTGCCGCGACTTTTGAGGGCGTGACTGGAAATGTCTTCAGTGCTTCTTGTATGTCATCGTCGATCTGGAACACCAGAAGTTCCGACTTGTCGAAGGCAAGGTCTGGTCCCTGCGGTAGTCTGGATAAGGCGTCTGCATTGGCATGCCTGGAGGTGGTACGGAAATGCATGGTATATCTGAACTGGGACAGGAATAGTGCCCAACGCTGGATGCGGTGGGATGTTTTGGTAGGCAGACGTGTGGACGGATCAAATAGTGATAGGAGTGGCTTGTGGTCGGTAATGAGATGAAAAGAAATCCCATATAAAAGGGAATAGAATTTGGAGCAGGCAAAAACAATAGCTAGCGCCTCTTTCTCGATTTGAGAATATTTAAGCTGAGCAGCCGATAGGGCTTTGGAGATGTAAGCTACGGGGCGTTCCGTGCCATCTGGTAATTTATGAGACAGAACTGCCCCCACACCGTAATCGGATGCATCTGTGGCAAGTATCAAGGGGAGGTTTGGAGTGTATGGCATGAGGCATGCTGCGGACTTGAGCTGCTGTTTAAGGGTGTGGAATGCGGTCTCGCAAGCTGGGGTCCAACGGAACGGGACATTCTTGCGACAGAGGTGGTACAGGGGTGCTGCCACTTGTGCTGCTGAGGGTATAAATTTTCTGTAGTATGAAATCTTGCCTAAAAAATATTTCAACTGATGTAGATCCTGAGGCCGAGGTAAGTTGGAAATAGCGTCCACATAGGAAAATGCTGGGGAAATGCCTTCCTGAGCGATGATGTGACCCAGGTAGGAAATGGATTGTTGAAAAAATTGACACTTGGAAAGGTTGCATTTCAATCCTGCTGCCCGGAGGCGGAGGAAGAGTAGGCGGAGGTTGGTCATGTGTTCGGCAGCGGAGGGTCCCGTGACGACTATGTCGTCGAGATAGTTGATGCATCCCGGAATATCCTGGAGAAGTTGTTCGAGATACCGTTGAAAAATCGCTGGAGCACTGGCCAAGCCGAACATGAGCCGGTTGAGTTGGAAGAGGCCAGAGGGAGTGTTGATAACTGTGTATTGTCGGGACTGGATATCCAAAGGGATTTGAAGGTATGCTTCTGCCAGGTCAATTTTTGTAAAGTAGGTACCTCCTGCTAGTTTACGGAAGAGGTCGTCCGGTCTCGGAAGTGGATAGTCGTCTACCAGCAGATGCGGGTTGACGGTGGTCTTAAAGTCACCACAGAGACGTAAGCGGCGTCCTGGCTTCTGAACTATGACCAACGGCGTGGCCCAGGGGCTGAACCGCAGCGGCTGGAGGATCCCTTCGTCTTGGAGACGTTGAAGTTCTTCCTGAAGTGGTTGTTGAAGCGCTACGGGTACCTGGCGTGCCCGGAAGTATCGAGGCCGTACGTCCGGCCGGAGTTGGAGTGATGCTTCGAAGTCCTTTGCACAGCCGACGCCTGGTGAGAACAGGTCCTGAAACTCGGTGCAAAGGGCGTCCACTTCAGGAAAAGGAACATGCTGAGATACGAGGTGTATGTTATCCTCAATTGAAAATCCGAATAAGCGGAAAGCGTCCAGTCCAAATAAGCCTGCTGTGAGAGAACTGTTAACTACTAAAAAGGGGACTGAACGATGTACAGACTTATACATGACGTTTGCTGTGAATTGTCCCAGGAGTGCTATTTCCTGTTTGTTGTATGTCAGGAGGCGCTTGGGGGCCGGCGAGAGGGGGGGGCGAGCCAATTTGCACATAAGTAGTATAATTAAGCAATGAGACTGCTGCTCCTGTGTCGACTTGTAGGCGCAGGGGCTTGCCATTGACCGTAACGTCAATAAAAAGTTTGGATGCTGTGGAAGTGTCTACCTGATTGATATCCATAGGTGCGCCGCTCAACCTGTCTTGGTAAGACCCTGGGCGGCGAGAGCCGGGATTGGCATTGGTGGTGTTGGTGCGGCAGACGGACGCCAGGTGTCCTTCCTTGCCGCAACGTGAGCATTCAGCCCAACGATCCGGACAATTTTCCCTCTCATGTGCTGAATAACAGGCGGGGCAGGAGGGTAGGCGGAGCGGGCTGCGGCGTCGGCGCTGCGGGATCCGCTGCTGCTGCCGAGACTTGGTGCCCCTGCCGGAACGGGCCGGTTCGATGTCCTTCTGAGGAAGCGGTCCCCGGTTGTGGTGTCGGGAGGAGCGCGACTGGGAGCTCTGGATGGCGGCGACGTCCTGTGTGTCCTCTACGTCGGTCCGGATTGCGGCCACATCCGCCCAGGACTCCAGGCGGCGATCTGCGGCCGTAGATATTTCGAATTTGTAGGCAAGTTCGATGACCTGCTCCAGGGATGGGTCCTCTAACTTGAGGGCGTCATGCCGGAGTGCGGCATCTGGTGCAGCCTGTATGATGTGATCACGCACCATGTCGTCGGCGTAGGATTCGTGGGAACAACGAGTTTGAAACTTACATTTTCTGCTAAGGCCTTGGAGTTCGGCCGCCCACTGGCGATACGTCTGATCGGGCTTCTTCCGGCATTGATAGAATTCGACGCGGGCCGCGACGACATGGTACCGGCGTCTGTAGTATGCATTCAGTGTCGTACAGATGGTCGTGAAGGTGAGGGTGTCGGGGTCTTGTGGCTGAAGTTTGGTGAGCAAGACATACATCTTCGATTGGTTCCAGGAAAGGAAATATGCACGCTGGTCTTCTTCTTTGGATATGTGATGAATTGCGAAGTGTTGTTTTATGCGCTTCTCGTAGGTCTCCCATTCTTCGACGTCGTCGTTGAATGCTGGGAACGGAGGCGGGGCCGTGGGTTGGCGGAGATTCCTGACTTCCGCAATCAGTTGTCTCTGAGATTCGAAGAACTGATGTAGAAGTCCTTGGAGGAACTGTTGCCATTCCGTAGGTGCTGCTGGCGTAGCCATGATGGTCGAGAGTTCTAATCCCAACCTTGTCGCCACTGAAGTGAACTACACTTAATGGTTCCTTGAGGTTTATTACTATGTACACAAAACACTGATAAACAATAACAAATGTGGTACAGTTAGCGGATGACCGTCGAGAAATTTAGCCTGGTCCTGATCCGGGGTAGAGAGAGACGGCTTCTACTTCTCGCGAACTTCCGGTGGTCTTCTGTAGTTGAAGCTGGTTCCGCGGTCAGGCCGGAACTGGCGGTGGAGCGGCCGGCTACGCTTATATAGGCGGCCTGGCGCAGGAATTCCGTTGTGTGGTAGTACGGCGACCTCTGTAAGAAATAGTCCCACTTAGCTTCTAGATGATTCTATTTGTTTTCCTGGTTTGTTTTGATGTCTCTGCGCCTGTTTGGAGTCGTATATGTATCCCGGCGTGCAGGCGCGTTGTGTGTGAGGTCTGCCTGGCAGGGGCCTTTACTGGCAGACTGAACAGTCATCTGAAACTAAATACTTTGGAGTCACCATTGATAAAAAGCTTCTCTTTCGGAAACACATTTTAGACAGAAGAAAACAGGGCACCGCTATAATTAAAAATCTTTTTCCAATCCTTTATAGCTCCAAACTAGCAACAACAACAAAACTCAGATCCTACAAGACAGTTTTCCTCCCCTTCATACTTTAAGGATGCCAGGTGTGGGGAACAGCAGCAAAATCCAACATAGATCATCTCTAGCGACTTCAGAATAGATACCTACGAGTAATATTAAGAGCACCCAGATACGCACCAAATGACTTCCTTCACGACACAGCGGGCATCAACCGATTAAATGTAAAAATTTTCAAACAGACAGAAAAAATTTATAACAGGATAGATAAGTTCAGGCAAATTGACGAAAGGCTCCATACCCTTGGCACAACAATGTCAAGGCACTGCAGGCCTATAAAGTGCCACTAAGTGTTATATATCAGGCAGAAGGGAACAATATGATCATAAGAAAACTTTAGGGGTTTTTCTGACGAACCATAGCTATATTTTCAAAGAGTAATAAATAGAGTGCCCAAAATTTTCCTTATTATATACAAGTGACACGTAAAGTAGAGATTCCTTGGTAGCGGGACTTTTCACAAACAAGCCGAAAGGCAGCATTCCGGCGCATATGTCTTACGCGTTGCTGTTGCAGATCAGGTAGGATGGGCTACCATGCATCATTCAAAATGAGACCACCATCTTTGTTCATGGTTTTGCGGCTCAGCCTTATCTCCAGCGATTCTCCAATAATCGAATCTCAGAAATATGCAGTCCAAGACAAAACTTCAGTCTTGTCGAAGTTTATTCTGTGGAAACTTCCCACAGCATATTCAGTTGACACGAAGTAACTGTAAGAAGAAAGCAAGTTGTGTAAAACTCATTATGCAGTTGCCTTGTTTCTCCTTTGCCAGCCTTGACCATTCATAGTATTATACGAAACGGCGACTGATTCTACATAATAAATAAGACGTTATTTACGTTATAGATAGTTTCAAGCAGATTATAGGCGGCAGAGATAAGTTTTTTGAGAGCCACAGAAAATAAAACGATATGATAAAAAGATAGGATAGAAAATAAAAACATTATAGCATAAAGCTTGACGCAGTAAAAGAAATCCTGAAGAACGGTTGGGGCTTGTCTTGAGAATGGAGACTGGAAGTAGACCTATCGCAAGACTACCAACTAGAGAGGCATAGAGGCCAAGGGAGTGGATTGGACACAAATATTGGAGGAGCACTGCTAGAGGGACTTTCAAGAGTGGAACGATCTGTGCGAGTCGACCAAAAGTGGCAGAGACGTGAAGAGCTGATAATGAAATACTCCTAGTTATTCTAAAAATCTCCTTATGAATATATATAGCAAAAAACTGTCTGAAGAAATAGGAATAATTTTTTTTTAAAAAACTTTGTAACAAACCACGACATTCTAATAGGAAAAATAGTTTTACTGTCGAAAGCAACAAAAATTTAAACGGAGCCTTAGGAGATACAGACAGAACTCAGAAATGGGAAGGAAATTGGTCATGAGCTGCATTAAGGTACAATTCTGTCGGTCACCTGGACCTATTTCCGGATTCACAATGGTTGGAACGGTGATGAAACAAAGCGCTCCCGTATGCCAAGCTCTAACGCTACAGCTCACCCAACAGATGGGACTGGGGACAAGGAACGGGAAGGAATTTGGCCATTGCCTCTTGAAGGAAGCATCCCGGAATTCTCCTGGAGTGATCTGGGGAAACGATGGAAAACCCAAATCTGAATGCCCGGACGGGGATTCGAACCCGCGTCCTCCCGAATGCGAGGCCAGAACGTTAACCGCTAACCCACCACTCTCGGTTTGGAATACAGGATTTAGGAACAGCGAGCACAGCAATTATTGCTTGAATGGGGAGAATAATGAATTTTCTGTAAAAATGTAAAACTATCTGGCATTCTCCTGTAATCTCGGTATTGTTAAACTGCCGAATTTTCATCTAATAAGCATTTGGCTGAAATTGTGCTTGTTTCATTTCAGTTGTCTGGTGATTCTATTTGTATGATGAATCCAGTTATCTATTAGTTCCCAAATACTTCATCATGTGATAATGAACTCGGGAACGCAATCGACGGTATTAATTTTAGTGATCGCTTTTGGTAGTGATATCATAATTAACAGCAATTTCCGCACCATCTGAAGTCTGAGGGAAGCATGTAAATCTACTAATCCAACCACTGTATTGCACATACTCGTCGTCAAAACACTTCACGTTATAAACTGAAATTCTGGAGTAATTACTAATTTATCAGCAGCCTCCCTGGTTTCCAAAACAGTATGCATTAAACTGTATGAAGAATTTTAGAGTATGTTATTACAACATGAACTGGCCCACAAGAAATAAGTTTATTTCAAAAATGACAGCTGTCTCCATTTCTTTACAAATCTACTGTGAGTTACATGTAAATTTCGAAATTTCTATCCGGATCTGTTAAGCCAAATCAATTAATTCAAGACGATGACGCTTAAATATAGTAAAAAAGAGGAATAAAATACGTGGGTAAAAATAAATATGGGAAGAAAATGAGTTTTAATAATCGTTTAATTTAAAGAAACTAATAAGTTTTGACCAAATCATAAATAGAGAAACACCAATTATACTTTTTTGTTGACTTATTTACTGCAAAGCATAGTGCCTTCACCGGAAGATTAAGTTAGAGATCAGCTTCGAAATGTTGCATCAAATTAACGCGCCTTTCCCAATGAAGGCATGAGAACAATTTATTCAACTCCATTTGTGTTTCTGGGATTACTATGGAAATAACATTTGTGCAGTGAGAATGGATAAGTTATGGAACCTGAACTGGACAGAACTGAAACATCAAGTCTCCAGTGATATGGACAAATTAATACGGTTAGTGATCTATATTCTTCTATACATTAAAGATCTCAATGAAACTTCGCACACGTATATTTCAAAACAAGGGGAAAAAGCCCACCCCCCTCCCTAATTTTATGCAACCCTTATTAAGAAAAATTTTCACCTGTAGCGGTTCGGTTGTTTTTTTTTTTTTTTTTTTTTTTTTTCCTAAGTATCTTGAAAACCGGAGGGAAATCTGCTAGAGTGGATGGTGATATTCTGAAAACCCAATAAAATTTACTGTTTATTGGCGTTGGACTGGTCCCGGTTGTACAACCAGTGATCAAGAATTTCTAATCTGAAAATTGTTTTAACGTTGGTGGGGTGACAAACAAACCATCAGTTTTTACCCAGTATTGATTAAATAATTATTTAAATATGAAAAGCAACTAAACCCTTTGTACAGTATTCATGTCATACGTTACAATCTCTGCTGTCCACTATACAGGTAGACTACCATCCTACCAACTTACTTTTCTTACAGTCGACATGATAGTGAGTTATTGCCATCGTATTTTTCTTAATATACCAGCATCCGTCATTTTCAGTACTAGATACTCTTAACTGCTTGTCATCCTCAAAACATGTTAAATCCGCTTCCAGTCTATGGAGCTGGTTCTTTCTTTACAGAAAGACTGTATTCGTCCGTATTAACCGATTATTTGCCTGGGGATTGGGCGAGCTGCCAGGTTTTGCCGTCTCCTACCTTCATCAACGATCAACAGAGGTCAGCACCTCACTGATTCACTCTCAACTCGGTTTACATCAGTTCTTTAGAGCAATGGTTAGTTCCTAGAATTACAGCAGCACAATATCTTTAACTTCATTAAATATGCCGAACCAAAAGAAATCGTTGTCCTTTCAGTTTTCACTAACAACAGATTCCCTGCTGAAGGAAGAAGCGTTTCTACTATCACCACGGACAGTCCACTACACTTGAGACATTCATGACTAGACGATGGTGATGCATTATTCTCGCATACAGCCGTTACCGGGATCCTCAAAATGAATTGTACAAAAGATTTGTTAAACTTATTGCACCTCTATTTCTGTATCTGCTGAGGATTGAGCGACAAGATATATACCAGATGATAGCCCATTCCTTAAGTGAAGCTCATATTAGCTTTTAAAGGTTAAAGTATATCATAAAATATCAACGAATGACCATTAGTGCAAAGTGAGAAAGAACTATAAGGAAAACTGCAAATGTAATAGTTGTACACTAACATACACTCTTACAAAATGTCCAAAGCTAAAGCAATTATTGTTTTAAAGACAAGCTATAAGATAGGAGGATAATAACTTTGATAATATTCATTTTAAGAAGCTACTCTTGTGCGAAATTGTATTTTAATTTAAATAAGAATCACTCTGTTATGGAATAATAGTTATATACCAAGACACTATTTTACAAAATGTCCAACGTCAAAGCAATAATTGTTTTTAACGACAAGCTGTAGGTGAGGAGGATAGCAGAATTAATTATGTTCATTTTATAAATTTCCCTCTTGTCCAAGATTGTACATTAATTTAATTAAGAATAACTCTGTCATGTAATATTAGTTATTAAGAACAAAAAATGAGAAACAAACAGAGTTCAGTGTGATAAAACTGTCCGACATACTACAACTTTAAAAGTTAAATGTAACACAGTGAGTCCTATATTGTAATAAGAAGTAAAAAAAAATATACTTGTATATGTCTAAAAAATGTATGTAAAACAACTGTAAACATATGAAGCTGGTCACATGGTCATTATGACCGAAGGCCATATATATATGTATATATATACATATATATCATCCACCATTTCGCTGTTCTACTGCTCTCAACTTTCTCTTCCACAATGAATTTCTCTTACTACAGGTCGGAAGAACTAGAGGAATGAGACGTCCTTTAAATACTAATTCCCTGAACAATGGGCGCGTTAGAGCTGCTTCCAGTTCAAGAAACAACATTCTACGTCAATACTACATACCAAAGGCTTCGACGTGGTTATAGTCTTCACAACTACGTCTCATAGCCGTATGAGAAAAGTGAGAAGAAAGTTCGTTTTACTAGGTGGATTTATGTAGCATTGTTATTTCCTTGTTCTGTCAGATCTCATTAAGCATATACTACAGTCTGATGTTACTGTTGTTACCTCTAGTCCTTTAGAGAAAATTTCAAGGTTTTTGACGTAAATTTTACAATCACTGGCCATGTGATGAATTCTTAGGCTATAATCAAGAAGATTACATGTTAGCTGTTACAAATAGAAGGAGGTTCTACTTCGCTGTATATTGCACTTGTTGCCTAGCATACTATATATTTATTTTTGTATCTTCAGTCTACCTCATTTACGATAGCTCACCTGGTTAACACCATTTTATCATTAACTTTGCTAGAAATCGTTAAGACAGTGAATTTGACTGTGGGAATGAGGGCAGTAAGGCCGATATCTACATACGTCGTTGTTTCCTTTGCTATCTAAGGTTTCAGTTTCTTCGTATCGATTAATGGTCCCGCGAATTATGATGAAACTTCGTACCAACTATTTCGACCTGGCATTAACAATGATTTGGCCTTTCATGGATCTTTTTAACTTTGATTTCACTGGTAAAAGTAACAATTATAACACCACCTTAATCCCGACAGCGGAAAGTTTCACCAACGCAGCAAAGACAGATGTAGAAGGAGAGTGTTTTCAGGATTCACGCGTTTGGATCATTAAGGATTATACGTGAATATTCCTGCTTTGTTTTGCTAGGCACAGTAAATGTAGAAACCTAAGTATAATTTACAGTGACTGAACGAGAAAACGTTATGATTAAAACATACTTTATACAGGGTGATTCAAAATAACGTTGACAAAATGACATGGTAGATCGTCATACAATAAGAATCAAATATCGTATAGGAACAGAGGGTCGCAACTGCGATCCGGAGCCGCTACAGGGCGTCTAAAATAATACTGACACAAAGAGAAGAAACAAAACCATTACAGACCATTTTATGGATAATTACTGACTCACATTCGACTAATGCAAGCTAAATGTTGAGCCTACAGCAGATGCTCAAAGTTTTTGCCAGATGCATCGAGACAAGCCCGGCATCTCCGTCGCATGGAAAGGCGCACCTTCTCAAAGATATCAGGTGTATCTCGAACACATCCGGCTGCCGCAACGATTCTTCCTACCGGGTCTTCCGGGGTTTCAACTGGTGTTTCATACACAAGTCCTTTTAAAAATCCCCACAAGAAAAAATCCAAGGGAGACAGGTCTGGTGATCGTGGTGGCCATGCGATTGGTCCACCGCGACCAATCCAGTATACAGGCGTTTGCGACCCTTTGTTCCAATGCGATTTTTGATCCTTATTGTATGACACATCTACCATGTCATTTTGCCCACATTTTTTTTTAATCACCCTGTAGAGTGAATATGAGAGTGTAATTTTTTTTTTTTTTTGTGAAATACAAATGATAAATGATTATGAAATACTGTAAGGCGTCTTCGTATGCATAAATCTAGTAAATACATACCGTATATAATAAGTGTGCAAAAATGGAGTAAAAGTGCTTACTGTAAATGGATAAAAGGAGACGGAATGGAAAAAGTATATTGTTCATTCCTTGTGAATATAAAAGACCTGCATTGAAAAGTTATAAAATATTTTAGAAGTTTACAGAAGGAATGGATGTTTTGAGATAGGTTACTATAGCAATGATACGATTAACGACAAACGTGATGCAGTTACTGATATGCAAAAGTCCCTATTTCAATACGTTAAAATTACTGGCGAAATTAGCTATATCCATTTCTGATTACAGTGGAAGACTTTTTTCCCTGCTTAATCGTATCATAAATATAAAGATCATGTTATGTAAATAACATGAGGTGCTGATGCATCCTTCGTCGCGCCTTTTCGGTTCATAAGAAAACGCTGTTGTAGACAACTATATAGCACACACATTACTTTGAATTGCAGAATAAGGTACTTCCTTCCAGCTAATTAATTCAGTATGTTGTAATATCCGGAATTCCTAACATTGTAGATGGTATGATAAGAATTCACCAACGTTACAACTGTTTCATACAGTTTTAAATAACTAAGAAAACTGACTAAGGAAAACTACTGGTGTTTATTGTTCATCATTGTTATAACTAAATCGTATATTTGCCTAAAAACGTATTCACCTCTAAGTGTTTTTGGTTTTGTTTGCAAGTGTACTGAGCTATTTTCAGTGCAGTAGCCGTTATGTTTCCAAGACTGGAGAAAGAGGTCCAACACGACTTCCTGCAGGACGATAAACTGTGGGTTGTTTCTGCTTCGGAATGTGATGTCAAGAATATACAATAGTTATAGCAGCCATAAAGAATGGAATACGGAAGTGGCTAGTCTCTGAATCGTTAAAAACAAGTGGCCTAATAATGTATGTGCAGACACTAAAGTTGACTTAATACCTAGGAGCATTTGTTCTCCTATCATGCGACAGCGACTAACACACTTTTAGTGCTATACTTAAAGAACGATTAAGGTAGTTAACAACTTCTCCCATACAAGGACCTTGGTAGTAAACCGCAAAATAAAAGTGCCAATTGTAATGCCACACTCTTCATGTCTGATATTGGGCCATTTCAATGTCAAGTAAGAACTAAGGCTAGTAAATCTGTGTTCCATTAAATACCGATACGGTTATTTTCTTTGGAAGTCGTAAGAAAATCATGAAAATTTGCTACGAAGTAACCAGCAAATTTAATTAGTTTACATGTATTTCTGGAAAAGAAAACTATATTAATTGGTACATGAACATGAGAGTCTCTAATGTATAAGGAAAAAGAGTACAAAAACCGAATTTCCGTCATAAACATTATTGTTTAACTGCATAACGAACGCGCAAACTTAATCTTTTCTAGAAGTAAATGTTTTTTCTGGAACATTAAACAGTCCAGTGAATTGGTATTACCATCTTTTATATTCAATACATTTTAAAAAGTGATAGAGGATTTAAATTGTTCCTACAACGGCCGAAACATTAATGACACTCAATTTCTACCGTAATTAATGACTCATATAACCAAAAATTCACTGTCACCCTGTAACTGCATATTGCCCACAAATTACAATTCTTTACACTAAGAGATTTTTGGGAAATAGGTTTCAATACAGTCTCTCCTGCAATACTGATGATTAAAAAATTGATCTGTGTCTAGCGTACAAAGGCTTGAGTTTTAGTGATAACTGAGCTGAACTCCCAATGCCCTTTGAAAATAAAAATAAAAAAGAAAGAGAGAGAGACATAACATTGGAGAGAGAGGGAGAATAGTTTGCACATCAGAAAGCAGTTGTCATATTTTTTTATAGTATTCAGCAGTTCAAAAAATTAAAACAAGAAAAGTAGGGGAAAAAAGTTTGTATTTTGTGGTTTGCTGTTTTCAAACCAATAATTAAGCATTATTCCTAAAAATAGGTACATGTCACAGAAAGAATCAAAACTGTATTTTTTAACGATTGCATTACGAGAGAAATATTTTATCTTTCTGGGTAATCCTTAAACCATGATCAGTGACATGATTTGCATTCGGTTGCAGTGGACGCAACGCCGTAATTGGTAGTGCAACGAATGCTTGACCTGAGAAATTAATGTCGTCTACATTTATCTCCACGCTGACATGGTCTGTAATAAGTCATTCTTTATTTTACTTGTACAAATCTCAAATTATTCAGACTACGTTTAAGACATACTGTACTTCAGTGATATCTACCAACTGTTATCAGCTGCAAATGTTTTACATATTAACTGTATTAGGTGCACTAGTGAAGGAACTTGTGCTAAAATTTTAAACCAGTTTACACAAAAACAAAAATTATCCGACTATCAAATGTAACTTCTTATGATAGTAAATAATGCTGCCATATTGTAGGATAGTGATAATATCGAAATACGGTTGTAGTAAAAAATAATTACTCCATTTTTAAATCTGATGTAGTTAAACAACACACTGCATATTGATTAACTCAAAGAAGAAGAAATTTGATGTAAATTGTTCGATTACCATCTAAGTGTCAGACGAAACACATATATATTGTAGAGGAGAAGTAACACTTAGAGGGCGAAATGTAAATTAATGAAGCCACGAGAGAAATTAGGTAACAATAAGGCGTTGCTATCCTATCTATCTATCTTAATGAAACTTGTCAGTATTGGTTTACTTAGGAGTAGTTACTGTCAAATGTATCATTTTTTAAGAGACCCCATTGTTTGCAGCGAACAAGATTTTTTAATACTAAAATTGAGTTAAGTTGAGGTCACATAACTTCTTATAGTAAGTATTACGAAAAAATTTAGAAAATTCCATGTTTATGAAAATAAGTGCAGAACAGCTACATCAGCATACTAGTAAAGTGGCAAAAAATAGTGAGTAATGCAGGATAGGTAGAAAATACCCAACACGTCAAAACCGGCCACAGGGTTGGACAATTAATATTATTATTTATGAACACAGTTATTTCGTTGAAATCTTTTAAAGAAAAAGTCCATTTTGATTTTGAAAACATTTGAGGATATCACGAAAGTAAAATAGGCTTTGAAACCTTGAGATGGAGGTCACTACTGTAGGTGATATTTGCTAGACCCTTTCGTACAATTTAAGAAATAAATAAAAAAAAACTGCCGATCCAGCACATCATAAACAGGTATTGTTTAATATATATCTTATCGGCGAGCAGAAACAGAAAGAAAAACAGTTGATTAAGTTTTCGGGTAAGATTCAAGGATTTATGAACCGTCTGCAGTGTAAGCTAACAAAATTCAATTGAACATATCTAAATGTTTTTCAGGTCCGTATCAAACAATTCACACGTCCCACGCAAAGTGAAACTTAAGGTTCTATTTCCTCACGGTCAACATAGGTCAAAAGAGATGTAATGAGGCAACGATTATGAGCCAGCATCTGATCGATGGATGAGATAGGTTATAATGGGATCAAACGTGATACAGCGATAATTTCGATCTTGATCTTCAAATAGCTTTCAATTTACACGTGACTTCTCAGTGATAATAATCAACTTTGTTCCACGATTGCTATCAGCTGTAAGTGCAATTAGTTCTACGTCAATCAACAAAGCAGACCCTAAGGTAACTCCATTTGTGAGAAGAATGTAACTTCTTAATTGCAGTAGCATCACAATAGTCAGTGAATTAATGTCGATAAAGCCGGAAATACTATTCTAAAACATTACTTATTGAATTTAAGACACATAAGCATTTATTCCAGTGAGTTTAATATTGCAATGTAATCCTCTCGGTTTTGCAGACGAGGGTGTCAGAAAAGACAACTTACCTACGACGTTCTAGGTAGTTTTTAGCAGGTATCTGCTCTTTAAAAAATATACAGGATTTCTCAAATGATGAAGATGACAGAAAGTTGTCGAAACGTTATATTTTTATGACACTACCAAGCTGCAAACCATCAAAGACTATATTGCATTACGATTACGGGAAAATCTTCGTTCATATATTGAGATAAATATTATCATTTTCATAAACGATCCAGTGAAGAAGCCCTAACATTACTTTCACTGAATATTTAAATACGGAGGGAAAAATGTACTGGTTCTGGCATTTTAATTCGATATGTTCTCGAATACGCACTTTATGAGTTCCTTGAATAGGATTTGCTACTTTTTTACGTGACATCTGAGTCTATACATGTACACAAAGTAGCGTTCTCGATGGAATTATACAAACTAATTTCTATCATTGTTTTTCTGCAGAAACCCCAATTTTAAACTACCAATTAAGTCCCTCGCGTCTAATAATTTTGCTGTAATGTTTGCCTTGCAGCGATTTAAGTGACGTAAGATGCAGAAATAGCACTTTAAAACTGTACCTATGAAACCTAACAATTTTGGAAAGTCAAATTTGTATTTTATGACTGAAGACATCCAAAACGTTGTTGAGAGATAAAATAAGATATCTGCTATTTCTGTTAATTTATGGTTGAAAAGGAAGTTTTGTGGAAGAAGCTTTCAGATATGCAGGAATGTCAATGAGATAAGAGTTATCACTAACGAATATACCTCTAGAAGTAAACCAGACTTATGGTTTTTGAAACAGGTGATTTAGATTGCATTTGATTTAAAGAAAGATTTTATGAAACAGTTCAAAATAATAATATATTTACTTACCTTTGATGTATTACATATGTGAAACAGTTAAGAAGTTAACGTAGCTGAAAAACGTCTGGTTTAACGTATAACAGTTCAGAAGACTTTAAAAATTAGTGTAGTGTGGTTGATGCTAATTACTCCATTTTAAAAGAGAGTGTGTATTACGACATTGGTAATATCCAGTTTCGGTGGATGACATAGGATAGATAATAGGTGGAGATGTCTCTATCGTTGACAGTTAACACATTTGGTTAAACAGGAACGAAACGAGAAAAAAGGGGCGTTTAGCACTAAAAAGATATTCCAGTAATTTTTTCTTAGATTTCTACTACTAGTCCACTTGGAGGTCATCTGAATAACAGGAACGAATTTGGTCGCGGAATTTTGAAAGAATCTTCGCTGCATTTCCCTGATGTAATACCGGGAACCGAAGCTTCGGATTGAAAATGCGTCGGATCGAATACCAGGACCAGCCATTAGCCACTCAACATCAGACTCGGTAAGAAAAATTCTACTGAAGCCAGATGTTAAATATTATCACTGATGATGCTAGTGAACAAGTAAGCCTCTACGATAATGAAGTCACCATAACAACTATTATGAATTGCCCACTTTGCCTCTCATTGTAGTCTACTCTTTACGAGGCCATCAGTAGTTTCATATGCATAACTCACAACAATATGTCGTATTGACATAGCGTTGAAACACGGTTTCATAGATTATGCAATACAATATTGTCTGTTGTAATAATAAATTAATTACCTGAATGTCTTGAGAAACTTACATTTAGTTATTTAAAAATTATAGTAACTTGTGACATTTTGTGTTTAAATATCCCTCATAAAATCATCGTCCGCTATGGGGCTAAAATCTAACCATATCGCTATCACAATGGTTGTGTATATCTGTGAGTAAACGGTCTTCGGCCGGAATACACAACAGATTACAGTGTATAGTAGTATATAGATATATGTGTAGCAACTTTTTATTAATGCAGGTAATTAGTCATCATGATAACTAATAGTAAGAAGATGACTTTTTCGTGAAAAGAATTGTAGAATTACTTATTTTACATATTAATGTGGCCAATGGATTTTTATTTAGCACGATATTACCATCACACATGATTTTTAATGAACTGATGTGATTTTGGAAACAGAAGGTTAATGACTCAGTCTAGAAGCGGAATATTATTACTAAAAACTTTGTTAATCTGTATAATAGAAAGCGGGAGAGTCACATAAATGATGACATTTACGTATCTCACTTCCTATATTATGCGTGGGAACTTGAATTTTACCTAGTGGCAAATGGAGAAGGTACTAAGGGAGATATTATGCAATCAACAAATAGCGTTGTTTCTACTCCCGGTGATCAAGTTGTTATATACAGTTTAACAGTTCGTGTAATTTGAAAAAAAAAAAATGATGATTTCGGCCATTTCAGTGATACAGCCGCCTGCAACTGTGTTTTGTTGTTTCTTCTTGTTTATATGTATTTCATCATCGTCTTTATCGTTTTATTCTAAGTATGGACAACAGAGAACGGACAAAACTATTAATTAAAACCACCCATGCCTTCGGCCGGATTCGAACCGGTGACCCTTGTAACTTGAGGCCAGCTCGATAGTGTAATTTTTTTTATCAAAATACCACATCCAGTTCCTGGTGTTCGGAGTTGATTACATACGCAAGACTACAGAAGCTAGCCGGCGAGTTAGGCAACCAAGCAAACAGTACTACATTGCTATGAATACATATCTCAGGCTCACTAGGCTAGTTTCCAGAGAAAATTTCATCTACCCACATTTTATGTTAGTAAACGCACTTGTACAGCATATGTGGATTTTTTTAACCAAAATTTAAGGCATTGTGTTAGATGTGTGCTTTAATAATAAATCAAAGAGATTTAACAAGATCATTGTGAGTCAAGCCTAGCGCAATTACGGATCCATACTTCAAATACTTTACTAAACATGGTGTTTGTTGTGGGTTAGAAGGTAAAAAAAAAAAAAAAATGCTTGACACATTTTCAGATTAGGCAATGGGTTTAAACTCCACGGTTTCCAATGCAGGGTCACGTCCCACTAGTACAATCATTTGATTCCAATAAATCTGTGTTATATATATCAATGTGCAATGAATTGTTAAATAAGAGCAATTTTCATTGAGATAGTATTAATATACAGAAAAGAAATATCAAGATAACGTGTTTATTCTTGTTTCACTAGAAACTTTATTCCATGGAAGTATTTTTAACCGTTTAAATACAGAATATGATCGATGTTGATGAAAAATTTGAAGTTCTTAGGTAATAACGTATTTGAAGGAGACTTATTGACAAAAATAGCTTAAAGGTAACAACTTTGACGGCCACTCACAATTGGCAAGTGAAAAAAAGAAAAAGAAAAAAGTTTCTAAGTTCTCTATTTATTTAGCTCTAAACGTCTATCTCTCACAAGCTGGAGTAGAAAAACTTATATTGTTATACCTTGTTTATTTCTGTGAAAATCCCTCAAAACATAATTTTATAAAACTTTAAATACAATACTTCTTTTTGGGTCAACGAAAAATAAAATGTGCAAATCTAAAGTCTCTAACTTTGCCGTTCAAGTGATAGACGGACAAACAGCAGGGCAGGGTTTTATGTTCCTTGCCACATTAAAACACGTAAATTGAGATTTCTTGGAAACCACTTAATGGTAATTAGAATCACTTGATAACGAAGGATAGGAAATAATAGTAACATTCATCCCATTTTAAGGAACAATTTATTACATATAAGAATTGGTCTAAGAAAACGGTAAGTGATTTTCTACAAGGTTGGTTTACCTTTTTTTTGAAATCACTTATAGGGATTTTTACTAAATGTAAGTAGGTGTTCCATTATTCTAAACGGTTTTACTGTAAGAGGTGGTTTATAATCTTCTGGGATCCCTGATTTTTCCCAGTCTTTCAATTTATCTTTTGAATGTAGAAGTATAGTCGGTGTATAAATTTTATTTAGGAAAGGAGATAAATGCACATTTCTTTTTGTTACGTGAAAGATACATGGAATATTTCGGTAAAGTATCGTTAGTACAAACATCAGTGATTGTTGGAAAATATAACTGCTATCTAATCGATTTGAGATAGTTATTAATTCTCTGAACGAACAATGTACGTATCATTCATTCATTATATCATTATCAACACTGCAAAATGTATAGAATAATTATGTCTACTTACCTTTCATAATATCCTCATTAATTCAACTATAACTTAAATTAACGATGGGCATAGTAAAGTTCAGTATACTGAGTGAAAACTTTATTAGTTGCAGGTTATTTTTTGTGAAACAGTAACACAGACGCAGTTATTTTCAAAATTAAACATGAGTCTACTGTTTAATACAACGTGATGCAATTTTAATATCCAGTATATATTCTTTCAGATTAAAAAGCACTTCGTTTAAAGTTTTTGCTAACTTAATATTAATTAAAAACCTCTCGTAAACCGCATATTATCTCTAAGAATATCTACGTATTCAAGATACAACAGAAATCGTGTTCCTGCACATAGTGTTCAGAATGCAATACATTAATCAACAATTAATGTGTCCCAACGTTAATCGAGATATGAAATTCCAGATTGGGTCCTGACACGGTGATACATGTCAAACAACTGTTATCAAGATTTCATCAAAATGTATGTAAGCCTACTCAAATTATAACTGTTATCTTAAGGTTGTTTTCCAGAAATGAAGCTCGGCGGTTTCTTCTACTCATTTTTTAAATTATTTTCTTTGCAATAAAGAACTTCCACAAGTCAACATTTCCAAAAACATGAATACTACGTAGCACCGACAGAATCTATTATATATATTATCCTTAAACTGCCGTGCTCCATATAGCTGATTCATAATTATAATGAATTATAAAGTTGAACAAACGTCATACACCTTGAGTATAGTATGACCACACGAATTTATTTAAAAGAAGTAAGTCCTCTTTCGGTTTCTGATACCTGGAAACTTCGGTTCATCAGGAGCATTAGCTCCATCTGAATTAAAATTAAAAATAATAATAACCTGCTCAAAGACTATTGTATTGTATAAACGAACCTACAGGACCTCAAGAATAGATTTACGACATTGCTTACACACGTTCGGTTATGTTTAGCTATGATATGAAGATCGAGTATTCTCGAGAACAGTGGGCTGACATCCAATCATAGAGCAGCATTTTAGAGAACTAACGAGAATATTAAGACATCCTTACAAACACATAACAATCAAATAATTTCAAATACTTAAGATAACAAAAGAATTAAAAAAGAGTCTACAACTACAATATAAATCTGATACATTGTTTGTAATTTATTGCATAAATATTTTACAAATAAACAATTAAAATTCATCAGATTTGTAAGTATAAAATGCTAAGGACATACTATTCTAAAAACCGTAATAACACGCAATGGTGAATTTGTTTTAAGGAATAAGTGAGAGATATGCGAGTTATTCTCTTTGTTCCACTCCACAAGAACTGCCTTGTGCCCTCTCTCCACGCCTGCAATACAAATAAGGACTAAAGGTGAGCGAACGGCGCGGAGGTGAATGTTGTTAAAGGAGCACCGCCGCCCTCCGGCTACGAGAAAACGGCCCAACATTAGAATATTAGCAGGTCGCAGGTCAACAACTGCCTGGGAACAAGTCCGACAATACTCTACAGTGCTATAGAGAACATACAAGAAAAACCAAGGTATCTTCTACTATGCAGCATCCTGTAACCATTTACACTGTTTCTTTGTTACATTTCTTATTTTATCTTTGTTTCCAGAGTTTTATATATAGTAAGACACTTGCCTGTTTTCTTTTATGGTTCCTTATATTTCATTTTCGTTAGAAAATCAGGAAAATATCTGCTTCTACATAAACAATATGACATGAAACAAAGTATCAATAACATTAAGTCTTATTTTTGTTTATTAGTCGGTATAATGTTACGTTCCTGCTTAGATAATATCTACCGTCGTTTTCAACTCACACATTGTGAATATTTACGTTCTACAGCTCTATTTTTTTTAATAACAGGCAATTATATATTTTCTTCCTGTTATTTCCCAAAACAAAACAGAACTTACTTTTATCCGGTATTCTAATCAACATAACACGCCAACAGTTCTAAATAACTATAATAATCCTCGAACAATCTTCTCGCGCCAACCTCCTCTTATCATTCAAAGTCCCCCCCCCCCCCCCCACAGATTTCCTTGTTCCAAAGATAGTGACTTAACTTGTTTTTTTTTTTTTTTTTTTGCTGTCATCAGTCTTTCAACTGGGTTGATTCAATCCTGCATCCTTTCCTATCTTGGGCTAACCTCTTCATCTCTACATATCCCTTACAACCCACGTCCTCAATTATCTGCTTCATATATTCTAATCTCTGTCTTGCTCTACAGTTCTTATCTTCGACCGTTCCCTCGACCAGCAAATTAACCACTCCTGCATGTCTCAAAATATGACCTACCAGCCTGTCTCTTATTTCCGTAAGCTTCTCGTGTGCACATATCACAGTCGATACTACTCATATTATATCAGATAACTCTTGCCACCTTACACATCTCCCCCTTTGAAAAATAACCAGAATGTATCACATAAATATTGTAATAGTTTTATCGCATCCGTTATCTTGGGTTTTCCTTCTTTTTGAATGTAATTAGTCCACAAATTTCATATACTCTGTTGTTATCACTATCACACCAATAGTTCACTATTTATATATTTTCAGTTCACTTCCATTTCCTAATCTGAAATTCCTCTTTGACTTGGGGTATCCTAAATAGTATGAATTCGTAAGCGGTCTGTTTGTTATCACGAATGGCCCGTGGCCAACGTTAAAATATACCACCTTATTTCTGTGTTTATACTGCTCATTTAAAAAATTGCCAAACCTTTGCATATAAATACGTATATTTCACTTTTTATACTTCACCACATTTCCACCTTCGTTTTTTAGATCCAGTCCACGTTTCTTCTTTTTCTTACATGCGTCTTTACATTTTCTAACATCCAATCCTTCGTTATGAAACTGAAAATTGAGTCTTCACTCATCATCTCTTTTGAAATCTTTTTCGCTTCACTCCTTGAATAAAGTGCGCATATACAAAAGTCGATAATACTGTAACAGACAACTTCATGTCACCTTATATTCCCCAGCAGCAAACTCCAGATTTAATGAACTGTCGATTCTGTAATTTTTATTTACGTCATTTGTAACACTGTTAAAATCTGACAAAACTGCCTGACATTTGGCAGTAGAGCACATTAATAAATATGAATATTATTGTCAGTTTCAACACCATTGAAGAAATATTATTGTTGAACATTATACCGCCGATGACTGTAATGCAACTGTAAAAGCTGTTGTATTTATAAGCTTCTATTAAACTTGCAAAAAAAAAAAAAATTAACTCCCATACTTACTGCCAAACCATATGTTTTATTGGCTACATTTAATATCAGTGTTGTTTAATCTCAGTCCCTCAAATAACATTGGATTCAGAGGGTCTAATTTCTGGTAGATGAAGACTGGTTAACTTTCGGATAACTGAATAATTGTACATTTAAAAAGTTCTAAAACATTCCATATAGATATTTCGAAATTTTTCATTATAAATTCTACGAATAGATTGATGCACCTTGTCAGAATTTATCGTTAGAGGTATTTGAATTGATTGAAAGCAACTAGATAAAAACTCACTTTAGGCCAAACGCCATTCACCAACTGATTCTTGACTCCCGAATACGTCGGCTTCTGTATTAGTACTGAGCGATAAAATAAGACAAAAATATCTCCCAGAATCTTCGTTTTCTTAGGTTCCACAGTACTTATCAACATCATCCAGCTCGTCACATATCATTTTGTTGCATCTGTTGATTAACCTTCTACCACCCACTTTCATTTACTATTAATTAATGCTTATTCCAAAAACGTATTTGATTTGCAATAACACGATAGATCAACTTATGAAAATAGGGTGACATACCGAAGTTTATATGTATTTCTCTAACGGTCTATTAGAAGCTTGGGTGCAGTGTTTTTTTTTTTTATTTTTTTGGACTGAAGAGTACCAATGAAGACACTGATGATTTAACATTCACTCATTGAACTTTTTCTTGCTAATATTTTTCTGCAAAAGGTTTTCTCTCGTCTAGTACTGACGTTGCGTGAGATTTTATCGGTATGATGTTAAAACCGGTCACTTATAAGGTTGTGGCCTTTCATTAATTGGTGATCGATGATAGCATTAAAGAGTGGACTGGGAAGGACCATCGATCATGTCAGAATATACCGACCTGCAGGGTGTCGATTACTATCGAAAAAAATAGCATAAAGCGGATAAACAACTAATACAGTATATAATGAATTTGACATACATTTCTTGATCGTTTAACTATAGCACAAAGTTCCGTACTTTAGTTTTAGATGTCTTATCAACTCAAGCTCAAAAATAAATGCTTGTGCTGATGATTATTTCAGTTTCCCACCTAAAGTGCACAGTAAACTTTAACTGTAATACCATTATTTGCACAAAACGATACAAATTAGTCAACGCCATTGTAACAATTTCAGAGTAATATGTGAAATTCTATCCGATATTTACGTGTTTTAAATTCGGTTTCCAGCGTACTTCTTAGTATGATTTTCAATATTTCAGGCCAACAGTAACACTTTTATTGACGAAGCGTGGAGGAAATTCTGGAATTGCTTACTGTCTTCAAAATGGTCAACCTGAAAGTAGCTGAACAGGTTAGGAACTGGTGTCGCAAGAAGGAAAGACACCATAGCAAAGAGTGATGACAAGAAGATTACATACTATTCGATATGGGAGGAATATAGTTCATGGTACTCTGCTTCATTGTCTATACTGTGCAGCATTAAGCAGTTAAAAGGAGAAACTCAAGGCTAAGGACATTAAAATTACAGTTTCCAGAATTTGGGCGTCGGCAATTTAATTTCATATTAGAATTGTAACTTTATTTGATGTATACTTTATATTTCTTGTCTAATTTATCGTGCGTATAATTTATTGCACTGTAAACTGTCATTGTTACTTCAACTTCTATAATTGCTTCTGACTCGAGTAAAAATAAAAATAAAATAGAAAATTGGATATCTGTAATGACTAATATGTAGGGTATTGTACACTCACAACTACAGTGGTTCTAATTTACACTGAGAGTATATTTTTTTCTTAAAATTTTACCCCTCGTTGAGGCGTGAAAGGACTAGGAGGAAGAAATGGGAAGGAAATCGGCCACAGCCTTTTGACGGAACCATGTCGGCATTCGACCATGGAAAAAAGAAATACGAAAGAAGGTATAGTGTTCTTAATTAACAATTTATCAATATTTCAGAATACGAAATATAATATTTTCAGTCCGTCCCAGCTAATACCAACAAATTAAAGTAAATTAAATAAAATTTTAGTTTTCCCGCTTACTTGAAGCATAAGCGCATTAGTCATTACGACTATAGGAGCATAAAATCGTGCAGCTTTTATTAGAAATATCTAAAAATCAGAATTGGATTAATGTAATATTTTGCTAATCACTTTTATCTCCAGACAAGCAGCTTTTACTGAATTGCGTTCCACTGATGCTTCACAAATTGTTTAATCCCCTATGACAATTATCATCTGGTTATCCGATTACAGATGCTCACGTTTTCGGTGTGTGAACATATTTCTGCTATAATTTAAAATCTCTGTGACGAGGTTTAATATCGGCATATTTTACGTTATCCTCTTTTTAGTGCGCGGCAAAAAGTTTAACAGATCCCATTTATTCTCTTCTGTCATTTACATTAAGTAACTTGTGAATATTAGACCGGCTTGAATAATAAGAACGACAATTACAGTTTCACATTTATTAAATTTTTTTAAATTTGTTTATTACAATCGTTCAGCGGCGTATTTACGCTTTACAGATTGGAGTGGAAAACAATAATGAATTGAAGAAAGGACATGAATATATCGAACGGCGAGGCACTTTGAGTGAAGTTAACTCATCGAGTCCCTCAAGAACATTAAGCATAATAGTTTTATAGGAATATTATCAGGTGATGTCTGAATTAGTTGTGGTTCTAATCGTCTATCTGGAATAGAAGATCCTGGGATAAGCGGCTGATGATTCTAGTAGGACAGTTACTGACCAAGAAATTCGAACTTGAATTTTAAAAAAAAAAAAAAAAAAAAAAAATATCAAGTTTTTGTGAAAAGACACAAATCTACAGTTTTTATTCGATATCGAATGAACTTGCGCACATATGCTTTAAAATAATTGTATTGTGATGTCTATATTTTGTTTACAAAACTGCAACCGCTCCCCCCTGCAGCTACCTAGAAAAATTTAGAAGTGCAACTTATCCGTGTTTTGCATGTATATCCAAGACGGTAGGAGGATCTGCCAAGTGGATAGTGATGGAGAGTGTATATTAGTATCCGATCAAAAGGGGTAAAACCAGAATTTTCATATCCAGCCCTATAACAACGGTGGGTACTCTGGTTTATAGAAAAAAGAAAGGCCAAAAATATTGTATGTCCCAAAGCACTAGAATAAACATTACCTAATTAATTTATGCACAAAAACCGTAGACATTCATTTATTTCGTACATGTAAATGTGTCAGCTATGTGTATGTGCACCCACTTACAAAGAAAAATAGGCATTGCAGCACATGCCGGGAAAGCTAGTTAATATATGAAAATACACCAAAACAATTTAGTGTAACTAAATGGAAATCTATCTGGTAAATGGGAATGAAAATCGAAGAATGAAATCAATTTCATTCTAGTTTTTATTATTCAACATCGAATTGCAAATAACACCAGCCATACGTTGAAGTTAGCAATTCTGCTGTTTAAAAATTAAATCTTACTGTACTTCTTTTTGCGCCTCAGTTGCCCTAATTTTATAACCCATCCTCAAATGACCTAGGTTCAAATACCGGCGTTTCTTATGTCCTGATCAAGGTTGTCAGGCGATTTTTCTATTCCACTAAATAAGCATTTAACGGACCCAATTGTTGTCTCAAAAAGTAGATAATATATAAAACGTTTAACACAAACCTCTCCGGAAGTCATCTAGCGTACATGATTATATATGCTGGTATGTCTAAAATGTTAATATTGCAGCATAGTTACAAAACTCTATAATGATTATTGCTGTTCATTTCTTGTAATATTCAGCATTCCAAGTAGCCTTTCTCGTCTAATGTTATGACCCTAGATCGTTATCGGATATATTATGTGCAAACTTGGAAATTATTCAGGTATTAACGTCGTAATAAAATACATCTCAAACTTTGGATATTTTACGTCCTCATATTTCTACGCATATTTAACGACGCTGAGTGTTTCATAAGAACCGACATAAACCTATAAAAACGTTCTTTCACTATTATCATGCAAACTCAAAAATAGTTTTTGCTGCAAACAGAAATAGTAGTAACGTTCTTCGACCTCAAAGCAGTGTATCAGATGAGAGTACAGAATCACAGGCAACATTGTCAGGTCGGTCTTACGTACTTAGGAAAAGGTGATGCGTTTTTTATCATCGGATCTGCAAACTAAAGTAAACTTAGATGTAATTTGTTTATGAAACAAAAGGTTGCTTTAATAACTCATGGTTTATAGTTACATTTAATCGCCGTTGTGTGTCTATGTTTAATGGCAGGAACTACATAGTTCCTAACCTATAGAAAGTAATTATTAAAATATGCACTTGCAAATATTGGAATACGCTTTCATAATGTATGAAACTAAATGAACATGTTTGTTTTATTCTGATAACCAGTTGCCTTGTAATTTTTTTTATTTATGTCTACGTTTGCGTGTGGTTAGTAAAGGCACTAACAAACTTTTTTTATTAAATTCCATTGTGTAGCTGCTATACATCAATGTATCATACCAGCATTATGAAAATAGTCTCTTTCACAATTACGAAAGTAGGATATGTTTTTTAAGAAGGAAAGATTATTTAAAAGAAACTATTTAAAATCGTAAGAATTACGATAGGCTTAAAAATGATGAGTAATGCAAACATTTGTTTAGGCTGAGACCTTGGGAAGAAATAATGAAATTTTGAACACATGTCTTTTGACCCATTACCACGCTTGTTTAATAAAATAGGTATGGTGGAATATAGCAAAAATAGATAATAATATTTAGATAGTTAGTTGTATTGATACTAAGCATATTAAGACAAGTCTATTAAATATAGCTTGTTGCAGATTTAATTGTTTATAAATATTTTTTTTGTAAGTTCTAAAAACGTTCTCGGACAAAAGGAGGCACATAATGGGGTGGAAAATTAGAAACACAACAATCAATATTTTATCAAAACAGTGTTGGCAGCAGATATAAGTAGCTGCGAAATTGCGACCATCGCTGCTAAAGTTATCTTATCTCAAAAAGCGAAAATCATAGACAAATTTAATTAAAAACTTATTTGACTTTGTTAAGAAGTTGAGAATCCATTAATTCAATTACACTTTGCAAAACAGTAAATACGAAGCGCATATTTGAGAAGTAAGAGCAAATTGTTCAAATAATTTCCTATTCACTCACCACTATCCGTTATCATGCTCGTGAATGAATATAAGATTTAACCACTGATGTGAAATTGGATAGTTCCCATAGCGTCTTACGTTTCAAAGTTCATACTACGGTGTTGGCTGTAGTATGGCATACACCGTCAGACTTCGTTCCGCGAAAACTGCAGTGGAATTCAATTTTTGTAGCTATATGCCTTCTCAAGAAGAAAGAGAAATCTTTGTCATCTTCAGCCCAACACTTACATTCTCGAACTGGTTCATCGAAAAAATGCTCAAATTCCTGGATAAAGTAAGTTTAAAGGGAATATCTTGGGTAAACACTCTTCAAAGCAGCAAAAACTTAAACCAGGGCGGTGGTAATGATCTTGTGACTATTTTTACAGCTGGCTGAGCAAACCGCTCCTATCGTAGATGTTCGATAACATTGATGATTGTTCAGTAGGTGCAAAAGTTTTCAGTTCTTATTTTATTTAGTGGACTGATGCTAGGAAACCGATATCAGTTAGTAGTTGCACACAAAAACTTTTCAGTCATATTACTTCACCTGTTCACAACAGCCGTACCAATCTAAAAGTAAGACAGCGGTTTGCGGAACCACAACGTGGAGCATTTGCCTCGTCAGATGTTGGAGACCACGTATAACTCTAGAAGTGCAGCTCTGTGATTAACGCTTTAACGTCTCACCGTGACTGACTGCAGTAAACTCGGGGTCGCCTCGAGCGAGTACGCATGATTGCAGTGGTTGCGAATGTGTAATTGACTTTGCCAGCTCGGCGTAGCAAATGCTGCGGCGTCTCGTAGTGATGAGTGGTAGTAAACCTACGCTCTCCAACCCCTCGTTGCGTGTCTTGGCGGTACAAAGGAACACTTGAATTTAACTATCAGAACTGCAGCTAGAGGTAGGATATAAGACTTTACCTTTTTTTCGTCTAAGAATTTATTTATTACGTGCAGGCGCCTTTTACATAAATGTACTTCGACAAATCAGAGTAAAGTAATAAATAAACTTCCTACCGACTCGTATCTTACACCTGTTCAATCAATCCAGATTTAGGTTCTGTATAATTTCCCAAAATTACCGCAGGCGAGTTGTGGGATGGTCCCTTCAAACGGTCATCGCCTAACTCTTTCCCAATTCTCTCCCTTTCCTAGAATGGTGTAAAGCCATTAGAAATAAATAATAAAAAAAAATTAGAAACTCTATCCTGTATCTCGTAAATTATACTAACATTTGGAAAACTACTAGAAATAAGTAAACTCTTAAAGATATATAACACTCATTTACTGTTGGCACAACAATTTTCATAACCACAATTAGACATCGTGAAGTTTCATCATTACCAATTCTGAGTTGATAAAATTGTGAACTTCGTAGGATTTTTTGAAGCCTTTGTTTCTACAAATATTAACTTATGAATTAGTATGTAATTTGGCCTTTCGCGTTGAAGCTCCTTTTTGCTTATTCCTGGAAATACAGCGGGGGTATTAGGTGCTGGCGTAGCGGTCATAAGGTTGTGTTTAAACCGCAATAATGCCGGAGAATTTTGGAACCATTCACATTCTTCACCTAAACCCCAATACCTTTCGAGGGAAAATTAATATTAAGTACACAGAATACAGCTTCAACGGTCTATCGCCACGTCAAAACATGGAGCCAATAATACAGGCAGCAAATCTCATATTTCCTTCGATTGTTACCCGAAAACCATAACAAACGAAAATCCAACACTGGACTATTCAAAACGCTGCTCAATGTACAGATCACATTTCCTGCTGTATCTGAGTGCCAGACACAATGCGTTGTGTTGATAAATATAATCACCATTGCAACTTGGAACAAAGTTTATCCCAATGAACATCCATCAAGTTGTAAAACTACTGTATTTGCGTTCTAAACGGTGGAGATGGATTTTTACGTGATAGTTGACACTCGATTACTTTTTTTCTGATATTTCATAATTCATAAACCTTGCTGGCTTGGGACCGTAAATTAAAGCACTGACGATTTTCGGAAAAAGCATCATGCGGGAATTATTTTCTGCTATGCTAAAAATAAAACCCAAAAACTCCGCCAATGGAATTTAAAGCAGTGCCATATTTAACCTGAGAAGTAAGTTTTTTAGACGGTTTTCCATACTCTGAAAGTCGGATGCTAGACCAGTTTCCATGTTGTGCCTTAAAATTTACTGACAAAAGTTAACACTTATCTTACAGAACATGGATTACATTATTCATAGAGAAGCTTCTCCATTAATTGGTAAATAAGAAGCAAAGGCATTGGAGAATGCACTCATGATATCCATTACTCATGATTGTAATATTCTAAATGGAACAGTGATACCATAGAATCGATAATCACTCAAGGCATTCAGTACTGGGTTCGTCTATCATTTATAGTACAGTTCCTTTTATTCACACAATTCTATAATTTGAAGTTGACTTCAATATTAATGCTAGCAACAAAGATATGAAGAGTGGGGCGCAAACCCTGACCTTTCTGGAAACACGAAGCTTCCCTGTACACACTACAATTTAACTGGTACGTAAGTTGCCTTGAATTCTGTGGGACGCGATATCTTGCAAACTAAGGAACCTTGCAGCAAATCCATTGAACCTCTAACTGAAAGGATGCTATCCTACAAAAGATGTAAGAATGTTAACAAGTATGTAATGACTCCTACTCGGATTATTTTGATATAGGACAAGATACTGCTAAAATTTACCAGCAGAAGGAAAACCTGTAAAGATTTATACATAGAAAGAAATTTGGTTGTGGATTAGTGCACATTTTTTTTTTTTTTTTTCACTGCTTAACGTCTCTCAACAGCGAGGTCTTTTAGAGACGGGACAGCCTGGGGGGCAAGGAATGGGAAGGAATTTGGCCATGAACTTTTGAAGGAAGCATCCCGGCATTTGCTTGGAGTGATTTGGGAAACCATGGAAAACCCAAATCTGGATACCCGGACGGGGATTCGAACCACCGTCCTCTCGAATGCGAGGCGAGAACGCTAACCGTTACACCACCACGTTCGGTGAGTTCATTAGAGCCGGCAGAGGATTGGTGGATTAGGGAGAAGGAACGGGAAGAAATTTAGTCACGGACTTTAGAAGAAACTATACCGCAATTCGCCTGCAGTGATTTGGGGAAACCATGGAAAACACAAATCTGGATACCCGGACGGGGATTCGAACCACCGTCCTCTCGAATGCGAGGCGAGAACGCTAACCGTTACACCACGACGTTCGGTGAGTTCATTAGAGCTGGCAGAGGATTGGTGGATTAGGGAGAAGGAACGGGAAGAAATTTAGTCACGGACTTTAGAAGAAACTATACCGCAATTCGCCTGCAGTGATTTGGGGAAACCATGGAAAACACAAATCTGGATACCCGGACGGGGATTCGAACCACCGTCCTCTCGAATGCGAGGCGAGAACGCTAACCGTTACACCACCACGTTCGGTGAGTTCATTAGAGCTGGCAGAGGATTGGTGGATTAGGGAGAAGGAACGGGAAGAAATTTAGTCACGGACTTTAGAAGAAACTATACCGCAATTCGCCTGCAGTGATTTGGGGAAACCATGGAAAACACAAATCTGGATACCCGGACGGGGATTCGAACCACCGTCCTCTCGAATGCGAGGCGAGAACGCTAACCGTTACACCACCACGTTCGGTGAGTTCATTAGAGCCGGCAGAGGATTGGTGGATTAGGGAGAAGGAACGGGAAGAAATTTAGTCACGGACTTTAGAAGAAACTATACCGCAATTCGCCTGCAGTGATTTGGGGAAACCATGGAAAACACAAATCTGGATACCCGGACGGGGATTCGAACCACCGTCCTCTCGAATGCGAGGCGAGAACGCTAACCGTTACACCACCACGTTCGGTGAGTTCATTAGAGCCGGCAGAGGATTGGTGGATTAGGGAGAAGGAACGGGAAGAAATTTAGTCACGGACTTTAGAAGAAACTATACCGCAATTCGCCTGCAGTGATTTGGGGAAACCATGGAAAACACAAATCTGGATACCCGGACGGGGATTCGAACCACCGTCCTCTCGAATGCGAGGCGAGAACGCTAACCGTTACACCACCACGTTCGGTGAGTTCATTAGAGCTGGCAGAGGATTGGTGGATTAGGGAGAAGGAACGGGAAGAAATTTAGTCCCGGACTTTAGAAGAAACTATACCGCAATTCGCCTGCAGTGATTTGGGGAAACCATGGAAAACACAAATCTGGATAACCGGACAAGGATTCAAACCCGCGTCTTCCCGAATACGACGCCAAAGCGTTACCGTTCACCCATCGCGCTTGCTTGCACTTTCTCCCTCTTCGGAACGAGTTATGTACAGGCCGTGAGAACTACAGAAATAGATGTTTTGTAGCTTTCTCACGCTGACAATAGCGAAAGAGTGCACACTCCCTCGTTGCATTTGCTCGCAGAGCTGTTCCATATGCAGCTGTGGGTATTGCACTGGGAGGACTTTTTTCTGTCAGATCGGACTTTTTATTTTGGTTCTGTATTCTCGCCTGTGACCCGATATGCAACAACGTCCTCCATTCCTGAATCGACAAACAGTGGGGCTGGCTAGTTTGCATTATAAATAAAACATCAGCGGACCACATTGTCACGTGGTGCATTCGATGCATTCCAGTTGCCCTGCCCTACCGAGCCCAGCTGCCTCCAGCATAACTGCCGCATACCACTGCGCGACAGGCCAAGGGCCGAACGGAGCGACGAAGCAACACCTCCAAACTCTTCGGTATCCAAAGACGACATACTATTTTACGAACAATAACGTAGGCGACATGAAATATTATTGCATTGTTTTGCTTATGAATTTACGACTCTTCGACGTCGTGATCATTAGAGACTAGAAAAGTCTCTGCTAAGGTGTGGGAAGGAATACATCCATTGAGTTTTTTGAAGGCACCACGCCGTGATCCATCTGAAATGATTTCTGAAAAACCATGAAAAACATAAATCTGGATGGCCCGACCGGGATTCGAAAGTGCACCCTCTCGACTGCGAGGCCAGAACGTTTCTCACTACGAAAGGCAGCAAGAATAGACGGAATGCTTCAGTGTTATGTCTTGATTACTTAATTGTTTTATTAGTAATTCCGTACGAGCCAAATTTTCATGGAGTAGCTTAAAGCGTCACTATTTGAGTTACTTGTACATGCGACCATCTTAAGAATAAATATCATTAAATATGAATCTGGCCGTTTGCTTCAGGTTATCAAGCAAGTGTTTTTAATCATATAGGCTTTCCAGGCCCACTCAGCCTATTTTCCAATGAGTACTATGAGAAAATTCCACTGAGTAAATAGGCAAGAACTTAGTGCTTTGAAAGCCATCTCTAAGTCACAAAAGGGAATGCAAAGTTCTTAAAGGCCTGCAACGGAACGCTGTTTAGTTGCTAAAGAGCGATTTAAAATCTTTCTGTTGAGAAATGCCACTAAAGGAAAGGCTGGGAGCATGAAGTCATTATTGTCACCTGTTATTTGGCTGGTAAATCCATTTTGATGATGCTAAGTTAATTTCAGCACGCAGGGAAGAAAGTAATTTGCGTTTGAACGAAAACCACTTATTACCGCCATGCAGAGAATACTAGTCTCTTCAAATTACAATTTGCTGAAATCTCTTAATTAATGCTAGCAAAAAAGTGTAAAACGTGAAGTGTTTAGTTACTTACGCATGTATGAGTTTCTGTAAATAGTAAGTTTTACATTTATAAAGAGTGGTCTGGTGGCTCAATGGTTATGCGTCTGACTGAAGATCGAAAGGTCCCCGCATCGAATCCCAGCCTCGGCTGGAATTATCGGAGACCGTTAAAATCGAGCTTCATCTCTGGTGCGCCTGAAACCTTCAGTCTATCGAAATCCACGTTAAATTGAAATATTAAAGCAAATTCACGCCAAATGAAGGCTTAAAGTGATCCTAGTTGCCCACAACAAGCTTACATACAAATACAGTGTATTTTCTATTTAAAAATACAGCTATCTGTAGACGCAAGAATCGCTGTTTACCCAGCGTTACTATTATATTCATCACAGATATTTTTTCAACACACCGTCAACATTGAAAAAAAAAATTCTTTTCTCTTTCTCTCTCTATCTTTCTCTTTCGTAGACTCACATTTTTTATTTTTTTTTTACCCCTCGTCGATGGCTTAGGTCATTAGAGGCGGGATGGGACTGCGTACAAGGAATGGGAAGGAATTAGGCCTTTTTGAAGGAAGCATCCCGGCATTCGCCTGGAGTGATTTTGGGAAACCATGGAAAACCCAAATCTGGACGCCCGGACGGGAATTCGAACCAGCGTCCTCCCGAATGCGAGGCCAGAACTTTAACCATTCACCCACCACGCTCGGTGACTCACAAAAGGACTGGAGGCAAGAAAATGGATGGAATTTGGCCATGGCCTTTTGAAGGACCATCCAGGTATTCGCCTGGAGTTATTGGGGAAACGGTGAAAAAATATGGAAGGCCGAACGAGGATTCGAATGGGTGTCCTACCGCTTGCGAGGCCAGAGCGTTACCGCTCACCCACCTCGCTCGGTGACATTAACGACTTTCGTTCATTACTTAGCAAAAGGTTTCTTTAAAAAACTATCGATTTTCTTGTTGGTAACTTTATCTAATATTCTTAATGTATATCTACTGCATGCGCTTGCTACTTTTCAGTCTGAGACAACGTAGGAAGTGTGGAACAGAGTACAGAAAGCCGAATGACGATACTATCGATGCAAGTACGACGATTTTGTCAATACTAAAGGAGCTATTATTGGCCAGTTTCGACAAACTGTCAAATAAGTGATATTACTTATTGTTTCATCAGCACTTAAGACGAACGGTCTGAAAGCTCAGTACAATGTATAAATCACTTACTGATAGGTAAAACAAAGATTGTAGTCTTTATGAAACATAATAATATAACAAAGTATATTTCATTTAAAGGTAATAAACTGTAGGAAATTCTTTGGCAATTTTTTAAGTAAAAGAGAAGTGAAAAATTCACCCTTGAGGTGAAGGCATCAGACACCATAGAGAAATAAGTGAACAAAGACTGTATTACCCTTGATCAAAAGAGTTTAATTTTAACATGTACTTTTCATACTTGTAAAAAATTGTTTCTTTACCTTGTTATAAGAAGAAATATTCGCCAACTATTAACATGAAGCAAAAGTAGAACGTCAAGCTTTCTGTAACGAAATTCTAAAAAGAATGGCAAAGTTCATCTTGCGTGCTGAGAATATTTCACTGACAAGAACTATGGCGAGAGTGGCAATACCTCAGAGGCGATTCATAAACGTGATTGACACATTTTGTTCAATTAGCCACACAAGAAAATTTATGATTATGATTGATATGTTGCTACACTGTTATAAAAGGCAATTAATTTTCAATATAAAAAAGGAATGATTAAAAAACTACTCTCAAAATTATGGGTCAATTTTCAAATTCAAATGAAGACAGTTCCGCTTGGAAATATACATTATTCCATGACGTCCCGGTCATAGTGTAGCTCCAATACAAGCAAGGGAAGAATGAACGAAAAACTATGAAACTTTGTCACCAGATTGAAAGACAAAACAAATTTACACTGTTGTTCAAATAAGCTGTTCAAAACCTAACAAAAAATATTTACAACCCCGTCTACAAAATGGCGTGAAAAACTAGAAGTACTGTTCAGAGCGAATGCCAAACTTGTAACATCGTTCTGAGATCTTTATGACTGTAATGGACTCTGTTAGGATATAATGGGCGACAGCTGCAGCAAGTGGACGAGCTGTATATGGCGAATCCTACAAGATTCATGACGCAACCTGGCACAACGTGGTGTGAATTTAGTTGCCTAACTGCAGGAGCCTTATAATGCAACTTAACCACACTGCGGCTATCACACGCGTAAACTTATATAATTTATTAATCTATACCTTAAACCAAAATATTTTACCGTGTCATTCTTGAATTATGAAAAACTGATTTTGGTTTACTTGTTGTCATTTTCGCTTTAGTGAATATTTACCCACCTGTAGGCTAGCTTATCCGCAATGTACTTGGTAGTGTTATTTACAACAACAACAAAAAAAAAAAGCAGGAGATTTCAAACTTATATTCTAGATAAATAGAAGTAACACATGAAGTTCATTGTAGTAATTCTGTATCTACTGTAGTGTAATTCATCAAACTATTTGTTTCGACGGAATTTAATGTTTTGACACTCATAAAATAATTTGTCGGCTTTCAGCTTGCGTTTTGACGATTATATATATATATATATATAAGTCATGGAATAATGATTAAAAGTATGCTTAAATTTTTATTTGAATTGCATAGACATTTTAATCGGTTGCGAGTATATCTCTATTCGTGTTATTTTGTTATTATTATTATTATTTTTTGTGAGTATGTTAGTACTTTCTCATTTGGGCGCAGTCTTAACCAATTCTATCGAAATACCTTCACGTAACATTTAATTAAGTAACCCGGTAATAAACAGACTTGTAGTAACACCTACGTATTAGCTTTGCTTGTAATATAATCATAGACACGGAAACTTTTACATGTCTAAGTGATTGTTGTGGATTTGTAAACTACTTAATTATTCTTATGGTATAAGTCGGTGTTGTAATTAAAACCCATGTGAGATTTAGGTTTCATGAACATGAGAGGTTACAGAATGACAATGATTAGTAGGAACTGAAAATAAATGTTTTAAAATATTTTCGTAAATTAACCGTTACATTATCAAAAGAAATCAGAAGAAAATATAAATCACTAATAATCAGATGCTCTGTGTAATAGAAACTAGCGTAAAATCATGTTTAACTGTTACTATTTGATAAAACTAGTTTTGAATATCCGTATAAAATTTATTAGATTTTATATAAATTTTAGTCAGAACAATTTCATGTAAAAGTTTGAATGTTTTTACATTTAAAGTCTTCATATATTGAGTTAGTTTTGTGATATTAAAACATAAAAATATAAGCATAATTTTACATTTTTGTTCTTTTATTTTTGGCTTTACTCCTGGTAGACGTCGAGATCATTAGAGGCGGAAAAGGATAGTGGCAAGGAACGGGAAGGAATTCGGCAATATAACCTCTGACGAATGAACCACCATTATGAAACAGTCGCTTTTGAGATACGAATAAAAATAAATCTTCGTTCTAACATCCTAATTCGTCGATTCAGCGGATTTCCAAACAAAACATAACATAGACTGTGACAAGTACAGTAAATGACTAAAATAGCATTCAGTAAGTTCGGTAACAGTTATAAAAACAGTTTCATTGGATTAAGGAAGTAATAGCTTAGTGGAATAAAGCGACTTGGTGCAAGAAAGCTAACATTAGCTGATTTTACTCCTTATATTTTATTACTATAACAATGTTGAGGTTAAAGGAAAAGCTTGCTGCAGACATGAAACTTCCAATGCATATATTGTAGCACTAACGTAATGTGCGTTACATGCAGTTTACAAGTTAGACTAAACTGGCAGTTGTTGCTTTTTATTTAGGCAACTACCGTTGCAAACAAATATCCTTGGTTGCCTATACGACAGGCAATACACCTTACGTTTTTTTTTTTTTTTTTTGTAACTGCTTTACGTCTCTTTTTAACATCGAGGTCTTTAGAGACGGGAAAGGATGGGGGCCAAGGATGGGGGCAAGGAATGGGAAGGAATTCGGCCATGGCCTTTTTGAAGGAAGCATCCCGGCATTCGCCTGGAGGGATTTGGGGAAATCATGGAAAACCCAAATCTGGATGCCCGGACGGGGATTCGAACCGCTGTCCTCCCGAATGCGAGGCGAGAACGCTAACCGTTACACCGCCCCTCTCGGTACACCTTATGTGACAGAACGGAGGAAATAATTCACTGAGCGTGTTGGATGAGCGGTAAGGTTCTTACCTCACATTCGGTAGGACGTGGGTTCGAATCTCCATTCAGGCATTCAGATTTCGGTTTTCGATGTTTTCCGAAATCACACCAGGCGATTGTCGGGATGTTTCCTTCAAAAAGGCCATGACCGAGTTCCTTCCTGTTCCTTGCCATCAGTCCTATCCCGGCTTTAATGACTTTGACGTCGACGAGGTGCAAAGCCATAAGCAAGAACAAATCAAAACAAAACTGATTCCTACATTCAAAGGTTATAAGTAATAAATGGGTTGTGACTGTAGTGCTCAATCTGATTAGCTTCTCAATATCAGGATCTCTAAACAACATAAACATTTAAAAGAAAAGCACCGCAATACCATGCTTTGTGGGTGAGCACGTGGTCTAAACTCGCATTCGGTAGGACGTGGGTTCGAATTCCCGTCCGGCCATACGAATTTGGATTTTTCATGGTTTACCCAAATGACACTAGGCTAATTTCGTGATGGTTCCTTTAATAGATCATTTTCCTTTCCTGCCTCTGATGATCTCTTCAACGACGAGATGTAAAGCCATAAGCAAAACAAAACAAAAAAGAATGCAATAACACAGAACCTAAATTCGATGCTGCATTCCAGATGTTTGCTTGTTTCCGATCCTTGTAGTATAATAACAGTTTTATGTGGAACGTGATCAAGAAGAAGCAATCACAAGCTTGTGATTAAAACGTGATTGACTAACAAAATTCATTCTGCCATATACTGTTCCCGAAAAAGATATTTTTTCTTAGAGTTCTAGATTTCGAAGATTGTAGAACAGATTGAAGAAGATTTTTCTTTCTTTCAGTACCGCTATTTTAAATATAGCTGAAATTAAGGTTTTAAAATTTATAACCATTCTGAAAACTTTGTCTTTGTAAACTTTTCCAAGAAGATATGAGTTTTCGTTAGTACCGCTGTTTAAAACTGTTGATAATCAATATCATGCTCAAGACTGGACTCAGTTCTGATAAATAAATTATTTGTTCTTGAAAATTCATTATTTGTCACAAAAGTTAGTTCGCCATGGATTGATATAATCGTAGCATACAATTGTCTCATTAAAAATAATAGCATTTAATATTTTATGACTAACAAATGAAAGTGTATTGCTACAATCTTGAAATTTTATGTTGTTTAAGTTTTAGGCTGCAATATCATGCGTAGTTTGAGGCAATTAACCAGCTAAAACTTATTTGTTCTTTCTGGAAGCCTAGACACAACTGAGTATTTAATGGAATACATACCAAATTTTTACAAGATCCAGTGACCTACTCAGAAAGGTATACCAATAAATGATCGGTGGGCAACAGGTATTTGATTGTAGTGCATTTCTTTTGTTGGAATTTAGCATGAAAAATTATATATTGCGAATCATAGTCATTTCCAATTCGAATTTCTGAATTTGTGAATGATATTTGGTCGATACTTTTTTTTAATAAATAACTTAAATATGTATGTAAATACACATTAAACAAAATCCAGAAAACACTTGTAACTGCTACTATTTGGAGTGCTATTGATGAGGCTTTTCCTGACGTAGCAGCTCACATAGTGGAATATTAACAAATTTAATCTCTTCCCTTATTTTACTCATGGCTTTACGCATCGTCGACGTTGAAGTGATTAGAGTCGGGATTGGACTGGGGATAAGGAACGGGAAGGAATTCGGCCATGGCCTTTTTAAAGGAAGCATCCCGGCATTCGCCTGGAGTGATTTGGGGAAACAATGGAAAACTCTAGTCTGAATGCCCGGACGGGGATTCGAACCGACGTCCTCCCAAGTGCGAGGGCAGAGCGTTAACCACTCACCCACCACGCTCGGTAAAAATTTTATGCCGTTTACGTTAGTCATTTCAATACGACGTACGTCTAAAGGTTTAGTTTTATAACTAATATGATAAATAAAAAAACAGCCCCTACGATTTGAAAAATGTTCAAGTGCAACAAATGCGAGATTAATGTTTTAAAACTAGAATATACAATGTTCAAGATTTTTATTTATTTAAAAAATAAATAAAGTTTAAAATGAAATGATGGGGGGAGCGTTAAAATCTTTCGATTATGACTTTCAGTTTAAGTGCATTCAAGTTGATATTACTATGACACTCCGACGATCAAGATTTATTTTAGAGGGGCTCAAATTTATGATATGAATAAATTTTTATGTGAATAAACGTCTTTCAATACCTGAATTAACTTTGATAGCTTTACTTGACCCCGATTCGAGGCTAATAGTTACAACCGATAACGGTAATTGTCAAAGTTTTTATACGCTCTAGGGTATTTAGACTTACAGTAGGAACGGTTGGTTGAAATATTTTCTGTTTTTCGTGTGCTTGCTAAGAGAAACAAAAATCAGTCTAACGCTGTACAAAGTAGACGTTGTGTGATTCCTTTTGTTTGGCAAAAAAAGAAAAAAGGAAAAAAACGATGATGCAGGAGAAAGTAGTACGTATAGTATTCCGAGACTTGTAGGAAGATTTGGGACAGTATACGATATAGGGTAGTAGATATGATTTCCGTAGTGGAAAGGGATACAGAAGTACAACGATTCAAGTCTTTAGAAACAGGAAAGGAATTAGGACTAGGAACGGGAAGAAATTCAGGCTGCTCTTTTGAAGGAAACATTCAGGCATTCGCCTGGAGTATTTTGAGAAAACCATGGGAAACTCATATCTGGATTTCTGTCATTACCATTCCTGTCGTAAAATTACCTTGCCGGCGAAGCTGATCAAGCAGCTGTTCGCTAGTGACTGCTATAATGCTTCACGGTACGAGGATAATTTTCGTCACCAGCTGGGTTACAAATCCCTGACAACTTTGGGAAAATAAATACCGTCGTTATTCGCACACTCCTCCGTTTGTGCTCAGAAATGCGGCCGTTTGTGCGAGGAGTTTTACGAGCGGCAAGTGCTCACAGGCGTGAAAAATTTACGTTTATTGGCGAGCAGGTAGGACGTGGCTACGTCCGTGACGCCCCCATACCCTCAGCCACTTCTCCTCTTAATGTCTCCGGAGGTCGGAATTTATGGCGGCTTAGAGAGCTTCCGAGCTTTAGCGCCATACAAAATATTATCCCCCTCACTTGCAACGAGCCTGGGCCGCACTTGCCTCAGACAAGGGTTGGCTACACGTCATCACGTTGCGAGAAGGCTCTCCACTTGCAATGTATTGGAAGATGGTGATTGCGTAGAATCGAGTACTTCACGAATTATACTTGTCTTACTATTTTCGTGGCTATCGAAATGTCAGGTCTCGAAAATTTTAAGGCATGCACTTAGAAGTTATTTCTTCATAATTTTCTTGTGTCCATGTAGCTGATTAACTTTATTGTAATACGAGTCTTGAAAAAGTTTTGTAGATTACGTTTATGATAAAAATATTATTTGAAGGCAAGTAATATCTGTGAAAAGTAAGAATACTTGGACGTGTTTTGTTTTTATAACATTTTTAACATAATTAATAAAAAATGCACTAGCCTCATAGCCATATGAAGTGGATTTGGAAACCGATCTATTTTAATTCGGTTTTACTAGATTCTTATAGAAGTTTCACTACAAACTTTAGTTTCGATAAATAATCCAAATAATTTCTCCTTGAATATGAAAGAGAACATTTATAGAATAATAACGATAATTTATGAAAGAAACATAAGTGTATATGCCAATGTCTGTGAATATAAAATTCAATTTTTCCTCCAACGACCCATTCGAATTTTAATTAAAAAAAAAAAAAAATTGGTTAAGAAATTTTCTTTTTGTTGTTGTTGTGAGGGAACGATTAAAAAAATTAAATGTCTGTGTCTAATTTTTTCTTTGGTCAACGAATAACATTAATGATAGCTGGATGTCAAGTCAGAGATGGTATGACATTGTTGAACTGACTGAAATGAAATGACTGCGTGTTATATAGAAACTAATAAGTCTATTATTATTCGTGATAAATGTTAAGATGATGGACATTAATATGTACTGTTATTGTCGAAACTACTGAGAATTTGGATTGTGATAAATAAATACTGCAATACAAGAAGCATTGACCATTAGTGAAAAGGAAAATATCAATTAAAATATTATTAAATTCTATTTGTGAAAAGGTTATTTACTGAGATCAATTTTCAAGATTTTATTTTAGATTTTTAAAATAATATTTTATGGTGTGGTTCATTTGTAGAACATACTACACCCAAATACTGGAGCCTAATAGGTAATTGTGATAAAGGAATAGTAATACCATAGTAAATCAGAAAAGCGAAACGATGTGATGAAGCTAATCTGTTCAATTTTAAAATTAATAAAGTCCTAACACCGTTCTTTAAGGAGAGTAAAACCCATTATAACATTAAACTTATTGTTATAATGCAACCATAGAAAATATTTTTTCCTATCTTGCAGTATTGTTGTGTTTACAATAAAATACTAGAGTTACGAAGGAGGGTATGTCATGCTAAAGATTATAATACTGTCCCCTACAAGGAAGTAGAGGTCAACTCGTTTCGGCGTTATTACTACCATCATCTTCAGGAGAGCACTTTGCGCTCGTCCGTTTAGTGGCCTCAGCCGCCTCTAAATCACGCTCCGGTCCCAAGGTGGTCCCCCGATTAATTCCGCCACGCCCCAGCCGGTGCGACTGAATGCCGATGGCCCAACTTGGCTTGTAAACATGGCTAGGCGACAGCCACCACAGAGACCATTGTCAATAACTGCCGCCTCTGTCTCTCTCTCCGGACTGTCCTTATCTCTGGACGTACCGTTACGCTGACTTGGCGCTCCCGGGCGTGTCGTCTCTCCTGCGATAATTATCAAAGTTCGTTTTATGAAGCCGAAGGTCTCTTGGCATCGACTATAACCGGATGGGAGACATTTCCGAGAGAGGAAGTCAGCTGTAAGTTGGTATAACTGCAATAATCGCCTTCAAATATACTTGTTCGTTGCCAGAACAAACTTGTATAGGTAGACAAAATTAACTTCATTTAGCTGACGCAATTAAATGAGACAGTGATGCAAAGTTAAATGCGTGTTTTATCAAAAATTAAAGTCGCAGAAACAGCGAGAACAACTAGTTAGAAAATCTTAGAGCTATTTTCTAAATTTGAAAAATAATTCGTAGAAATAATGATAAAGGCGGATTCGAAAGGTAGAAAGAACACTCCAAATCTATTAAGTTCAAATGACCTACTTCACTGCCTTAGTGATGTTTTCTTTTAATACGATAAAATATTTGCTCCACGGGATGAATTTATTTTAGATACTTTTTTTCTTATGGCCCTACCCGTCGACGACGTCAGTGTTATTAGAGGACTTGGCGCAATGTATGCGGCGGATTTCGGCCATGCCCTTTTGAAGTAACCACCTCAGTATTCGTTTGGAGTTACTTCAGATACATAAATCGACCTATTCAGATGTTGAAAATTGCACTTACTTGTTTACTTTCGGGTTTTGCGCTGCGATTTATTTGCTGACAATGCCAACGTTTCGGCCCCAACCTGGAGCCTTCGTCAAGGCTTCTGTCTATTTCGCCGACTAGTGCTTTTTTTTTTGATAGACTTGACACTTAATTCACTGTTTATTATCACAGGCAAAGATGATTTTGATTGTAATCTTGGTTGTCCGGTTGAACCGCGTCAATTTGTTGAAACCTAACGTTTCGGCCATCATTTTGTGGCCTTCTTCAGAGTACTGTCACGGCTGGAACTGTTGCCGCCTATATATAGCTCCCGAAGAACGAGCTAGCCGTTTGGAGTGACGTCACTCAAACTACCGCCGCCAGCGTGGCCGGTCCGATGGGGGCCTGCGTCCCGCGTTTTCCAGATCAAGCATGACCATATTTGGTCAAGTTGTAGCCCGCCATCCGCGTTCATATTATCTGGTCGTTTTTTAATTTCCAATGCTTCTCTGACACGCCGGGGCCACCATCTGCTTTCTTGAACCAATACACTTGGCCACAGCTACAGGGTATCTGGTATACGCCCGCTGTCTGCAACTTCTCCCTCTTGTCTTTGACTTTTAAAAGCACATCAGAAATCTTCCTAGGTGCTCTGTATATTGGACGGATATTTTTCTTTTTTAAAAGACGGCCGATTTTATCCGTCACCCCGTGGACATAGGGTAATACTGCCGTGGGTCCGTCTGTATATCGGCGAAACTGGACGGACAGTCAAGGAAAGGCTGTGTGAACACATGAGACATCTTAAAAATAATGACGTCAGCAAATCAGCTGTAGCACAACACTCTGCTGACAGTGGGCACGCAATTTTATTCAATGACACAAGTGTATTGGTTCAAGAAAGCAGATGGTGGCCCCGGCGTGTCAGAGAAGCATTGGAAATTAAAAAAACGACCAGATAATATGAACGCGGACGGCGGGCTACAACTTGACCAAATATGGTCATGCTTGATCAGGAAAACGCGGGACGCAGGCCCCCATCGGACCGGCCACGCTGGCGGCGGTAGTTTGAGTGACGTCACTCCAAACGGCTAGCTCGTTCTTCGGGAGCTATATATAGGCGGCAGCAGTTCCAACCGTGACAGTACTCTGAAGAAGGCCACAAAATGATGGCCGAAACGTTAGGTTTCAACAAATTGACGCGGTTCAACCCGGACAACCAAGATTACATTGACAACGACCGCGGAAGTCTGCGCACCCACATGATTTTGATTATCCGCCAAAGAATATTTTCTGTTCCATCATCTTTGCCTGTGATAATAAACAGTGAATTAAGTGTCAAGTCTATCAAAAAAAAGCACTAGTCGGCGAAATAGACAGAAGCCCTGACGAAGGCTCCAGGTTGGGGCCGAAACGTTGGCATTATCAGCAAATAAATCGCAGCGCAAAACCCGAAAGTAAACAAGTAAGTGCAATTTTCAATAATGACACCTGCGAAAAGTGTGAAATTTTATATTCAGATGTTGATTTGGTGTAATTAGTATCTCTGGTTTAATAGAAACGCTGACTCAGAATCAAGCCTGAATATTGAGCTTTCACTCTCGGGCATGGCTTTAAAGAGTACCTCAGTTCGATACCGTGTCCTTCCAGGTTTCAATTTTGCGCGGTTTTCAGACTAATATGGTTTCTTTTTTTAATTGTGTCTTTTCTTCCGGTTGACGTCGAGATCATTAGAGGCGGGATGGCACTGGGGACAAGGAATTTGGTCGTGGATTTTTGAAGGAAGCATCCTGGCATTCGACTGGAGTGATTTGAGGAAACCATGAAAAACACAAATCTGGATGCCTCCCGAATGCGAGGCCAGAACATTAACCGTTCACCCACCACGCTCGGTATGGCTTCTTCATAACGTCCAAGGCCGATAAGAAAGAAATAGGAAGCAAGCAAAGTTTCGGCTTAAAGGTTACTAATAAATCATCTATCTGCTAGACGATGTTTTTCCATATACTCGTAAGCATCTTCATTGATGCGCGTGACCAGTTCATGTAAACATCATATCTCGTAAATTAACGGTCAGGCTGATCATCTAATTGTATTAAGGCACCACCATAATCTGGCATTCAGGATTTTCCATAGCTGAAGTAATAATGAGTAATCAACTTCTTCCAACAACGCCGCTCCGTGTTTCCAACATTTGGTCAATCTTTCGTAATAACAGGTACGTTAACCAACTAATTACATGTACGAACCCATTACAGTCAAATAAAGTACAGACTGACACAAGATTACGGGTAACGAATTGTCAGGAAGTAATAAAATTTCCTGTTCACTTCATTCTGTATTGGGGACACGTAAAACGATAAATAATTGAATACTTTAAAATCTCTGAAAATTACCAAACATGCTCGGCAATGCAGTATTCAGTATATTGCTTGAGACTTAGTCCGTCTAGTAATAACCAGAGTGTTATGGTCGATGATACAAGCTTTTGTTTACCGGTGCCGTAGTTGTGAGAAAAAGTTGTCACGCAACGTCCCATTCGCCAAGTCATTATTAAGAATGAAGAGCCAGGGCGAATACAATTGACTCTCTACCACACGTGACTAGTGGTAATGAGATGCCAGTACATTCGCATATTCATTCGACTCCTTACTTTAGATGTTGACAGTATTTGCATAGACTTCAAACGGTGACTTCGGCAGTCGAAAAAAGCTACTGTTATGCTAATAGCACACATAATATGTGAAATCAGGTGGTAATGCCGAACATACTCACGTCTTTCTTTCCTGAAACGTTACGTTTGCGCAGCGAACAGATTACTTTTATAAGTCTCCTCAAAGAGTGTTCATTAAGATTAATAAACATGGGCATGTGCAAAATTATCAATTTTTTTAAAAAGGCATTACGTTTCTTTCAACCCTTTTTTTTAATTTCGTTTGTTGGCTATACCACCTATTTTCTTATTCACTCTCATCATGTGTTCCGTACCTTCGTATCATTCTACTGATCAATTTATTTGTCCTGCAAGACTAAGTAATGTTTCCGTAACAGATTTTCCTAAGCCCGTTTCTGCTGTCCTATGTATAATTCTGATAGTTTTGTTATTTTACTGTGATTATTACTAGCGGAATAATATTAATTGAGGATTCATGGTGCCTGTTTAATGTTCAAAAAATAATAATTACATGGAAAAAGTAATTTCGTCTGATATTTTCAGAAACAGGTTGGTAGAATTTCCTACCGACTAAACTAACCCAGCAATCTTACCTCACATACAGTTTAAAGTGGAATCCGAAGCATGGAATTACATCGCTACATACTAGACACTAACGGTGGCAACATAAGTAACAAACTGAAATGTAATTATATATATATTGCTTATGGCTTTACGCCTCACCGATGTAGGTCATTAGAGTCGCGAAAGGACTGGGAGCAGGGGAAAGGGAAGGAATTCTACCATGGCATTTTGAAGGAACAATCTCGGTATTCGCGTAGCGTGCTTTCAGGATAAAAAGTAAATCAGAAATATGGATGGCTGGACAAAGATTTTAACCAGCGTCCTTCCAAATAATAGGCCTCACAAAAAAAAAAAAAAAAAAAAAAAAAAAAAAAAAAAAAAAAAAAAAAAAAATATACCCAGTTCATGAAAGAGTTTAACGATTCTTCTGCCGTAACGTTATTATAAAATATTATTCCCGATCGAGGTTACTTCAGCGAAAATTCAGTGAATAGGTCAAGAAATATACAATTACCAATCTCGTGAGTTACGTTTCTTTAATAGTGCATAGTCTCAGTGCTGTAGTTTCGTTAATTATGGATAAATGGCTTGAAGGTCACTTTGGTAACAGACCAGATGTTAGTCACTGTACAACCTGGAACCAATCTTTTGCCGATAAACCACAGGACGCAATTTCTGCATGATATGGATCTCGACGTATCAGCAAACTGATCTGTTTAGAGAAAGAAATATGACTCAGCCAAATGTCCTTACTTCGTAACTGTCCCATGGATTGATAAGTTTTAATTAAGCGTAGTTTTAGGTTAGTGTCGTATCTTTTAAAGAGAGATCCATAATAATATTAAAACAACGCTGCGAATTAAATTTAAAATAGGGGATAAGCTAAATAAAATTGTTCTTCTTTTGATCATGGCATATTTTCAACCTTGTTGTAACTGGTTTACTGGTTCGCCATTGCTTTTCCTTCCTCACTATTTCATTTTTTCACTAACGTTCCTACTTCTTTCTACAGACCCGATGGTGTTGAGATTTATACCTTGTTCCCGGAACTCCTTGAATTTATCAATTTTAGTTTCAAGCACATTTCGAGTCTCTATCACAGCTGGATAGATTCCAACTTTTCCATATCTTCTCTCGTCCCTTCAACCCATTATGTTGTTACTTTCCATTTATTGATGCTGTTCAAAATTCTTTTTGTCAACCTATTCAATTACGATAAGTTTTTATTTTAAAGAAGTCTGACTTAGATGATAAGAATTGAGCAATTTGGACAAAACTTTAGTAATATTTTCTTAATATAGTTCTTTAAATTATTTCATGCAATCCAACACCAAATGGTATATGAGTGTGAGAAACAACGAAAAAAAGGCCCTGTTGTGGGGTAGAAGTGAGTCGGAAATTTATCCCCCGATACAGGAATGGTTCACCAGAGTGCAGTGTCAGTTATCGTAAGCAATATTGTTTCCAATTCATCAGCGCGCGGTGTATTATCAGTGGAAGAACCCGGCCCAGTGGAGCCAACTTTATTTCGCAGGCTCTATCGGAGTCGTTCCGTTCGGACAGTCGCGGGGTTATCGGCCTAATGAGGCCGGTCATGCGCAGCTGCGCATTTGGCACGCCGGATGCGTCACTGGAATACCTGCCGCCAGAGATAACAGTTTATCTCCAGAGATAACGCGAGCAAGCAATAGAGAGCAGCGACTACACACTGCGCCGATTATATGGGACGCCGGGAACAAATTTTTTGATGTTTGCTAGACAAACTGTCGAATGACAAAAATATTCGAGTAACCTTCCCGATTACTGTAATAGTTTGAGAGAGTAATTTAAATTTACGTGTTGTGTCTGTGTTTGTTTTAATTTGCGTGATAATCAATGAATGTTTGCAATATCGCGAATATTAATCTTCAAATAATGAGTAAAGAAATTATTCTTCAACTTCTCTATAAGTCCCCTCTTCATATCGAAGGCCGTTATCAATCATTTTTCTGCTTTCGTAGGCACAAAAAAATAAAAAATATTCAAGTCGATAGTAAGATACTGGAAAGCGTTTATTACTATGGGAAACCATTTTTTTAATATTCAAGAACATATGATCGTCACCTTTGGGTCATTAGTTATTATTCCTGAGCAACTGAAGGAAAATGATACTGACGTTCAACTGGAAATAGTTGAAAAAATCGCCAAAACCAGATTTAGTATGATTGGGCACTGATTTTAATTAGTGTAGTGATTCTTAACCTGTGGTCCATAAAAATTGGACAGGTTGTCCGCAGAAAAATATCTAACATTTAGTTGTAACAGAAGTAAAGATAGCATAGTAATAATAATAACAGTGAGTAATTACTTAACATTATTAGTCTTACTTCTTTCTTTCGCGTGGTTTACTCTCACACTTTGTAGATTCATAAAGTTATTATTCATTTGGTTAGAATCAAGAGTGTTCAATCTGCAATTTTCTTTTAATTTTTCACTTCCAACATCGTTACTGCGTTTCCGTAGGAATTTAAAACATGTTTTAACATTTATTATGTTATAATAGCGCATAACAATATATTCCAAATCTTCATAATATAAACATAAGTAGAGAAAGCTACGCTCAAGTAAGTTTGTTGGGTCCGCAGAATTATTCCTGACATTTTTCTAGCCCTGGCTGAAAACCTTGAACTGGTGTCTTCTAGGAGCCAACGAGACATGTTGCCACTTGACTAACACTTAACACTATTGAGCCATTCAAAACACTGAAATTTATAACAAGAGTTAACAAAAGAGTTGTATTCCGGAGAGGTTACTCACTGAAATAAGCAGATACCATGTATTCAGCATTCGCACAGACTTTTTAAAGGTTATATGCAAGGGAACCTAGAAAATTTATGAAATGAAGTTGCTAGCTTATAGAGGAAAGAAATAATCATTCAGTAATTTCTATTTGGCTGTTCTATGAAGTGATTTCCCGCACTCCTTTTCATAAAATTGGAGCTAGGATTGAGGTGTTTAGAAGTCGACTGCGTTGTATAAAGAGTGTGTCAACTACGCATATCACTTGTTCTGCTATAAAATTTAGTAATTGATTAATATGAGTTCTCTTAGTGTTCATTATTGCTACACATTCCGTCTTAAGAGCTGTCACCACGAATTTTTTTCAGCAGTTTTCAGTAAAAATGGTTGGAAAATTAGATGGAGGAAACACATTGCTAACAAATTTGGGAACACATATCTCGCGAATAGTATAACTAAATAAAATGTGACAATTACATCATTTATCAAAAAATCTGTTCCCCTGCTCTGCTACACTCAACGAGGCACACAGAAGGTCACCGATTGGAATCCCAGTCTAGGCTGGGATTTTCACAGGACCTTAACCCAGCTTGCTGTGCAATATGAAGTACTCCAGAATGCTTTCGTTTTTCGGATTCCACGTTAACATGTAGATCTCCTACACCTGGTGGGATTACCAGGAGAATAGGAAACACTGTCATATGGCGAAAGAACAATTCTCTAGATCTACATCTACATCTATACTCTCAAATTAACAAAAACTGTGGGTGGCAGAGGGTGCTAAGCACCAATCCTAATTCAGTGCATTCCAATCCCGAACAGTACGAGGAAAGAAATATTACATAAATGAATCAGTACGACATCTTATTTGTCGAATCTTATCCCTCCTATCATTGCGACCTAAATAGGTTGGCGGAAGAAGTATTTCGTTGCACTCGTAAGTTAAAGATTTTCGCATATTCTCCAACAAATTCAAACGAAAACGACGTCGTCTGTCCGCCAAACAATCCCAGCCCAACCCACGTATCAGCTCTGTGACACTTACGTAAGGACTGTAACTAGCGGTCACGAATCGAGCGGTTCTCCTCTGTACTTTCTCTAACGTATCAATCAATCCCTTGCGATACGGATCCCCAATTCCACTACAGTATTCCAAATGTGGACGCACTAGTGTTTCTTCGGGATTTTCCGGCCAACAATGGACGTACGATGATTTTACTTGAGATTGCGGTGGTCCCCAAACAATTAATTCTTTTGAGTATTTTTCTTCGGATCTGATCTCTCGGTGAGTAAAACACATCTTCCAGTGAAACTTGATAGTAAGTGATGCTACCGTGACGGTATTACGAGGCTACTTGTGGGTAGTAGAATAGTGAGTAAATCTTATAAATGCGTAAATAAATGTGATCCGAAACCATTTTCATCGCTAGTCCTTATTAAGTTTTTTCCTCTTGAATTATTGCGAAATACGAAACTAGATAATAATAATGTCCCAAAACAACATTTTTTTATCTTTATTAATACTTATTAAATGATACCTTGATGTAGTAGGTGAAAATAATTTATGGTCTTATTAAGCTGTCATCAATGGAATGAATACACCTTCCTGAGAAATTTCATCACTATCGGTGCAAAGATGGAGTAATGAAAAAATTATGAGGGTTCATCTGTTGCCATCTTGGTAATGGAAAACTTAACTCAATTTCGAGTAATGGTTTTCTAAGTCTCTTCCAACCAGCAATGGTGCTTCATTAATATGCGTGGAGGTTCGTCAATGTTTAAATTATTGGTTGAAAGTAGCTTTTTTTGGCTTTACGCCTCATCGACGGCGTGGTCATTAAAGCCGGGATGGAATGGGGAACAAGGAACGGGATGGAATTCGGCCATGGCCTTTTGAAGGAAGCACCTGGCATTCACCTGGAGTGATTTGGGGAAACCATGGAAAACCCAAATCTGGATGCCCGGACGGGGATTCGAACCGGTATCCTACCGAATGCGAGGCCAGAACGTTAACCGCTCACCCACCACGCTCGGTTTGAAAGTAGCTCCAATGTTTATAATTAAGGAACTAAATGCTAGAGCGGATATTACATGCTAGAACATGCACTAACACATGTGATTAACTCAGTAGTCAATATAGATGTTAATCCCCTGCAGCTGTGGCAGTGTTTATATCGGCGATACAGGTCGCTCTGTGGCGGAGAGACTTAAAGAACATATCCGCCACTACAAATATAATAACAGCGACAAATCCGCTGTAGTCCGCCATGCTATTAATACCGGGCATGAAGTAAAATTTCAAGAAACGAGGCTACAGTGGAGAGAAGACCAATGGTGGCCCCGACGGGTGAAAGACGCAGCAGAAATTTTAAAAAATACCAACAACATCAACGAAGATAGCGGCCTTTTACTCTGCGATGCTTGGCGCTCGTTGCTATGTCAACATAAGCAGTATTTCTAACCAAGGCTGGAGGATACCAGCCGAAAGCTTAGGTAATGAAATAAACAACGCGGCATAACCCGAAAGTCAATTAATCATGAATATAGATGTTGTTGGATAAGTAGGAGTGAGTTAGCAGTACGCCTTATGAAATTTCTTGCGAAAGAGCATGAGGTACCGCATACCGGCATTCACCTGAGGCGATATCGGTAAATCATGATAAACCGAAATCTGCATCACTGGTTCCGACATCATAATGCACGTGCTCCCGCACGCAAAACAACGACATTAACGCTCAACTAACAATTATAACTGTATGGTTTATGACAATAGAGCAATACTGAGAAAAGAGAAAGAATGGAATATGGCAGTAGAAATCAACAGACTGGAGGTAAAATAAGAAATGAGACTAAGGAATGTGCCTATTTTCCTGACGTGCATTACAAGGTGAGACTAAACCGAAGTGTATGTTTTCATTTTGAGTAATTTATCCACTCAAAAGCTAGTCTGCTGTGTATATTTGGTAATTCCGGCAGATTTATTAAAAAATATTTACTCCGCAGGTGTAAAATCTGTGGTTCAATTCATTCACGTATCCACTCTGCCGACAAGTCCAGTGTATATTTATGAAGAAGAACACAAAAAATTAAGATTTCACTTCCTTTTACATTTCTTCGGGTTGTGGAAAATTCTATTCTAAGATTTTGAAGCGACTATTGTTACCTGTATTCCATGGTATTCCACTGGTTAGTTGCCTTTGTGTGGAAATGTTAAATTAGGTATGAAGAAAGAGAAACATTTCAGTTTGCTACACGAACAAAAATAAATCATCTAAAAGCAGTAACTATGACGTTCAACATTTGCTTATAGGAGAGAGCGAAGAAGAAATGAACAGCAGCAATTATCAACTCAATATTATTGAAATGAGTGGTTTGATGGCTCAGTGGTTAAAGTGTCTGACTGGAGATCGATAGGTCCTCAGTTCGAATCCCTGTCTCGGCGGAGATTTTCAAAGGCCCTTCACCCGACCTTTACCTCTGCATAGCGTGTTGTGTAATGTGAAGTACGCCATAACGCTTCCGTGATTCGGATTCCACTTTAAACTCTAGGTACCATATACCCGGTAGGACTACCGAGTTAGGTTAAAGCGCCAATTAGAGGAGCTGAATGCGCTGCCATTTGAAACCCTGTCATAAGTCATTACGACCACTCGCAATTATTGTTATTGGTGCGGACCGCCATGAATAAAATACACGTCCAGTAAGTCTCCTCAAAGACCAACACGGTTAGACTTTAACAACCGGTGACTTCTTTAACACGAACCGAGAATGTGCCATAAAACACAATTTGCATACAGTGTTTGTTTACTTTCGTTTTCATATGGTAAGTGGGATGTGTTGATGCATCTCTGAGTTGCGTGTTGAAATGAAAAATAAAAGGAATTGTGAATACGTTTGCGTATCGTTGAAACAATGTTGGTATTAAAAACATTTGCCTTCGTGAACAATGAATTTACGAGTTTTTTCGCATAACTACGATGTGCTTTAACTTCATAGTAAACGTTTAAAGTACGCATGTTAAGACCAGTACATAAATATATAACATAATAGAATACAATCAGTAACATAAATGATAGAAATAGCCGGCTTGGGAGTTACTGGAAGATGGTTGAAGGCATTTCGTGTATAAGCCGTAAGGCCTTGATGAAACAGTTAGAAGATTTAAGACTGATATGTTGGGGGAGGGGGTAGGCAATATATGACCATGAACACACACTAACATTTGATTTCAGGGATCCTGGAATTGGAATTACAAGATTGTTGGTGGTTTAATTAATAAGATAAACAATCAGTCCACCATAAAGTTCAGTTTAACATTTGTTTTAATTCACCAAGAAAACACGTCGACGATACTGTTTACATGCATAGATACAATCCAGAGGTTGCGTACAACACTTCTTCCACAGATAATACAGTTCCCGGACATCGCAAACTGAATTGGTGAAAAACTTTGCCGAAAACTGACTACTTTGTCTTCGATGATCGCTTTATATAAACTCCACTGAAATCTCTAGAACACTTCAAAAGCTTCCGCCAGAACGTTAACATTACTTAAACAATTGAAACATATTAAAAACAATCAAAATTAATTCATAATCACATACAATCAATACAAATTGGTCAGAAATGGAAATTAAAGATACTTAAACACAAAATTATTCAGAGAAATCGTTTTAAACTGTAGCAAATTGTCCTTTACACATCGTAACTTGCATTAATACTTGGATTTACAAGCATTTAAGCAATTCTCTTGCACAATTCTGTTCTTAAACATATTAAATGGTCTTTAAATAATTTCTTTTCATAAAACAAAGTCTATATATCTTGATTACTGTAAATTGCAAACCAAACCTACCAGATCATATTCAACCAAACTCTAGCTTACTACAAATGATTCATAAAATAAAATTTCAATTTAATTTTAGGTTTGAGGGCTGTTACAGAATGTTTTTTTAGACAGTTGGGGAGTGATGGAATAAATTAGCACGATGAAACAATTTACCTCAACCATTAAAAAAAAAAAAAAAATGAAACAAATCTTCGTAAAATGCGAATGTAGGTGGTTAAGGAAATTTGAATGAAGCCATTTAAAACAAAAATTCGTGAAATGTAACATACGTGAGTATGTAAATTTCCACCGGATCATATGCTTCACTGCTGATAATTAAAGTACCTGATGAAAACACAATTTGCAAACATAACTCGCCTATCGAATTGGCTAATTTAGTGGATTTTCTGCAACCGGCGTTAAATTTCGCAATACTGAGACTGAACTGGCTTTTCAGAGTTTGGCATTGCTGAATAATTTACTAACGAAGTTGACAGAATAGTGCATTTTCAAATCGTAGAGTGCGTACACCAACACCAAACACAATATGACACCAAAGTTTGACGGGAAATATCCAGCGTGCGTAATATTATACTGAAACTGTAGAAAATAACGCTGAAAATGTGTGATGCTGAAAATAATTAGCTAAAAGTTGTTTCATTCGGGAACAGGGCATGGTTATGATACGTGTTTTCAACGTGTGGGGGGATATTTGCTACCGCCGAGGCGGGCGCTGTCACCAGTATTTTCGTGGCCCCGTGTCATGTCCGCCGAGCTGGGCCCTCGTATTAACACAATGCCAAAAGACACTTGTCGAGTGCACAATGACCTCGCCGCTTTTATTGTGCCCCACAGAGCTGCTGCTGTCGGCCGCAGCGCGGAGCTAGTGTCGGTCAGATACCATTGTTCCTCGGTGCTAACAATCCAGGACGCCTGACAAAAGATACCTGCCCACCTGCGGATATGGGGGAAGGGAGACACGATTCTGCCGGTAATTCGCTCTGAATTTGCCGTAACGAGACGTTCAATTCGAACCCAAGAGGTTTCGCTACATACAGCATACGCGTTATTAACACGCTTTTGTTTGCTTGACCTGTATATATGTATGAATGTCATGGAATCTTACAATTCAATTTTCATCAACTTCCAGAGCTCCGAATATTTGTGCAGGTAGCAAACACACAGGCGTTCGCCTCAGCACGTACTTCAGTAGCAGCTCTCCACTGAATGGAAACATGGAAGTCAAATTACAATCCTACGTTAACCAAAGTCTGTTTAAATTTAGATCATTTAGCGTCTTACAGCCGGAGAGGCTTATGTAGCTACCAGTCGCTGTATAGTATCTAAGTAGAAGATCTAGAATGATCCACGCTAACAAGGAGAGGCCCATGCAATGTTGATGTGTTAGATGAAACGGCTAGGCTATGCGAAGATGAAAGAAATAATTTTACGTTCATGGTCACAAATGAAATGTTAAGATTCGAGTGTCCTCATTGCTTATATCTTCAATTTTTTAAGGCTGATAAAACATTTATTGTATAAAAAACTAAAATAATGGCTTTTTAGCAATGGGAACCAAAAAGTTAAAAATAAAATTATAGTTTTAAAAATACACTTTTACAACAATGTAAACTAAAATGTTAAAAAATAATATTTAAATAAAAAGATTTTGTTCAACCGAGATAGGATATCCCACAATTCAGTACAACTTAATCTTTGGAATAAACTTAAATTAGAAAAAAGTTTTTTAAAAAAAAGAAAAAAAGTAGGGTGCTCTCTACTTACTTTTCATGAAATCTTCCTTTTCGAACAGCTAGTGGAGAAAAAAAAAATAAAGGCAACTGATATCTAGCTCCCCAGACTTTTTTTACATTAAGGTTATTTTTTAAATTACATGTTCACCTTATTTAAAAAAAAGTTATAATGAATTGTGGGACTTCCTATCGCAGTTGAAGAACATCCTCATACTTTTAACTTTTTATTTAACATTGCTAAAATAAGCGCGTTCTTTATTTTGTTTTAACCGTGATTTTATTTTTAGAGGCATAACAAATTCCATGTACAATAAGTATAATTTAAATTTTTTACAAGGAGTTATAAAGATAAACTTCCATATACCATTTTTTAGTGTAGGGATCCCATAACAATAATAATTCTATTTGCATTCTGCAATAATTTTTCTCTAGAGCTCAAAGTTAACAGAATTCATCACTAAACTTCTTTAAGTGAAGAAATTATCCCTAATTTCTCTGCAAAACGTATAAGACTCGTCTCGTGTGTTGTGTAATGTCTATGTTCGCGAAATGTCTATATTTGAGATTGAAATTTTGCACCGCTCCAGCATTCTCCTGCAGCAAAATAATAATAATAATAATAAAAACGTTGCCTTTTAGCATGGACCATATTAGCAGTTACAAGCAAGGGCTATCCTGAAACCGAGCGTGATGGTGTAACGGATAGCGTTCTGGCCTCGCATTCGGGAGGACGGCGGTTCGAATCCCCGTCCGGGCATCCAGATTTGGATTTTCCATGGTTTCCCCAAATCACTCCAGGTGAATGCCGGGATGCTTCCTTCAAAAGGCCATGGCCGAATTCCTTCCCATTCCTTGCCCCCATCCTTTCCCGTCTCTGAAGACCACGTTGTTAAAAAGGGACGTTAAACTGTTACCAAAAAAAAAAAAAAAAAGCTATCCTGAACTTGAAATAGTTCCGTATCTTCCAAATTCGAATTTATGAATTAGTGATAGTACAACATAATTTCAGTTTTCTGAAACGTAACGGACTCAATCTAAATAATGTTCCAGGTATTGTACAATATTATTAACTTATTCTCCTCCCTTATTCGACCATTGCGTATGAAGGGAATCACAAAGATTTCTAGTTATATCCTTAACTGTTCCCTCTCCTCTCACGATCTGACGCAAATGTATTTCCCAGATATTTATTTATGGTACCGTCCCGTTTTAGACGCGTGTGGTTTCTCAGTGGATAAAAGCCACGGCATGAGTTCGTAACTTAAAAGCCGCCGTCTCGTTTCATCGAGCCGGCAGCAAAGCAGCCTGGGCCATTGTAGGTCCTCTAAGGACCGGTCTTACCCCGCGGCCCTTCTGAGAAATCCTTGTTATACGAACCCCGTCTCGCTGCCTGCAGCCAACAAATTCTCGGCTTACCAGTATTTTCAAAATCTGTTTATTAAAATATTATGGCGAACTTCTGAAAACGAGCAGAGCAGCAAGCTGCATTCAACAATTATTATTTACTGACGAAGTTCCCGGCGTTGCCCGGTATAGTTGGTGTAGATTTACTCGCACGCTATCTTTATTCCCGAAATGACAAAGATTTGTACAAAGAATCATAAAATTCGCGCCAACTTTTTTCGGAATTAAAGCAAACCTAGATTCACACGCCTCCTACCAAGAAACGGGTGGGTTGAAGTTTATTTGCATGTTCACTATTTTCATTCGTCCGTAAAGATTCATGTGTATCAAGCTTAATTAATTTAGTTAAGAAATTTCATTACTAAACAACGCTGGGTTATGTTAAAAACTCACATTTGATTCAATTGCGAAGTGTATGGATATACGTTTTGCTCGAAACGTCAGACACTTTAACTCCAAAGATTCAGCCTTTTATACAAATTTCAAAAGTGAATCCAGAATAATACTATCATAATTAAATGATTTTATTCAAACAGAAGACTAATGCTGATGGCCAGAGACAATATAGTTGTAGGCCTACTGCCAGAGATCGTGGTTAAAGAAAATCTCTGTTGTTTTTACGGCTATCTATGGGGTTTAAAAATTGAATCTCCCAAATTAAAGGAAAGAATACTTCAAGTTACGGCTATCTATGCCGTTTAAAAATTGAATATTCTGAATTAAAGTAAAAAATACTTCAAGGTTTGTTTAATGTGCAAAGTAGTTATTATTGTCAAGTTATCTTATTGCTTTCATTAAAGACTATGGTCAGAGACAGTGTAACTGTGTGTTTAGTGCGAAGCATGCTGCATCTAGTGGTTCCGTCTATGGTATTCCTCACCATACGTTCAGAATTTCATTTAATGTTCCGGTGTTATGTAACGTAGAATCATAAGGCATACCAAACAACTGAGTTGAGATTCTAAGCTTTAAAACGGTGAAAACCCCATCGAAATCTGCGAAGTAGATTTCGAATTTTTCTGGCACAAATATACCCGGTTTTACGTTTTATAGATATACATTAAAACAAAATAAGCGATATGCGATTGGAGGTTACACTTCTCGGGCGTTCTGCCGTATTATTAGATTGTAATCTGATGATGGTTGCTCAGTTTTCGGAAGAAATATCTTCTAATTTCACTGAAACTTCCGGGTAGAACATCCGAGAAGTCTACTGTTAAAAAAGAAGTAAAATATATGAATCTTGTGCGAGAAAGAACCTCTAATGCCTTTAGGACGAAACCTGATGAGAGCAGGGCTTCATATAAATTTCTTTTCCTAAATATTCACTAAAAAAGGGAGTAATACGCTTCTAACCTTCAACAAACTCCGTCAGTTCAGCTTACCCGCACATTTGCATATAAACAGCAGCGCAAGTTAGTTAACTGTTTTGTACAGTTACCCAGATTACCTGTTGATTACTGTGCTGATAGTCGATATGAACAACAGACGTTACTCGGAAAGCATATTACTTCAGTGGAGAACACAATTAAAAAATTAATAAAATTACCGCTCATACATTCGGTCAATCAAAAGATTATCTTTCCTTGTCTTTAAAGCCAGCAATTCGTATCAAAAAACAGGGTTATTTGTAACTCAGTATTTCTGTGCTTTGTATTTTTAGTCTAATGTTAGTAACCTTAATATTCTGCGGATTATGAAACTTTCAGTTACTTTCAGATACAAATAGTGTTTTCCTCGTGTGATTACATTGCCAAAGAGACTGGTTGCCTATATCAAGTTCCAATAACGTGTATAACAATCGTTTCTTTTCATGTAAAGGAAATTTCTCTTGTTGCCGGGTAAAAGAAAGCAAGTAAATACCGAATTATCAATCCCTCATCTTTTTGTAAGTGTGTAAGTGTGACGTAAATAAAAAAACAATCAGACAAAACTAAGAGAAGGAAGATTAAGTTTTATGTATGAACCGGTTGAAATTCTAAACCGCGAATAAGAAGCTCAAAACGAGACGCAGTAGCATGTATGTATTTCTTCCCGACCATTGGATTTAGAACAATTTTATTTATTTTTCTCCTTCTGCTGATGGCATATTGAGGAATTTGACCTGATTAGTGTTTGTCAACCATCATTTTATAGTTCTAATACTGAGACGTGAACGTATCCGTTACATAGCAGGTAAAGTAATAAAACTTCGTCAAGGCTGAAATACCCGAACTTGCTTCCCTACAGTAATACTCATATGCGTCCTATTTTTTGTTAAAAAAATTCCACTATTAGTGAGTTTGAAGGAGCCGATCCTAAATGTTCATCCTTCACGTACATGTCTAGTATAGTATTTTAGATTTTTAGAAATTTTATTTTGTTGTTAATCATATTTTACACCTGAAACGCTACATTTTTATTCGTCCGCGTATGTTCAAAAGACTTTCCGCATATTTAAACTCGACCTAGTAGTACTTTACAATATCTGCACTGCTGTGAGTCAGGAGACTAAACGTCTCGCTAATTCTCGTAAAGTGCATATCTAAACCTTTGAAGCTTATTTTATTCTGAAACTGTACATTTTTGAACATTTGTTTCTGTGCTTGCGAAACATATAATATTTTAAGGAGTTAATAGTTCTTTGTTAAACATACTTTGAAACTAGTGCCGAGTACATTATTACCTTTAATGAACTAGCAACTTTTATTCTGGTCCAATTTGACGACCGTGAGCAGTTATCCTTTTAATTTGTATTAATATGTTTTATTTGTGCAGGTTTTAATCGAAGACTGATAAGCTGTAGCGCAAACAATTCTGCACTTGTTTCCGTGAGACTACTCCACAAACTGCTTTCCTCCACAGTCATTTCTTATACACGATCATTTCGTACTTTACAATGCCTACAGATAAAAAAGGTAGAAGTATTTTTACTTGTAGTCAAAAATACTGTAAATTACACGAAGAAAGATACGTTCTACCGACGTTCTTTACCAACAATAAAGTTATTTCCGCCACAAAAATTTAGAGCACAATTTTTGTTTTTGTTTTTTTTTTGTTCTAGCTTCGCATTCTGGAACAATGCTTCGCATCCAGATTTGGGTTTTCCATGGATTCCCCAAATCACTCGAGGTGAACGCCGGGATGCTTCCTTCAAAAGGCCATGGCCAAATTCCTTCCCATTCCTTGCCCCCCCATCCTTTCCCGTCTCTAAATAACTCGCTGTTAAGAGACGTTAAACAGTTAAAAAAAATCAGCCGTTCAAATATATTGACGTTTCTTATTTTTAATTGCTTATTCCTTCTTTGCTTGTCGACAGCAAAATCACTAGGTACGGGACAGAATTATTGATAAGGGACAGGAAATACATAACGCATAGCCTTTAGAATGCAGCCACGTAGTCAACTACCTGAAGGGATTTCGGTGAAGTTGGTAAACCGAACTAGGTGCATATGGCCGGAGCGGGAATCATACCGTGGACTTCCCAAATGGCAGGTCCAAACGTAACCGCTCACCTATCGTGCTGGGTACTGGGTTAATAGGCGGGTGTGGCATATAGTACACGCGCCAGTAAACATCGATACAGTTTCGAGTACGACAGATAACGATTTAATGTTTATTCGTTGGCATGCTGTCAGAAGTCGTCACGATTCGCAGACACGTACGGCGTGTTGTACCGACCAGAGGTGGACACAGCAGTTGATTTATTCTGCAGTGTCACAGTGTGACACTGCATAGCCAACGATGTCCCCAATATGACAAGTAAATATAACCTGTGAAAAGGGTAAACGAATCACAGATCATTCCCACTGATGTTAGTTTTGTGAATAATTATGTAATTTTGCCAATAGAAGCTGTCCTTCTTGAGATGACATGTGTAAATGTGAAATCGTAATGGCTCACCTGTAATGACATGACATATTTATTTTTGACGCAGATACTTGTTTAAAATTTACTTTTATACTAGTGGACAGCACAATGTATTTTTTTAAAATTTGTTTATTAATTGACATTCGGTTATGTAACCATACAGCCATCACTTGTAACATGATTCATTATCGTTAACTAATAACATGTTTGATTATACTCATTACTATATTGCATCTGTTAATTATCGTTATACTTATGCTACTTACAATTTTGATTATATTGGTTACAATTTTAAATAGAACTTATCTAAACGTAATCAAAGTCTTTCAGGTATAAAGCCGAATCGCTGTAGCAGTTGATACAATTCGTTTTGAAGTCAATTTGCAGGTATACGTGAGGCAATACCGACATTGGTATTCATGAGTCTAAACTCTAAATTATTATTTTCTTTTGTTCACTTTCGGTTATATGACCATACAGCCGTGAATTGTAAGATAATTCATTACGCTTAGTTATTTACAGGTTTGATTATACTATTTACAATCTTGCTTATGCTAATTATAGTTGTACATAGGCTACTTACAGTTTTTATTATACTGATGACAATTTTAAGTCATACTTATCTACTCATAGTGTAATCTTTAAGGAATAAAACAGAATCATTGTAGTCGTTTATACAATTCATTTTATGCTTATTGACATTTTTATTTACCGATGGTGAGGTCTTAGATTTCTATATTTCCATTTTTTAGGAATCTCATAAGGATGTTGTATACTGCTTTGTCATCACTAACAAGGAGTAGGATTAGGTTGGTAGGGAAAGGGATTCCTATGTATTAGAAGAAGGTAATAAAACTAAATAACATAGTTTAACTTGGTTTAATTTAACTGGCATTTATTGGGTTAAATAATTTTAGCCGCACTTAAGAGTTGGAAAATTCGTATTAGATTTCTCAACGTAATATTTTTTTTTACTTGCAGGAATTTCTGTTAAGTTCACTGTCACAATAATAGGTCGACAATGAAGTTTCACGTAAGAAAATGATTTCACATCACATTTTATTAAACAAAACAGGTTATATTGGGTGGTTGAAAATTAATTTCACTTTGTCGAGATATCAACCTAAAATCAATATATCGTGCTCCTTTAATACAAAAATACATATTGAGATCATCTGGCAGCACTGTGAAGTTACGATGCAGTCAGACTATTTATTGGATGTCACATCATCTTTTCATACACAGGATCCCACGCTCTGCTTGCAAACATATCCTTAAATGATTTCCAAATATCATGTGATGGTGATCTGATAAAATATTATTCCTTAAAGAGCGCAGTATACATTCTTTTACCATGGCTGCTCACCACACATGGACAAACATTGACTCTTGTCTAGTCACTACTTAACTGAAATCTTGAACGTACCGACTCCAAACTGGCAAGAAATCCCCAAACGGAAACAACCAGTACACAAGACAAATATTAAAACAGCATAAAATGAACACACAAAGAACTGACAATTTATCAGCTTCTGCCCCTTTCAGGTTTCTGTGTATCTCTAACAGAGCAGCAACATTATACCTAAAATTCAACACAAATATCAGAAACGAGCGGTCATGTGTCGGAGCCAATAGTTCCAATAGTGGTGTTATAAAAATCAAACGAATTTAATGCGACATGTGTAATGTGATATGGTGGCTACATAATTGTACTTATTTGGGGGGGAGGGGGGGGGTAGAGCGTAGTCTAATTTTTATGGAAATGTCACACATCGCAACGTAAACACGTTTAGAATCAATAGGAATTATTTAAAATTTATTTCTTTTATATGAAAAGGGATGAAACTATCTTTCAATAGCATCGGAATCTAATTTACTTCAGTAAAAGTTTGCAGGAATGGGCGACCAAATTGATTTATATAGAGACATGCCTTTACATTGGTCCTATGTGTCTTTAGTCTATTACGCTAATGGAACATAGATCTCGCACATTGTACCAGTTTTCTTTCCAGCGAATGGAGGAAGCGGTCGCAATGCTTCTTTCTGAGGTGAAAAACGGGTCACGACTTCTGCTATCCTTTACTCTCTAGTACTAACTCGTCGCGATCTCCAAGTAGAATTACCTCCACTCTGTCTCATATTTCCTGTTGCAAGTATCCAGAATCTAAGAATCAAGTACGTAAAGAAATCGGTTGGTCATCCAGTGCGTAGAACGTCAGAGAGTTAAACAATTCATAGAATATGTGTTATTATTCAAACCAAGAGTTCTCCCCCCCCCCCTTTCTTCTGGATTCATGACTAATAGGAGACGAGGTCAGTAGAGTCGGGAAAAGACCGAGGGAATAATTAGGGAACGAATTAGAATATTGCCTTTTGAAGTAACCATCCCAGTATTCGCCTGTAGTGATTTGAGAAAATCCTGGAAAACCCAATTCTGGATGGCCAGTCGAGGATACGAACCCGCATCCCCCTGAATGCGAGGCCAGAGCGTAACCGCTCACCCACCACACTCTGTTCCAAAAAACTATCTAAACTGTTTAAGATTCACAATTAAGAATATTTATTCAATAAGTATTACACACTTATGAATATTTTATTTCTTTCGCAGCTTTCGTGTTATGCAGATATATATACTCTTCGGATTTTTCGTTGCGTCATTCTATTTCTTTTGTTTCAACGTTTCAGTCCTTATCAGGGATCTTGTTCAAGACTACTACCTGATAAATCAGTATTAATATGCTGATTATAATATAACTTTCATAGTTTGTAGGCAGACTTGAATTGATTGTTTTGCTATTCAACAGAGAATTTATGCAGCTCCAGAGAAAGTATAAATGAGTTTTGCCTCTTTGGTAAAGCGATCTTGTTTTGTTTAGCCATCATGTTTGTCTAGAAACGCAAATTTACATAGCTGAGTCTGTACATAATCCCATTTTTGTTAAAATTTTTGTGGTGAATAAAAATTTCAACAGAAAATCCCAGGTGGGAGTTAAAATGTCACCAACAATAGAGTGATGTAGGGATAAACCCAAACACTAATTATATCTACATAACATGGTAGCTGTGAAAATAATAACATGTTATATGTGTTTCGTAGTCGCAGGTGTCATCTCGCCAAGAAATAATTATTTCCCAGGTATGAACTGAGGATAAAGACTTTGCATTATTAAGAACCACCGAGAAGATGTTGCCATGGGGGATTTGGAACGTTGACTGGTAGTTGACACTGTGCCTTGGCAATATAACTGTGGCAGAATTGACCATATCGCCATGATTCAGGATTGGTTGAATATGTCCTGCAACGACAGGAACTATGGTAAAAGGTCGCGGGTTAAGCCCTCGTGTAAGAGGCTCTCCACTCTCTTTCACACTCGCAGTTAGCAAGTAGTCTGACTTCAGCATAGCAGAAACAGCTACCAGGAATCGAAGTCGGCTCTCAGAGACCATGGACACTGGGACGCGCTCATCGTCAACAGCAAAAGGGACATCGCTAGCATGGTAGCAGGTGGACTATACTGGCGGTGATTGTTGGATATGAGGAGCAACAAATAGGTTCTAGTTGGAGAAGTCTGGATTCAGTGGCTTAAATATACCGTTGAGGCCCGTGGCAGATTGATCAGTTGTGGCCCTCCATCAGTGCCGGATCTTGGGAGGGGGCCAAACCGGGACACACAATTTATGGGCGATGGGTGACCTTTTTAAGCTATTTCAGGAGGCAGCAGGTCCTCTCGGGCCTTGAGTCGGGGGCCCCCTCCAGCTGCGTACCGGGGTCCCCATCCGTTTGGGGGTCCTTGGAATTTTTGCCCGTTCTGCCACCGTATTGCTACGCCACTGTCTGGGTTGTTAACCCACAGCTCACTGGCTTGCCTATATACAGGGCCGGTGCTAGGAATTTCGGGCCCGGGGTAAAATGCGCGACCTTTTTTTTTTAGCTCTACAAACTAGCCCGGCGACAATAGGCCTGTTGCCTTCGGGGCCTGGGGGGGCCCCTGTAGCCGGTGATCGGGGCCCCCCATCAGCCGGCGGGCCCGGGTACATTTGACCCGCTTACCCCTCCCTAACGCCGGCCCTGCCTATATATCGAATTGTAGGTTCTACTCAGACTTATTTTATTGCAAATCACAAGTTCATGTGTATTCTCATATCGCATTTTGCTTCAAAATCCGAATCGTTGTACCTCCACTGTTTAAATAATATAAATTAAACGTCATATAGAAGAGAAAACTCGCTGAAAAAAATCCACTGTACTGTAATAATCTTGTGATGAAATCTTCATCCCGGCTACAAATCGGCTCGCAAGCAAGAACCAGACTAACTTTTTCTTTATTTACACCATTTAAAGTAAATTTTAAAGGTACCACGACTTAAGCAAAAATTCTGAGGTTATTTTACATTAACGTGAAATATAAATAAAAAAGTAAATATCAAACCAATTTACAGATTTTTGCATGAAATTATTATTCAGTCATTGAAGTTTTTGTTCCACCTACCTTTTTACTTATAAACAAACTTACAGCACAACTGTACGTCATAGACACCTCATGTGCTACCTCTCATGCGAGAGCATCGTGGTGCTACTTTTCAATAGGGCAATGCTCGTCCGCACACGACACGTATCTCTAAGAACTGTCTGTGTGACTCTAAGGTACTCCAGTGGCCACCAAGATACCCAGATCTGCCTCGATAGAACACGTATGGGATCAACTCGGATGTAAACTCAAAACCAGTGCCAGTATCCAGGATAAAAGGGACAATTACAACAGTTTTGGACCAGCTTGCTTTAGGTGGGGATGAAATGATATAATAACACCTCACTACAGAATCACTGCATGCATCCAGGCCAAATGGCGTGCAACGTCACACTGATAAGAAGGGTAATGCTTCCAGTTCTTTGTAAATTTGACTGAATTTTGTTTTCAGCGAAATAACATTACTCCCATTGCGTTTCCTCCATTCCTTCTTGGTGTTGCAGTTATATATATATATATATATTGTTATCTCGAGGCCTGTAACATACGAACAGTGCAGGGACTGAAATAGGGCTCAGTTTCTGTAAGATTGCAAGCCTATTTTCTTAATGGAAAAGCCTTATTATAGTTGGTGTCAACATTACAGGTAGTAATGTAGTAATTAGTTGCTGACGTTAGAGTCTGAATTTTTTATTTTTTTTTGACTCACTGACAAACATTTTGCTTATTGTAGGTATGTATTATAGAGCGTTCAGTTAAGAGAGGCGGCTCAAGGTCATTTCGCTCTATCCCCACTCCGCTGCCTTTATCTATATATGCGAAGGGGAAATTAACCGTTCACCCGCCTGGATACAGCGTACGGCGCGGAGAGGCAGGAAGGGAGGGGGCAGTGAGGTGAGCAGCAGGGAGAGGGGAAAATGACCTTGAGCCGCCTGTTCAGAGTGAACAAGGTGTAGTATCTTTCATTGTATTAAAGATATGAGGTTGGCACTCATTCAATTCAATAAAACTATCACCCTCGTGCACGATGCTTTTTACTCCGGACACCGTACTTTACGACATTTGGTGATTGTAGAAGTATAAAAGGAGAACTCAGAGAGGATAAAACTAGCATAGAAACAGTCCTACCTACTAGATTTTCAGGAATGATTGTGGAAAGGTCATTGGCCTTAGTGCGTGGGAAGAGGTCTACTTTTTACAGTAGTCAGCAAGATGTTTCAGGCATGTAACTTATTCTAAGTCATATTTTCGAAAACTCTGATCTCTTTCTACGGCATCCAAATCTCTGTAGCCAAACTTGGTATTTATCCACCTGACGAAAGTGGTATTCTCGGAATGGTGTCCTCACTGACGAGTTATCGAGCTGAGTCAATCGGTGGGTGAGATAACAGCTTATCATCTGCAGCCTGCTTTGTGCGGACGAGTCTCCAGCCATCGGCCTGTCCGTGTTCTAGGTGCGTGTTCTAGGTGTCGTGTGTAGTGCTTGTGGTTAACGCATACATCGGTCATGGCTTACGGTTATGGAACTGGACGGGCGTCGAGCGCACAGAAGTTGGAGAAGTACATCACCTGCATCAAGTACTCCCTCTTCTGCTTCAACATCGTCATTTGGGTGAGTAACTCCGCGACAAAGCGCAGCAGCCAGTTTTAAAAAGTTAAACGTAACCAAACTAACCAGAAAATGGCAATACGTCTTAATGACGTATATTTACTTTGGGGCGTGGAATCATCGTAGGTGCTGCTAAACATCAGTACAGATATTCAGTTGGGAGACCGTTACCCCTGGCACAGCTTACTGTGTTATGTAAGGTACGCCAGAAAGCTTCCGTGGTTCGGAATCAACATTAAACTGTTGGTCCTCTTTAGTGTTAACAACTCTAGTTGTAACATGGATGTGTACATATCCAAAGTGTTTTCAATCCAAACGAAGGCATAGCGTGGTCCTAATTAGCCCAAACTAACATACATTCAACTGTAATTATAAATGATTCATTTAAAAATTTCATAATCATTTTTTATATTTGATTACTTATACAGTTTTTTTTATGTATTACAAAACATAAGGAAAAATTATAACCCGCCAAAAATGTGAATAATAGGAGGAAAAGTACTTAAAGACTGGAGTACCACTTTTCCTTTCGTGGTCGTTGGGTTTTAGTTAATGCTCTTGAACAATGAGAGAGGATTAGTATTTTTTTAAGTTTTACACCGGAATGCATCCAAGCGGTTCGTATATTATCCAAAATTTATAGTAAAAAGCCTACTGCTAACAAAATCTAACAAAAACAGTACTCTTTTTATGCAGCATTTTGCTTTCAAATACCGACAAACTTTGAAAAATCAAGGAAAAAATTAAGGAATAAAATAAACCTCAAGCTTTATACCGATTTAAAATATTAGATTTCCACAGATAAATTCCACCATCAATATAAAAGTCTTTTTGATCTATTAAAATAATAGTTTAATGGAATTTACCTGCTATTAATTTTATAACGCCTCATTTTCTTCTAATTTCAACAAATATTATGTTTTCAAGTCGTTTATCGAGCAACTATGAATTTTCTACTTATTTTTGCAGTCCTCAACTCTATATTACAGATGACAACAGTTTTGAAATTTCGGAATCACATGACATGTCTCCATTTTCTTTCGGAGAAATATTCCTAAAGATTCAGAATCAAAACATTTTACTGCATTTTAAACTTAATAATTTGATTTAAAATCATATATCAGTCAAAGAAGAAGATTTTAATTTCGTTTGTAACTACGCATGTCTGCACAATGTTGTTCATGAGCTGGTAAAAAGACTGAATGTTGATTTCTATTTTCGCTGCCAATGATTGGCAGGTGTTGCTACCGTCCTGAGAGAAACGAAACAACGTATTTAAAATTTTCCAAAACTGGTAACGTTCAGATAACGAAGGGAATAAATTTTTCAACAGCCTAAATAATATTGCGAAGAGTAGAATACCGTAATAAGAGGAATAAAATAATAAAATAAGAGGGATAATTGCTTATACCGGAGACCAGACACTGAACAACCGACCAAGTATATGCTTCTAAAGAAGCTTGGTACATCCAAGGAATTATTTAAAAAGCACTTGTTGTATGAATTATGCGAGTAGAAACTGTTTATAAATTCTTACATTACAATTTCTGGATATTTATATGTGAATTTAATTTAATTTAATTGCAATGAAGCACAAACTCCGGTGGCAATTTCCCTACACACCCATCTTCCCCCTATCCTGCACTTACCTACATTTGCCCTCTACAAATTTTATCTTTAAATTCTTTCAAAGTTTTCGGTAAATTATTCATAATTTCTCTTGGTAACTCATTCCAATCCCTGACACCCTTACCTAAAAAAGAGAATCTTCCTACACCCTTGTGCCTGAAATCGAGTGCCAGCTTGTGGTCATCGTCATCTTTTCCCTTCCATGCACTACTTTTCATACCTATTGCAATATCTTTCCATGCCTCATCGCCAGTATATGCCCTGTACACTCCCATGACCCTCCTCATCCTCCTCCTGTCTTGCAATGAATCCCATTCCAGCTCCTTTATCATATCCGTCACTGATTGCATTCTGCGATAATTTCCAGAAACAAATCTAGCAGCCCTTTTTTGCACCCTCTCCAACTCCTGTATTTGATACGTAATATGAGGGTCCCATACTACACTACCATATTCGAGCAATGGTCTGACCAAAGTTTTGTAACGCAATTCCTTGACTTCTCTCGTACATCCCCTCATCACTCTCTCCAACAAGTACAGAACTTTGAAACCTTTTCCTACCACCTGTCCTATGTGTCCTGCCCAGTTAAGTTTGTTATCAAAAGTAATCCCAAGATATTTACATTTCAAGTCTTCAGAAAGCAATTCTTTCCCCACCTTATGTTCATAATTAACCTTTTGTTTTTTATTTGTGTATCTAATAAGCTGACTCTTCTTTGCATTTATCTTCATTCCATGTTTACCAACCCAATTTGATATCCTGTCCAGATCACCCTGCAACTGTTTACAATCCTCTATCGTTTTGATTCTTTTATACAGCATTATGTCATCTGCAAACAATCTAATTTCAGATAGTAAACAATCAACACAATTATTCATTAGAATAATGAATAGCAATGGTCCCAATACGCTACCCTGTGGCACACCCATTTTTACTTCCACTTCTTTTGGTACTACATTTCCTACCCTGACTTTCTGTTCTCTACCTTTTAAAAATTCTTCTACCCAGCAAATGACTTTCTTATCCACTCCAATGGTTTTTACCTTATTTACTACCATTTTATGGCTTACTTTGTCAAACGCCTTAGACAGATCTAGTGCTACACTATCAATTTGGCCTCCCTTGTCCATTTCATCTGAAATACCTTGCATATATACCCAGTACAATACCTGTTTTGTACATTGTTTTATGTAGCATATATTACCGATAATTCATTCCAAACGTTGTAATTTAATCGCAACACAAAGTATAAATTCAGCATTCGGACAGAAAGTTCTTACTGGTTTAGAGAAAAATAAAAAATATATAAATCAGAATTTCTACAAATTTAAAGCCAATCTGAGTATATTTATGTTTGACAACTGATTTTAATTTTAAGAAGTATTGGTATTATGTTTTTTACCACAGAATCAAATGAAAGTATTGTGTTTTTTTTTTTTTACATTGGAAATGAAAGAGTATAGAAAATCCATAATATATATATAAATATAAATTCATGTATGATTCATTGGTAAATATCCTGTACAATGTGGGAATTAGAGTCAACAATTGCTTAAGCACTATATGGTTTGAGTTGCTTACATACTATATTCTAATCAATTGTTAATATCGATTCGTATGAATATAACGTGAAGTACTGTTTTTTTATCATAGATACAGCAGTTACAAGGAATTAGGGACTACACATTCCAGTTTAGTTTCGAAGATAATTTTATACAACGTGTTACGAAGAGGAATGTCTTTATTTTCTTTAACTTATTTTACAAAGAGTTAGAGATACAATGTAAAACGTTTCCCGTTACTTTTAACATACTAGTGAGTTGGTAGAAAGCGTTGTGGTATAATTTACGCAAAAACCCTGCGAAATGTAATACAGAAAAACCGTTTGAACAACTACGACGATAAAAATAAAGTTTACTGACTGACAGCGAAAATATGCTGCGGTGTACGAGCTGTGGAGGAACATAAAGAACCGTTTACTTAATATTTCAACACTTTTATCCCGTCGCAGATAAGCTCGCTGATTCAGACTCTATCTTATCTTGAAAGAAGCGATAAAACTGTGGCCGCGTAAAATTCTGATGAAAATGCATGATGTCGTAAACAACAGGGCCGATAGCTCTCTTTCCCGCGTCGCGCCGGAAATGGTGGCTTTTGCTTCGAGATGGGATCTGCCGCACTCCAGATTCGATCTCGCACAGCGAAACCTGTTTCTGGATTCGCTCGCCAACTGGACTTTGTTGCGAAGTAAAGCGCATGTTTGGATTTCATAAGGTCAACACTGGTCCATCGTGTACCCTCATAACATCCTGTTTTTCCTCAAATAGGCAGCAAGTTTTATAAACGTTCTCAAATTATAAATCTTAGTTTTTTTTAGGAATTGTATGTTCTCTGGCATCTTGTTTCTGTACTTTGTCGTACTATGTATGTCTGAATATGACGAACAGGCATGTTTTGACAGCCTAGTTCATAAAATAACGATCAGAATATTCTTAAAACTTTTGGCGCCATTTAAATTTGTACCGGCCAACCTGATGTTGAACATTAGACTGTTTTCCATGGCCCTCGAAATGAATGCTGGGACAAACACGCATTATTTTATTGAAATCTAACCGTTTATAAACAATAAAAAGTAGCGTACTATGTCACAAAGGTTATTATGTTCGAAGATAGATAACACATTATTTAAATCTGTGTAGAAATGAAAGTAATAATTTTAGTATTGTTACTTTTGTTTTAATTACGTCTCTGATGCACGTTGACAAGGAGGTCATTGGAGGATGACAGACAAGGAATGGGAAGAAATTCCGTCGCGGCCTAAGGAGGAGCCATTTTCGATTTCTCCTGGATTTCGGTAAAACAATGAGGATTGAACGCAGCGATGTCGGTAAGTGATTTGCGGTAAGGTAACTGCTTGCTTCGGACATGGACTGTACAATGATACCTCAGTCGATCATCCTATAAATATCCTCTGAAACACGTCTTGGAGAAGTAGTATCTCGTTGGGCCTATAAAAAATGCTAAGCAATAAACAATATTTGTTGGTTCAATGGCTACTCAGCTAAATAAAGACGTATTCATGTCAACATTTGCAAATAGTAGCTTCGACCACTAAATATCACAATTTTTTTACGTAACAACGTCAAAAAATTTGAAGTGAACACAATTAAATCTGCAAATGAATAAAGTAAACCAGATGGTGTTAAATAATGTGATTCTTTCCGGTTTTTAATTTCGTGCTGGACAAGTGTCTCCTAATTTGTTGTTGTATTATTAATCGTTAACTTTTCAGCTATATAGCATTGAAGTACTTAGTTCTATGCATGTCTGTCGAAATAGATTGAAAATCCTCCTATATCGGAAAAATAGTTTAAATTTACAAACTCTCAATAATCTAACAAAATAACCTTGCTTTTTTTATAGAAACAAGTTATACCAGCCCCATCTTTCATTCACCATTTAAAATATTCGAAATTTCGTATGAGGAAAACGTTGCGTTTTAGATCAGGAATGATCCTAATGAATACATGAACTAAAAGTTAGTTATCTCTTCAAGTATCTTCGATGAGTAATATATGCTAAATTTATCTATTCATACAAATCTCGTTGTAATGCTGCAATACAAATAAAAAAATCTATTAACCAGTGAGATTTGAACAAATTTTTGAAACAGGCAAATTTAAATTCGACTTCCGTTTGTATGCTTCACACCTTTTTACCGGCAGGGAAAGTACACTGTTGTGCAGAACTTAAGGACGAGACAGATAAAGTAACATAACACATTAACTACTCGATGGAAATGAATAAAAGGGAGGTAGCATGTTGTCAGAGGTCTCACACACGTGCACAGAAAGCTGGACATTAAAGGCGTGAGGTCAGAGTGATTATAGTGCCAAACGTGTCTGGCACCGCAACACGAGGCATTTGACGGAACAGGGGAACAGGTCAAGATCAGCGAGGTTCGAGCTTTTTTTTTTTTTTTTTTTTTTTTTTTTTTTTTTTTTTTTTTTTTTTTTAATGAAAAGCTTTCTGCGACTAAGCCATTTAGCCAGCTCAATGTGTTTACGAGATCTCTTCATGTGAATTAGTTTCTCCAGTACGTTTTATGATTCCTTAGTATAGACACCACAGGACGGACAGGACATTCACACAGACACACAACACTTTAACATCCATGCCCGCGGCCGGATTCGAACCGGCGACCTTCGGCACGCGGAGCTAGCACGCTAGCCCTTACGCTACCGAGGCCGGCGATCAGCGAGTTGTTACGGTACATTGTGGTGGTGTTCTTCATTAAAACATGTCTCGGAGGCAACATCTGGATTACTTCTAAAGGGAAAGAGTGATCGTAAAACTGGAGGACGGTTGAAATGTGACAAGTGCAGCCTAGGAATTTAGTATTGTTCATAGCATTGTTTCACGTCCATTGAGAGTATTCCGAGCCACAGGTAATGTTGTCTGAAGGAGAGATGGTTATCAACAAAGGCTAAGTACAACAGCAGATGGCAGCTGTATTGTGCAATAGGTACGAATAAGCCCACGTCAAACAGTGAGTGCAATTGTAAGCACATTTATCATGACTGCAAAGCACACAATCGCTCGCTCTGCAGTGGAAAGGCGACTGCGTGGGGTTGGTGTGTTTCAACAATCACCATTACTTTGTGTTCCGTTGACACCCTCACATCGGCGATTCCGTTTGCGATAGTGCCAAGAACACCAGAACTGGAACGATGAGGAGTGGGTTGGTGTGCTCTTCTCAGATAAAATTTGATTCAGTCTGAGTAGTGATTCTGGATTTATTCACATCTTGTGAGAGATGGGAACAGGCAACATACTCAGGAAAATTGTCGAACATAATCGTTTTTGCGGTCCAAGCGTGACGGTGCGACGATCATAATGTTGCATCGACATTTCGACCTCCAAATCGTTGAAGGTGGTACCCTCACCAGTAAACGTTATTGTGACATTTCTCCTTCATCATGTGAATTATTTGAGGGGTGCGCTCAATCCTGAATTCATTTTTATGGATGACAATGCGTGGCCAAATCAAACAGCGCAAGTGAAAGGGGTCTTGGAATTTGAGGATGTTCATCGAATGGATTATCCCGCCAAGTTCCCCCGACTTGAATCCCATCGCGCATGTGTGGGATGCCTATGAGAGACTTATCCACATGCACCAACGACAGTCCATCTGTTGTCAACCACGCAGATGGAGGAATGGAACGCCCAACCACAATAAATCCTTACCAACCATCTGGCCAGCATGAGATCATACATTACCGTCCGTGGTGATCACATATCCTTTTAAAGACCATGTTAGTCGTTTTACTAACGTCCGATGGACTATTATGGGTCCCATTGACATCATTAACTTATTGTCTGTGTATGAAAGTGTCAATGCGTATTTCTTTTAGTTGCTTAATAAGCCATTTTGTAGCAATTCTTTGTGTATATGGTTCAAGTTTCATCGAGTCATGTAACTTGGCAGTGACACAGCATACGAATATTACTTTCGTCGTTAAGTTTTTCACACTAGTGACTATTGACTGGGGCATATTAAACGATGGGTACTTTATTAAATACAATTTTTCATAAAACAGCAAAAAATCCGTCCGAGTGTTTGGCGCTAATGTTTGTGCACAACATTCGGGAAGTTTCGTCTCTGAGGTGTTATCAGATTTTTTATCCACTTTTCGCTCTAATACAGGTCGTTGCCAAAAAATTTCTCCACCTTCTCTAACATCAATCCTGCCAGGATTCTATGCGTTATACATCCTGCAGATAATAAAGATATAACAAAAAGTATCCTTACAAAACGTATTGCTGTGTGATCTTTCAGCCACACAATCCGGCAGTGAACCCGAGAAGATTATATTGAAAACGTATTACTGTCTGCTAAAGCAGGAAACAGACATTCATAGAGAGAGAGAGGTATGGATCGTGGACTGCAGTAACGCACTCTGCTATTTACCACCAGGCCGTTGCGACTGCGGCTGTGGCGTTGGTTTATTTAGCAAGTTAAACATAATAACTCATTAAGAGTTCATGAGCTCATTAAAACTCTGCCGCCTAAATCCACGGACTACCTGCGGCCTGCTTGTATTGTTTCACTCGCTGCATTCTGGAACTGCCTCGCTAGCTAGCGAATTTACGTTTTCGCTGAATGCGAGTCATCAGGCAAAGATTCAAGCAGATTTACAAGCATCAAATCAGACGGAAGATGGAGCATTCCGATATTCTGTAAGCAATTTTTTTGCTTTACATTTTAATTATAACGTCTGTGATATATTTATAAATAAATCTCAGATCCACAAAAGAAATATTTAACCAATTATGATTTGATCATATAATTTATTCGTGCTCGATTAAGTAAAAATCTCTGTTAGAAAACAATGCGTTATTTTGGTTTTATATTACATTAACTGGGTAAAAGCATTTTTTGATATATTTATTCAACAGGTTTTTTATACTGTATTAGCCATATTCTCTTTTTAAATGTCATCTCGCAAAAAAACTTTTTAACTACTTATTTTACATTATTGTCAATCCACATTGAAATATAACTAGTAACAATTGCCAAACCTCACCAATCTAGATAAACCTATACCATTTTATGAATGTAAAATGGTTGTATCTGTAAATTAAAAAGTTTTTGCAAAAAAAAAAAAAAATATATATATTGTTTGTCTATTTGAAAGACCCTTAAAGATTTTTTTTTTTTTTTTAAGTTTAAGTCTGTTTGTTCCAGCACTAAGAAAACTCTCTTGGACTGATTTCACCTGTGTTTCCACTGTTTTAAAGGGTACGGACTGGCCTCAAATCATGGGTATTTCTTGTCACGCGCTGCATAAACTAACGGCCGAACAGAAAATAAAGTCGGTTCTGAACATAAAACTACGATAAAGCGCACTACTTACGTGTTTTAATAGAGAATAAGATTTCAGAATTTACTTTCTTTAAATTCCACTTTCTTTTCGACTCACAAGTTTTCGATTTTGCATATAATTAACAATTCTTATTCCATTAAAATTGGGAATACTACTTTCTACTATATTGTAGTAGGCTTCTTTTTTTTTTACTTATGGCTTTACACTTCGTCGACGTCGAGGGACTGGAATTCCGTCATGGCCCTTTGAAACAACCATCCCGGCTTTTGTCTGGAGAGATTTTGGGAAACCATGGAATTCCTGGACCTGGATTCGAACTTTCGTTTTCCTGAATGTGAGCGCTTGATGTGCGACCTGCACTTATACGAATTTTTATTGGATCTCATAAAGTAGTAATGTCATTAAATTAATGATGATAATGTCTTCGAGAAAAAGACGGCTAGCTTTTCCCTATTTCACGTAGACAAAGCCACGACCAAAACACACTAACTGCTTGAAAGGAATTTTACATTACAATGATTTTCATTTAATTTTGGTAGATCAGTATTGTCTCGGCGTGAATTTTCAAAGGTCCTTAAAAGGACCTTCGCCCTTGTGTAATGTGAAGTACGTCAAAACCATTCTGTGGTTGGAATTTCGTGTTAAATCGTAGGTCCACTTTACCCGGTGGGATTACGGTGTTAAGTTTGGCAAAGAAGAGAGGAACTGGGCGTCTTACATCTGATACCAGACTTAGTATGCCCTACATCTGAAGGGTTCGATGAATCTTCGGTTTGAGAACCACGGTTAGCTTTTTAGAATAGTATTGGGACTCAAGATTCAAACTGTCGAATGCCTTAATCTTAAATTTCTTTTGAAACATTACTATTACAGTTAGGAAATTAACAAGTTTGCTCTGTTTTGTTATGAACACATGCTAGGCAACAAAAGAACAGAAACTGAATAAATTAAGCCTTTTAAAGTACGTGCGAACTATGCTCTTGTACATAAGCAAGCTTTTTTTCTTCTTGAATTAACGTTTAGCTACTTTGGTAGTAACTTTCTGCTCAGGCCCAGCTTAGTTGGTGGACTTCACAACTTCATTAAGAGTTAGCCAACTGGGTCGTTATCTAGGAAGACAAGTTTTAACTATCTTACGAAGGGTTTTAAAGTATACACAGTGACCGAAGCAAATTATCTTTACGTGTGCATACACGCTATCAAAAAATTTGGCTCAAAATATTACTCTATTATTTTATCCATTTCTCTTTATTATCCAGATCTGGAAGATCACAACCTTTTTATTAAACAAAAGTCACTGCCTGGTACGTTAGCTGAAATTGTATTGCCGATTAGTCGATGTACTTCAGATTTGTTCATGAAAACAATTGTTAATTGTATGAGACCGTTAACTGTAATTCGATTTGAATTAGCGGGATCATCTCACGGTTATCCGTTATTGTGTCACTTTATACCAGTAAATAATTAATCACCTGAAGAAATAATATAGGCGACAAGGTGATATTATAATTGAATAAATAAATATGATTTGAACATTTCATTTTGTTTATATATTTTAAGTGGGAAAATGGAAATCATTTAGCTAGCACCTCAGAGTGCCCCTAAATGCTTCTTTCACACATGCATAAATACACTTTAATATTGATGAATAATTGCCGTTCGAATCATTAAATAAATGTACAACTGAGGAACCATTCACTGCAGTTTATGTATTTTAGTTAATATTATTCTTCAACTCACGCACGTATATTACTCTGTTTTTCACTGGAAGGATTATTTTCAGTAAATTTCATCAAACCTTATTTTCTGCGCGAAACGTAATTATACTAAATTTTTTTGCCCCAATACAATTTTCTGTAAATATTGTACTGATGCATATATTCTGTTTTTGTTTGGCAGGATTCCATAGTCAATAGTGTTGGGGATAAAATAAGTTGTAGCTTAAAATATGTTAAGATCTTTGGTTGTCGTTCACTGAATGTCACATGTACGACCGTGCAGGGCAGATGCCTCTGTGCAATGACGTATCAGAGGTATTGTATGTTTGATGATCGTGGAGGTCATAAGCACGTCGCCATCTGTTCTTACTGATGAGTATTATCAAGCGATTATGACAAGTAAAGTTAATATAAAAGCATTGTGGAGATTTAATTATGAAGATAGACGCATTTATACTGAATAAAATGATTGTTTAGGGACAGTGTTTCTAATTATTCAGAAACTCCTACATTTGAGGCGATATCTTGATTAACTATGTTATATGCACGTATTGAAGTTGGTGGCAGCTAATAAGTATTCGTGATTAATCGGGCTATTCGTCCGTAACATCCTGCTATTTTCTTTGGAGTGGAAATATTGAAATTTCATAACTAGTGGTGATTCTTTATGAGCTGATATTACAACTAACAATCACCGCTAAATACCACTTTATATAAACCCCAGCAAGCTGTACCAATATCTTATGCTAATTCCTTACTCTATTATTTATTAATTTAAGCTTCTTTTTTGCCCTAAATCAAGAACCAATTAAAGATCGTGCTCTCTTACTTTCCATATAATAATCCTAATACTTGTCTCAATATCCATTCGGGTCTCTTCACCGTTGTGTGTCAACCCGTATTGTTAACTGATTGTGTTATAAGATAATTACTTCAAACAAGTGTATCTGTCTTTCTCTGCACTCCTCTCCAACTCCTCTATTTAATGTCTGTGATGTGGCTTCCGTAACCACCCACGTTACTCAGACAAGGAACGGACTAGAGGTTTACACTGTAATTTGTTGGCAAGTCCTTCCTTACCGTCCCCAATAAGTGTCAGACTTAATACTGGTTTTGTTAGAGCTTGTGCTTGTGCGTTGATTCAGGGTTTCATAATTCCTGATTAGTAAGCCTACTCAGTTAAATAACTTAGAACAGTTTCACGTTAGTGATAAAACACACACGGAGCGTGGTGGGAGAGCGGTAACGCTCTGGCCTCGCATTCGGGTTCGAATCCAGATTTGAGTTTTCCATGTTTTCGCCGAATCTATCGAGGCGAATGCCGGAATGCTTCCCTCAAAAAAGTCATGGCCGAATTCCTTCCCGTTATAAGGAAACGCTTTGTATGTGGTGTCTCTTTGAATTGAACTTGTTAGTTCTTGTGATAATTATAATTGATATAATTGCGATGGAGCACCCGCTCCAGTGGGAATCTCCCTATACCCCCTCCTTTTCCCCTTCCTAGCTACTTTTGCCCTCTACTAATTTTTACTTTAAATTCTTTCAGTGTTTCCGGTAAGTTATTCATCACTTCTCTTGGCAATTTATTCCAGTCCCTCACTCCCTTTCCTATGAAAGAAAATTTCCCCACCTGTTTATTTTTTAATTTTTTTTATGTTGTGTTAATAAACGATGTCTGTGGAGACAGAGATTAATAATGGCATTACCAGCTTGTGTAAAAGAGAATCATTGTCTCGGCGACAAAAGAATAGTTCGGCCATTGAATGGAAGTAAAAAAAATCAGACTGCAAGACGATTGCACAAGAAAGAATTCGTAGGATCATGAAATGAATATGAAAGTTTGTTTGTTTATAATTTTAATTTATGGAAGGTAATTGTATAATGTGCGGTGAAAATTATTAATAAAACAGTTAAATAAAAGATGTTGCTGGTCATAAAGGCGAGTTTGGACTTCTTACACTTAATGTAACAAGCAATATTGTTACACCGTTCCTTCCCCGCAGTCCTTCTCGGCCTCTAATGACCTCGACGTCGACGAAGGGTAAAGCTATGAAAAAAAGTAAAATACATTAAAAAATGTAGCACATTACTGCAATATAAACACGTAGGCCCCCTTAACCGTGCAGAGCAAAACGCGTTTACGTTGATCTTGAGGTTGTTTTAGCACGATATTGTTCGTATTTTGAAGGTAAAATTATGAGTTCTTAACCTAAATTATACTCTAATAGAGAAGCGGATGTATTTTCGTCTGTGTGCGGAAAGTGTAACTTGTGTTCTCATTGATAATTGTATACTTTTGTTTGCGAAATCAGTATTTTATGATGTGGATATGGGATACGGTCCAAGCATTTTCCTAGGTGATTACGATTAACCGGCTAAAACCGTCGATCGACCAGTACGCGGAGTCTAGTACTGGAACAAGGTCCTGTTATACTTCCTCAATCGCATGTTGTAACGGCGCGCGGCCACATGCAGTGTATTAGGTAAACCTGTAATTAATATTATTTTTCAGCTTACAGTATTTAAATACCGATACTAATCAGCATTAAGTAGTATCTGTTAACCAATTAATTCATTGCGCAGGTTAAAAAGCCGTTAAGCACTGTGAAATGTAGTAGTCTTCCTGCAGATACTACTGGTTTTGTAAACGTATTCAGCACCATTTTTAATTGATCACATATTCATAATCTGACCCGCACTGGATCGCGAAGGTACAACGTGAAAGGTTCTTTTTTTTTTTTTTTTTTTTTTTGAAAATATGAAAATGTACTTTAAGAATCCAGTCCGTTCTCTTTATTATAACTTCAATATGAAATAAAAAATCTTTCACTTATCTGATTATCTTCTATTTTTCAAATGACAATCAATTAACAATTACAACTTTCATGTTTGATTAACTTTATCCTTATACTAATCTTCTGTCCTCGGGCTTAAATTCCACATTACAAATCCCGCCAGGATTTTTTACAGCTTCCCCATTGAGCTTTTCTCAACCACACCTTCTCTCATTTCGTTATTTCTTCAACTCCTTTTTTTTTCAACTGTTCTCTTTCACCAAAGATCTTATATACCTCTTTTCACGTTCTGTGACCTTACAATTATAACTACTAAATAAAAAAATAAAACTTTATTAATATTAAATATCACAAATGGTGAGGTTGTGTACCTTACAAACCGTATCGGGCACGCGGCTTGGTCTCCACGCATCGGCCATGTTGGCTGCGGTGTTTAGGCGGTTTTCCGCAGCCACCAAGAAAATGCCGGGATGTTCCCCAATCTCCGCCTCGTAAAATACACAGAACATAGTTACTAATTTCTCAGACCTGTGTTAACACTTCCTCCATTGTTATGTAATAAAATGCTGCCTTGAAACCAAAGTTCCACTTTTTACCATGTTAAAGTTGAGTCAAACTCATCAAAGAAGAAACGTGATGAAGAAGAAGACATATTCATTACCCATAAAAGAGCAATTACCATTTAATGGGATGGCCTTAGGCAAATGAGTCCGATATCTGATGATATTCTGCAACATATCTGGACAGAATTGGACCATGGCTCCCATGTATCATTTTCAATGTATGTCAAAAGACGGTGAGTTGACATCAATTTTGGATGAAATTATAGTTGATTTGATTTAACTGAGCTCTGTGGGTGAGTGGTGACGCTCTCGCCTGGTATTCGGGAGAACGCGGGATCGAATCCCCATTCGGCCATCCAGATATCGGTCATTCACGTTTCCTCGAAATCACTCTAGATGATGAATCCTTCAAACTCCATTACCGAATGCCTTTTCATTTCTTGCTCTAATCTTTTTCCATTTATAATTATCCCGATGTCGAAGAGGCGTAGAGCCATAACTAAGTTAATTAATGAAAAAACTGTAATGTTTCTTTAGTATAAAATTTACGGCACCCTCAATTTCAAACTACTATCTGTAACTTTAATACGTAAAAGCAGTCATTTTGATTTAAATCAGACTTTACAGTGTACACCATGAGAAATTAGAACGATTTAAGTTGAAAGGCTGCAGATTAGACAAAAAAACTTAAGTAAATGGTTGCGTAGGAGGGCAGAGATAGAGGCTTTCGAAATGGACAAGAGTTGTGATATTTATACAAGGCTGGAAGGTCAAGAAGAGTATATTAATTTACAGCGTCGTGAAAAGATACGTCCAAAGAAATTTCTGGTACAATAGAAACTAATACAAGCATTAGCTGAAAAAAATAATAAATAATTATTTACTCTGACAAAAATAGTGCTAGTAACCATTAAATGTTTCTATTGTTTACCGATCCTTGGAAATTTTTGTAGTATATAAAGATTTTTTTTTTTAGGTAAATGAATGTTTACATTACCCAACTGATCGAAGTAAGGGATTCAAGTAAAATGTCGATTTAATTTTGTATCGTTCCTACAGCTGTAGGGGTCGTCGAAGACGTGATCTTTAGTGTACTAGAGGGAATTCAAATAAACAAAGTTGTTAAAAACGTAGCTATTATTTAGTGATAAAACTAGAAATTAAAAAATTGAAGAAGCCTATAAAATTTCTTTAAAAATTTCAGAACAGTAGCTTTTTCCTTAGGAAGATTGTTGTATTTCCAAAAATTCTTGTTATATTTCCCGTGCTTTTATGCTTCTTAATTAATTCGTGGTTTTAGCTACGTTTAGTGATATTTATTTTATATTTAATAAACTTGCAGTTAGATTATAATGATATACTCATATACTCTGCACAATTTAAATCAGTTTTAATGAACTCGAACATGACGACTAGTAAATTAAAATATCGGACTTCTGTTATACAAGTTCTCTTTATGGCACTTGTTATTTTCATTATAACGATACTATTAGACTACTGATCTTTCCAGCATCCATCAGCCAACCTAGACAACCCACTCGTTATATACGTTGCTATGGAAACTTTCCAAGAGTACCTGTAAACCAACTTGCCTTTGCCAAGGAACACCAAAATTCAAAGATATATTATACAGGGCGTTCGCCGGGAAACGCTACCCACTGTTAACGCTACAAGGAAGAAACTGCTCCCGGCGAGCGAGCGGTCAGCTTCCGGCATTGTTCGACCGTTGGCCGCGGACTATTTCATAATAATTACGCTTCATAAACTTGTATGTGCTAAGCATTTAAATGTGACGTCAGTTGCGGATCAACAGTGCCATCGTGGACACCCTGCAGGTACCAGTTGCAAAATCTAATCCTAGGCCCCTGGTCTATTTCTGTAATTTTATGCACCACAATTGTTTTGTACGGCTTTAAGTGAACTAGCTTTGTTAATTTCCAAGCTGACGTCTTAGATACGCCTGCTAGCTGCCCTAACTGACTTAATGATTTTTTGGGTCACTGTTCTAGTCAAAAAGCGATATCGTCAATTTTCTCCTCTGTGAGAATACGGTTGACCGACAGTCTCTTTTTGTTAAAAAATGAACCCGTTTCTCTTACTTTTTTAACCAGACGCAGAATTGTTGATTTAGCTGGCAGTAAAGTGCCAGGATATTCGCAACGAAATTTACTGCGATACTTTTTAAACGACTTCTTCTTCACATATGTATCGTAGAGAAATATTCTTTGTTGCAAACTGTAACGAACTATAATTTTACTCACACTCAAACACGGTACAGATTATTAAGAGTATGAAGCCCCAAACCAGCCAAACCGCAAAGAAACGTTTATTCACAACACTGTTGGGGCAGCGGAGGTGTTAAACAGTGCGGTGATTCACGGCGCCGTGTGGCGGGAGTTGCTGGCCCCACTGTCCCAGCAAGTTGCCGACGGCAACAGACTGGGAGGGTAGCGTTCCCGGCGAACGCCCTGTACATTAAAATATGTTTGTTGTTTAATGAATTTATTATCCTTTCAGCAAATATTGCTTTACAGGACGATGTTGAATTTTACAAAAAACATAACTTAAATATTGTAATGGTTGAGGTCAACCCACAAGGCCCCTCAGTGACTACAATACAGTGATACAATAAATTTTTATAACAATGTTAGCAACATGAATGTCAGTATCAAAAACAGTTATCAGAATTAGAACAGTAATCCGAACAGTTAAAATGAAATTGGTTTAAAATAATTACACTTTATATATATATACATTTTATTTTGAGCGCTGATAAAAATCTGATCTATACTTAACAAACGAGATGTCAAATAGAAGGTGACAGGCCACACGGTATTTAATTTATTAGCTGGTTCACTTCTTCTTCGTAATCATTGCCTGACAGAAAAATATCTTGAGGAAGGCGTTTTTTTAGCCTAGTTTGGCCGGTTCTTTTCCCTAGTTTGTAAAATTGTGCACCAGGAACTGTACTCATTCGTTTGATGAAATGTATTGTTTGATGTAATGTCATTCTAGGATAATCTGTCTGTTATCCTACAAGTTTCCATTTAAAATGAAGTTACTTTGAAAGAAATGTGATGGAAACTGGCAACGATACCTGAAGCATCGATAACTGAATTAAATTACAGAATGTATTGTATGTAAGTATTTTTTTTTTTTTTTTTTTTTTTTTTTTTTTTTTTTTACACATGAGAATGAGATGGTGAATATTTGAAGCACTCCTGTTGTGAAGCTGCCCGCAGACGCCAGTTTGTAACTTCAAGCCGAAAAACTTTTCTCCGACCGAAGACAAATTTACTGTGAATTAGAATTCGGCCGCTGACGTCAGGCAGGGGAACTAAGGAAGTTAGCCGGTTGCCTGGCAACGGAAGGCATCAGTCAGGATGTCTCCCAGCGGCAGGACCTCATTTCCTCTGCGCTGTTGTCCGCCGCTCTCGCGCCGACACGATTCAAACTTGTGGATTGTGTTCAGTAATTTTACCAGACGGTGAGCTCTGAATAAACTCCCAAGGCTCTGACCTGCTGCTATCCATGACACGGAAGAGGGGAACTACGAACTTGTGGCTTGCGATAAGACCACGGTAGGGAGATCAGTGAATCACCCTGACATGAATAGATAAATCGCCAGTAAACATATATAAACGTTTTACAGCGTTGGATTATCATCAAAGCAAACAAAGAAACATTAACATGAATTGAACATTAATGCTCTCTCACAAAACAGCAATATATTATTCAATACATCAGTTTTTCTACAATAACATTTGCGTCGACATTTAATTATGGGTAGTTATGTAGCTTGGTGAGACAAATCGAAAGTGAAGAATATAATTTTTGAATTCTAGCTTAGTTTTGGAGTTGTAGACTGTCAAAAATTGTTTATGGTTATAGTTCCTTGTTCCATAGGCAGCGTTTTTTATTCCTTAATCCAGGACGCATTTCAACCTAAGCACAGCCGGTAGTAAGAAAACAACACACCCATTGAACATGGCCAGCGTGTAGTTCCTTGCGGCTATCGAGAATTAATTTTTTGGTCTAGGACCCATCTCAACCTAACAATTTAATTTTAAGAAACGATATCTCGAGATCTAAGCGATATATCGAAAAAAATTCTTCTTCAATTTCGATTTTTCTAGTCGTGTTGCATAATATTCCATCATCCAATTTGGCTTTGGTGAAATTTTTCTTCGCTCCTTAGAATAAAAACATCTTCTTTTTAACTTCGATTTGTCTCGTCTAGTTACAAAAGAATAAATCATCAAATTGCAGCACCGTGGTTATCGCAGAGTACTCAGAGCTCCGTTCTTCCTGTTGCAATCTTTACCCTGAAATTGGCGAGAAATGGGTAATGCGTTTTGCTAAATACCTTAACGCTGGAAAAACACGTTAAGTAGGCTTTGTTGCCTATTCGAGATATTCAGTTTTGAGGTAAACTATTGGAATCGGAATAGAGGTGGGCAAAGTGACTCACTAAAAGAGCGGTGTTCATTTCATCACTCTACGAAAAGAACTAGTTCTTTTGACGGTTCACTAGCTCAGTTTTATTTGAGACCTTTATGTTTTTGAGTCTCATCCCTCAGATTCCGGTTAAACCCCTATCGCCTTTTGATGCAATTAGTAGTCTTTTTTTTTTTTTTTTTTTTTTAGCTTTACAGTCCACAAAACCCATGTGAACAAGCTCTTCCTGATCTTTGGAATTAGCCGACTTATGACCGACTCACCTAGAAGAACTACCGTTCACTTTTAGTGAGCGACTGCTCACTCGCTCTTTTAAAAGAAATGCTCTAAAGAACTGATTCACTCGCGAACGACCCATCTCTACATCGGAATACCGATGGACGAATTCATAAGTAGATGTACATACAATTACTGACAGAAAGAGTCGCTAATCTCTGACTGAGAGAATATTTCTGGTTTGACAGGATCTTGTGATGGTTATGTTACAGGTCATACAGAGGTAAAGAGCGCAGTGCAATATCTGCTTGATAGGACCGTGTATTCGGTTGGTCTCTGGAAGGAGCAGGCGGATGTGCCACTGGGATAACTTTGAGACCGACTTCCGGTCCTAAATCAGCGGCGGCCCGCCACCACTGGGCTAACTTCTGCTTTAAACGCATCACGAGTTACCAAAGCGGATTTTGCCATTCACATGGCCCCTAGCGCCGCTGCTACCCACCGATCTCTCTACATCCAATTCCCGGTCGGCGGAGAACTCTTGCATTGGTCGCTTACCCTCCACCGTAGCGCGGGTGGTGTGTCACAAAGGGGAAGCCACGAGCTTCGCGGACGTCAAAGCTTTCGTTGATTACTTCTAACGTTATTCCCTCCTTCCTCGAGGAGACGAGGGTATGTTCGCTACTGTAACCTCGCATTCTGTTGCCCACGGGTGAAGCATTGGCGTGGGTTATTTAACTCAGTTTGCTGTAGTCGTACCCTCGCCTCAGAAACAGTTACCGGAAAGAAATTTCGTCGTGTTATTAAATGTTTATTTAACAAAGGAAATGAAACAACACATTGCGGAATTACATTCTTTCAGTTGTTTTCTTCATGTGTGACTATTGTTCAAAAGATTCAGAGCATAATCTTTATACTTACCATACGGTATAAAATAAAGCATTGTAGTCTCAGCATTTCGATGTATTAGGGCGTTTTTAGAGTTCTATAAAGCTAGTTTGATAGTTTTTGGCATAGTATCTATATTAGTCGCAAGTAGGAATTACAAAATTTAAATACTTGATAGTTAGAGTTTCACGAGTGAACATGTCTCTATCAAGAGTCGTATTGGATAAGTAATCGGCACAGTTAAAAATATTTCAAAATTTCTAAAATGTCTGAAATCTCGAATATACTCTGTAAATATTAGTTTTCTATTATTTCCTCAAAGCCAAAGTATATTGCAGGTACCAAAAAGTGGTCAATATCGACCCCATGTGGTAGATAACAGTTCTCCCGGAGTCGATTAATACACGGGTATCGAAAGGGAGTCGATTAATACTAGTGAGGATCAATTATCTGTCTAGGGAAAAATAGGAATGTTGCAGTAAAAATAAGGTCAATAAATAATATTAAAGCTCATCCTCTCAATTCCCGTCTGTTTGCGAAGCTATGTGAAGTAAATGATGAAACTTTCAATCAATTACTTTTGCACACTGAGGTATGGTGCTTGGTTATCAAGAGGTGATAGTTTGTAAAGGCTTTTCTGAAGAGTTTTTTAGGATGCTAGATCAATCACTATGTGACAAGTTAAACAGTGCAAGAACCTTTTATATTTGGCAGACCATTATTCGAAATTTATTACATCTATCTATAATTTTGTTATTTTTTTGTTTTGAGATTATATTAACAGTGGAAAATATCTTCTTTTTCTGCTAATGTTATTGGGAGGATTTTGTAATATATGGGAATGGTAAATGATTTCGTTGTTATGCAAGTATCCTTATTGCTTAACGTTAGAAATGCCAAAAATGATATTAAATACTTAATCTGGTCGGCGATAGAAGGCAAATATCCCATGAAGGAGTCGACGAAATAAAAAGTTTGGGGTTCCCTGGTTTATTATACGTATATCTGCTGAGTGAATTTTTTGGAGCACTTTAGCGAGTGTTACAATCTGTGGGTACTTCACCCGGATTCGAAATGGGGAACAATACATAATCTCCTATCCGGTTGGACACAGCACCCGGCGGCTAGCTATCGTCAGTCAACCCGTCCCGTACTCTAACAAATTGTCCTTGCTGCCGCGGTCGCCATAATGTAATCTCACTAATAATTCGTCTCCTGTCACGGTGAACCATAACGTAATCTGCGTGTAATTAGCACTGTGTCATCCCTACGATACAAAAACAGTCAATACATCAACTAAGGCAAACGTTCCTAAAAAAAAGTATCAAAATATTTGCTGAAATTCTCTTGCTTTATGACTATGGTAAATTAAACAGGCGTTGATTGTACCTTGTTAGCTGCAGTGGTGACAATTTTGCAATTATGGGTTTATGGGGATCCCTTTAGCAATTACAGTAAATGTTTTGGCTGGGCAAATGCTTTTAAATGTATTAGATTACTTACTTTATTAGATAAAATAATTTAGCAAAGCAAAACGCCCATGCCAATCCAAATGTTTGTTTTAGTGGAACTACATAGAATAATCCCCCCTCTTCGATACAAAAATAAATAAAAATAGTAAAGCAAGTAATCAATAAAGGCCTGAGAAATCAGAATGTTGCAATTTTTTATGTGTCTCCATAGTTGGTAAAATAAAGCCAAATAAAATATAGGTAAAAATGTTTAATACAACAATAAGTAACATCTGAACACAGTTTCACCCGCATTGATAACTTCGAGCTGCAAAATTCTTAGACACTGAAAGATGTCTAACGGAAGAATATTTCCAAAATAATTTCATGCAAGCAGTTTACTTCCAATAATTTAGAACCAATACAAAGGTAAAAATCTAAAGTCCGTTGTTACGAAAATCCATAATATAATCCGGTGACTTTTTAACATTATGAACATTAGCAAAAAAGGACGCTTAATAATACGAAATGAACTGGATAAGAAATGTCGCTAAAAAATACAAAAAGAAGAGATTCTTAGATTAAGACCTCCGGAATGTTATAAGAGTGTGTTATATGAAATAAACTGTTATTTTAAGCAGTAAACGTACGTCGATGGTGGTAGGAGATGTGTTGGACTGACGGAATTAGCGCAGTATAACAAGTAGCAAGGAATCACATTTTTCGAGTCGAGACTTATACTCCTAATAAACTGAATTAAAATTTTTATCCAGTAATTTTTACTATCTTTTCTGAAGATATTAATCGATTCGTCCGTATGGCAAAGCCTCGTAATTTATAGCTTTGCTTTATCATTTCACACGAATTGCTGGAGTGTTTCTTAAACCGCACCTCAGAATCGATGATACGTTCACTAATAAACAATCTGTAGCAACAATGGGTTAAACTATGAACATGAACTCTATGTTACCCTTTTTTTGCTGTCATCGTTCTCTTGATTGGTTTGATGCAATTCTCCATCTCTTCTAATCTTCCGCTCGCCTCGTCATTTCACAATACCCCTTACAACCTACGTCCTCAACTATCTGCTTAATATATTCTACTGTCTGCCTTCCTCTACAGTACTTACATTTGACTGTTCCCATCGTTAAAAAATTAACCAATCCTGCATGTCTCAAAATATGACCTACCAGCATGTCTCTTTTTTCGGTAACTCTATTCCAGAAACTTTTTTACTCACTCATCATTTCCTAAACACGTTAATTTCGTACTTTACCTGTCCAATTATTTTTCAACATCCTTCTGTAACAGCACATTTCAAATGCTCTTTCTTTCTGGTATCCGTAAAGTAAATGTTTCACTTCCATAAAGTACTTTGCTCCACACGTAGAGTTTTAAAATATTCTTTCTTAGTACTAGACCAATATTTTAAACTAAAAGATTTCTCTTTTTCAAGAAAGTTCTTTTTTATTGTTACTGCTTTTAACATCATTCCGGCTTCGCATATCAGTTGTACGTAATTTTACTTCCTTGATTACAGAATTCATTTAATTATCCTATCATATTTTATACCATTTTTCTATTAAATCTACTATTATTGGTATAATTTCTACTACATTAAATCACTTTTGTCTTGCTTTGGTTTAAATTTAGTCAAAATTCTTCCTTCAGTATGTTTTTCATGCTATTCAGAAACTTCTCATGTTTTTCAATCTGTTCTGTTAATAGAACAATGCCAACAGCAGATCGTGAAATATTTTTAATTTCCATTACTTCTTCCCCTACATACAAGTTGAATATTATTGGGGATAGACTGGCACCTTGTCTTAAACCCTTTTTAACTGATGCGTGTCTCTCATTGTTCTCTACATTTATTATGGCCACTTGTTTCTTATAGTTATTATAAAATACTTTTTATCTCTATATTTTACACTAGATTTCTTTAAAAATTTGAACAGTTTCAAATCTGGTTGTAGGCCATCTTCAGCAGTTGTTGGTTAATAGATTGTAAATCAAAATTCAGTAAACAGTAACATCAACAGTTGTTTCCAGACGGAATTTTGATTTACAATCTTTGTACAGTTTGTTCCACCTAACATTATTAAAAGCGTTTCCTAAATCAGTCTTCGTTTCATTTTTCTTTTTCATCCACCTTTCAAGTAATAATCTTAAGGGCAGATTTCCTAAACTCAAAATTATCTATAACTACTCTCTCTCCTACCATCGTTTATAATCTTCTGTATATTCTGTACGGCCAGTAATTTTGAATCACTAATAGTGCTAATAGTGCGATAATTCTGATATTTATCAATTTATGAATTCATCGGAATTGTGAAGATGATACTTTTATTAAAATCAGCTGGGATTTTCCTATTTCGTAACCGTTTCATATCAGTTTGAATAACACATTAACAACGAAGTTTATCTCGGCTGTTAGAATTAATATAATGTTCTCGGGTGACCAGCCGAGTTAACGAATTGTTTTCACTCGATATTTCGGTGATAAAAACCATTGTTGCCGTCTTCCGATGAAGTTTGAATACTCTTCGGATTCCTTCTTCTCGTGGAAACTCAGAAGTTTTGCAGGAATCTCATCAATTCCAACCACCTCATTTGACTTCTAAACTTTCAAAGCTGTATCAGATTCTGTCCGTAAAACAGGGTCCCCAAAGCCATGAATATGGAACATCGCCTTCTTTTCCAGTTACCTACGTGAGGTAATTCCTGAAAGCATTAACTAAACAAACTTACTGTAAAAAAATACGCATTCTGAAAATACTATAGCGTAATTACGATGGTGGCAGGCCTGGGGGCAAGTAGTGTAATACACTACAAATTTCTGTAGCTGGGAGGATCACCAATTTCGCCGCACCTGTAGAGGCCACAAGTCCCCGGAGGCCGAGTTCTAATTTAGTCTTCGCCGGTTTTACGATCTCGCCTCGTCGGCACACGGGTTGGATAAAGCTGGGCCCTAAATCAAGGGATCGCGCGGGAAGAAAGATTGAGACACCTCCGACGCCTCATCGGAGTTTGTTGACGCCACGGTACGTGTTGAGAATACCGAGCCCAGAGATAATCTTTGAGGCACGCGCGGTGATAACGTCTCCGGTGAAGCAAGACGGATGAAGAGCTCAGCTCAATGATAAGATAAATATTTATCATGTAGAAACGGAGACCAAACTTAGCTGTTTTTACTACACAATGCTACAGGCGGATCATACATTTTTCAAAACAAGTTTCATATGTCCCATCTGATATAATTATCTTTGATCGTCGTAATATTTAAAGGCTTAGGCAACCGGCCAGTTTATATTTCACGTATTTCACACTTTTCCATATCTTATTTACTTCTGGACCAGTAGCTACTAGCTTTTCTTGTTCGGCTAGTTACGACCAAACATCTAATCGTTCACACGTGTTCACACATACTATTCACATATCTTTCATCAATTAAAGTACAAGACGGATAACACCAGAGCATCACGTACATCCCAATCGCGTCATGTGCAATCTTTCACTGATTTTAAAAATCTCACTGCAGCAACTGTTAGTCGTTTATTGTTATTCATAAGTATCAAGGTTTCATTGGTCAAAATCAAGTGTCGATAAGCATTACTATGTAAAATTTATCGTGTTTTCATTTTCGAATTTCGTTTATTTAAGTTTTCATAGTATGTAACGTAAATATTTAAATTTATTAATCTTTTAGGTAATGTTCTGATTTTATTTTAGATCTGATTTTACAGCACAGTCGAATTAACTGAAATCAAACACTTATTTAATATTTTTCACTTCAACTTCAGTTTTCGTACGAAGGATAAATCGTGCATATAACGGCATGCATCAACGCACATGAATTTAATTTTCAAAGTTATTGCAGGAAGTGCACCGTATGTAACAAATAGTCTCCACACCTTGGAATTCTTTTACTTAATTAGATAATAACAAAGAAATTATTTGATTTTTTCATTTTTTCAGCCAGATATTCAAAGAGTATGAACATTAATGCTGCAGTGATGTTTGGTGCTTTATAACGGTTTAAAGTTGCTAAGTAAACTACATGAAGAGCCAAAAGTCACAGGATAGAAAGATACAAATTTCTCATGAGTCTTGTGAAAGGTTTTATGTCATTATTAATGCCGCAGGACATGAATTTACATACTTTGAATACGAAATGGTAGTTTGGGCTAGACGCATAGATGATTTCATTCCGGTAATCGTTCTAGAATTCAACATCCTCGATCCACAGTGTTAAGATTTGGCCGTGAATATGTAATTTCTGACATTACCTCCTACCATGGTTCGCCACGTCTATTTAATGACCGAGAAAAGCAACTTCTGCGTTGAGGTGTCTTACCACCCACCTCAAAACCAACTGAAATGATGATAGTCATCCGAACGAAGAAACTTGTTGTTAAGTAAAAGAATAGCTTGCATACCTGTATGTCCCGTGATTCCGCAAATGCAGTGATACGCAAATTACAAGTGGCCTAAAAATTCAGTACCATATTTTGAATTTCAAATCGATCCGGTAAGGCTACAATAATGGAATGTGGAGAGGTAGGTATGGATAATATCATGTCTGGCACGGACAAAGTTAGTCGGACAAAGTAAGAATCGTGGAAATACGCTGCAAGATATCTATCTGCCTGGCTTCGATATTTGCATCCTGTGAAAAATATTAATCATGCTCTTTAAAGCATTTGAAGCTATTAAATTTTTGTTCACTATATGTATGAATAAGCGTAATTGTGTGAATAATGCATTACCAGCAGTCATTTTCCGTCTTTCAAATGGTACAAATAGCTTGCATTAAAAAAATCGTTCAGTATAATTCAATGTTTTAAAATTTAAGTATTTTTGTTATACTACTAAAATTGTTACATACCTGCTTGTAGGCCTACATAACTTCCGATGACAAAAAATTATATTTTGTGAAGTGAAGTTACTTTTGCCTGCTGAAGTAAACTTTTTTCTTTTTTAGAAAAGTTTAATAGCAAATGACTTTTAAGGAGAATTAGTTATACCTTTTTCAAACCACCTTTGAAATGGTACATACAAATCAAATTCAAAACTGATGAAGAATGTTAGAAAAAAATATTGTTTTCATAAAATGTATCTTCAGGACATATTAATTATCTGGTTCATGAAATTTTCTATACACACTATTTGTTGACGATAAATATGATCTGTTGCAATATTTTTTTAAATTAATTAATTGATTTGGGAAACCTTAAACCAAAGGAAGGACGCTATTGTTTACTTTTATGCATTAGTATCATATTGCTGTAAAGAGAGAGAATTCGTAATTTATTTCGAAATAAAATGGAGGAATTAAAGTATTTAATGATTTTTCGCCAAAAGGTTGTACAAATCTTGGAATAATACGAAAAATCCAAACATTTTGAGGTTCGTTAAATGGCCTGCTATCGTATATAGCCTAAAAAGATAAATAAGAAAGAAAACTTCCATTGCGATCCCAACTAGACAACCAATAATTATTTTAATCTCCCTTCGATGGTTTTTCCAACAAATTCATATGTCATGTTAGTGTTACAAATGATCGTGCAGACAACATGACAGAAAGACGGACAAATGAACGAATACATTTAAATTCCGTCTTTCATCCAGAAGGAATGGAGCCTTTTTTCTATAAAAAAAAAAGTATATAATGTAAGTAAACAATCTGTGGAAATAGTCCTAAAACTATAATCAATAGATAAATTTTCGATGAAATAAATTTGAAGGTGAATTCTAAATAAATTCAATGTAACTTCATCAACGAATGTCGATAGAAAAATATTAAAATATATTGCTCTAAACGATACATTTTTTCTAGTATTATGAAATGATATCCAGATACAGTAACAAACAGATTACTTTTAATGGTGGGTTCCGAGGCATTATTTAAAATAAGAAACAACCTTCCATGAAGCAGCGATGTTGTACAAAGCATTTGGTTTGAACCGGACCTGTGAGTGTCCTAACAGCGTAGAGTGCGCCGCTAGGCTTAATGATACCAATTACAACTCAAATTAGAGCACTTTTTATTTTTACATGCGCAGTGATTTCACCACACGTGGCAATAATCGCCTGTGGCAGGGTGCAGGGAACCCATAAAATTCTCGTTTGCGGGCGATTTCCAAATGTCTGCAAATGTTTGTGGTGTTTTATATTAAGCCTTAATTAATTTGCATTTTAATTTCAGTCGCCGAAGCCACCACCTTATTTTGCAGCGCAGCAATTGTTTAATTACGGTAGTTGATGTCACGGTTTCGGCTCATTTGGCAACTGAACTGTGGCTAGCATCACACACATACACACAAACGCCAATTACTTGCTAAACGCGACGCAGACACGCACACACATGTTCGGTCATAACATACGTTGATGCCTTAAAACGGAAATTATAGCGTTCATCAGCAGTATGCATTAGACATGTTTACGGCTGGTACAAATGAAGATGCGCAACCATTCCGTGAATCCTTTGAGGCGGCACGTGGGGTTCTGCGGACGCCGGCTGCCAGTGACGCGGGAGACATCTAGCGGCGACTTCAGTGGCACCCGTTATGCGCATGCGCGGTGGGGGAATCGAACTTTGGTAGCGATCGCATTGCCTTTGTGCGCCTCAGATCCCCGAAGGCTCATAAAATATTCGTCTGCCGGCAAAAAGGAAACGTTTGTGCGCGCCCGAGGTGGCTGCCGCTTATACGTGTCCGCACAAAGCGATCCATCCCGAGCTTCTTTGTAACCTGCTCAAGACACTCGTCATGCCAGCTGCCAAAGCATCTTCCCAGATTCACACTTCCATACTCGCGAACCTTGGAAAAACGATACAAGCGTTTCTATCCTCTACCCTGGACAGCAGGTGTTCATTTTTTTAACTTTTACTATGACTAATTCTTTTTTTCTTTTTTTTACCGGACCTATTATATATATATATATATATATATATATATATATATATATATATATATATATATATATATATATATATATATAAAATAAAAGTTCCTAGAGAAATTGAAGATATAGACAAATAAAATTTCCCTACACCCATTATTCCCCATTCTCCTACCACCTACAATCGCCTTCTACGAATTTTAATTTTAAATTATTTCAATATTTCTGGTAAATTTTCTTCACCCTCTTCCTGTCTTTCAGTGACTCTCATTCCAGCTCCTCTATGATATCAGTTATTGATAGTTTTTTTGCATTAATAAATAAGTGTTTAAGCAGTTGATATTTCCACATTTGCGTAACCAAGGATTTATATGAAAACTAATTTTAATTTAACTAGTGATGCGAACGTAAATTTCGCAATCTTGCCCACAGCAATGTATGTAGTAAAAATGATCCAACATGGAAAATCCGGTACGCCGTAAATAGTTTCAGCTCAAGATAATACAGAAAATTAGCTTTTATAATTTTTAATTTATCTTCTAAAATAAACTTGGACAGAGAAATAAAAAATAAGAATTTTGAGTATCTTTTCTTTTGCTAATATTTTCATTCAGAGTAATTACAATTAATAAACGACACATACTATCAGACTACCCTTTGTGGAATAGACATTAACCTAACATTTTGCTCCCCATAGATAGCTCCGTCCGCCCCTAGTTTTAACTTGCTCGTCAGATATAGGTGTGCAGTCTATCTTATCACATGAGATTAATCAGTAAGGAAATATGTTAAGAGTTCAGAGAAGTAGCTAGTTCCTGGTAAGCTGCAAGCTATTTTCCTTCTTCACTAAGCACTGAACGCATAATAGTAATGATTGTAACGTCCATTGGATCCTGGCTTTGAAACGCGTAAATATTGTACTAATAAAAAGTAGGATCCCTATCTTTGATTAAAAATTCACCTTTTTACTCTTCTATATTAACACAACAAAAGTCGTCAAAACTTGCAGATAAGACTTCTAAAATATGTTGCTCAATTTTCGTGATTAATTCAAATTTTTTACTTGGTGCTCGTCGGCATACGCAATTAAGTGTCTGACCGCTGTATTTTCAACCCCTTTTGATTGAATGCTGAATTTGATGGCAATTAATAACGTTCTGTTTCACAATATACGTCTATTATAAAATGCTTGTTGGGTAATTCTCTAGCAGTTTCGTCCAACAAATATTTTTCTCCACACTATGCTAAAGAAACTGGTAGAGAAAGATCTTTCTAAATAATAAACCCATTACACGACTGCCAATTTTCGAACATTCATTTAACTTTTATCAACGTTGATATTATTCATAAGCCATGAATTTTGTGATTTCAGAAACAATATATATAAGGACTAAAATATTTCATTTAACAAGAATACTATATATTCTATAAACGAATATGTAAATTTGCCATATTCGAGAAGAAACACTGTACAACTCAAGCTTTGCCATTAGATAAAAAGTAATTGGAACGAATTTTTTCTCATAGCTCGTTATGCCATACGATATTATTCACATGTATGCACAGGATAAATCTTTCAACTTCCAGTTAGGCTTTCTTTGGTAGAGGACTAATTATGGCCATTTCCACGAGGATGTGGGTAGGATCGCTCCTCCGACAGACAGACACGTAATACAAAATAACAATTTGCTGCCACGCACAATAATCTAGTCCGCCGATTGGGAAAAACGTTAAAAAAATTGTATCCGAAAAACTTCAGCTCCCAAGATATGTTTTTTTTTTAAGCAAATCTGAGTTTGTATATGCTAAACGTTGCTGCTAATAATTTACTTCCTTGGCCAGTAGAGAAACAGAGAGGTGATATACAGAGTGCCATTGGAACTTGGTAAAAGCTTCTTTGTTGGATCCGGCCTAAAAGATTTTCTTCATTTTAAAAGCGCACGCCAGTCTATGAAAAAGTTTATGGCCCACGTCGTAAAGACTTCGTTACGCCAAGTATCGAGCGTCAAGACTTACCTTTTCAAAATCCACTGCCTTTTATCGACGCCGGGAGGTATTTTTCATGACAGCACTTCCCATTGCACTGTTTCTTTCTATAGATAAATGCTTTTTTATGGATTGGGGGGTGGGGACAAAATGGAACACTACATTCTGTATATAAGACTGTAATCGGTTTTGTGAGTTCATTCAAATAATTTGAAATACGAGATAAGTGCCGCTGCAAATACATAAAACTTCAATCTTTCCCGTTGCCACCATTGTGTTATGGTAACTTGACATATCCTCTGTTTGGAATACCTGGGCTGTCTAATGCATGACATGGAACATTCTGAAATTATCCTGATTTTCTACGAAAACATCTGAATAAAATACTTTGCAAGTTCATTTCTAGTTCATAGATTTCGTTGTTTCTTGCGAACTTTAAACTTTATCAATTCGAGTGCTGTGTCAGTGGTACTTATTTCTTTATCATCAATGTTTCAATAAATGGATTTTTGAAGCAATAACAGTCTTGAGAAACTAAGTATTCGAGTTATCACTGCTGCAGTTCTTTCTGTATATCTGTGAAATTTAAAAAAGAAACACGACTAACAGCCAGTGCAACAGAATTTCATAAACACTTTTAGCCATCCCAGTTTAACATTTTTGTTTTTATTGTTTTTGTTTTTCATGCGTTTAATCAATCTTTATTGAAATTTAATGCGTCATAGTAAAAAAAGATTATGAGTGTATTTTACACCAACTTTTAAACGTAATAGCTTAAATCTCAATCCTGAACAAGAGAGTATGGAGAGAGGGCTGTCATGGCTGACCGGGACTGACCATGATTCTTCTATACAATGGGAACGTTAAAGAAGGTTGTCCTTTTGTATCTTTCTGAAGACTAGGCCTACTTGGCCCAGCATCTTGTTTCGCGTTCTCACAACATTCGTTGATTTACATTGCTAACAAGTCGCAAAAACACACGTCACCACCATCCAACACACATACACTTCAATCATTGGAAAAGGAAACAGAAAACTACTCCTGCCAAAATATCCAATAGAGGATCAGAAATTCCATCTTCGGCTGCCACTGACGCGTTGGTCTCCAGCCATGGCAATCATCGTCAACACAAAGGTAAATTTCTTTCAATTCCTTTCCAACCACTGTCCACTGCTCTTCCTAGTTTTGGGGAAACCAAATATATAAGGTTTTTATTTTAAATTTTTATGAATGGTGGTACAGCGTTCAGAGTTCTTCCACTTTGGGCAGTGGTAAGCGGCAGCGAGGTTGGACGGCAAACTTTACACGGAGTTACAGCAAAGTGGTCACGCACGGCACGAGGACCAGGTCTTGAGACTCCTCGGACCTGGGTCCTGCTCATCCCCGCAAGTTTGTCGCTTAATGAAGTGGTCTTGTTGACAGACTTGGCGGCCAGCACTACAATTTGCTGGCTTAGAGGGGGCGGGCAAGCACTCCGCGAGTGCTCTTGTGCGTCGCTGGCACAATCACATGAAGAGGGTCGCCAGACAGCAAACACGTCGAGACCGGGGGCACAACGCACATTCCGTTCCACCGAGACATCAAGTATGGGGAATGGGTTTATGACAGAATGTCTTCTCGTAGTGCCTTTATCTCTGCTTCTGCCACTATTGTACGAGGCTGCGTTTAGATTTTATAAGATATGCACGAATGATCAAATTTGAGCACGGTTACGGCGATAAAAAGAACGTATGACGGAGTTGTTTATGTAAAATCAATGTAAAACTATATTTTTTTCTGAGGTTCCACGACTGGAGTATTTTTGTTTAACCGAGGTAAGAATAAATGTTGTTAGTGAAAGAGGCACTCGGCTGTGTGGGGGACGAAGCACAAGTGTGATTTCTGTTCAGCCGTGTCGGTGGCCGTCCCCCGCTTGAAATCCAGAAGGAATTCTCGATTACGTAGAAGTGACCAGCGGTTGATCTGGCAATGGACCGGGAGACGGGCACATGTAGTGTGGGTAAGAAGTAGTGTATTTTATTATACAAATTTGAGTTGTTGTATATAATCATCAAGGGTTTTCTGCTATTCAGCAGGTCCATGCAGGCCTCCGTTTGTTCCACCATTCTCTTAGTCTCTGTATATTTCCCATTTATCATTTTGTCATTAATCATTTTATTCCTTCGCCGACCTATTCTTTTTCCTCCATTTACAATCACCTCCAGAGCAGGTTTAAGCAGGCACTCATTTCTCAGCACATGACCAATCCAGTTCCTTTTTCTGACCCTTATTGTTTTTATGAGTGACCTTTGCTCTCCTACTCGTTCCAGCACTGCATCATTCCTTACTTTGTCTTTCCAACTTATTTTCTCCATCCTCCTCCATATCCACATTTCGAAAACTTCCAACCACTTTAGATCTTCTTTGCGTAGCGTCCATGTTTCTGCTCCATATAGTCCTACACTCCACACAAAACATTTAGATAGTTTTTTCTTCATGTTTTTATCCAGCCCTCCGCATAATAAATTTTTCTTTCTATTGAAAGCTTCCTTTGCCATTACTATTCTAGTTTTCACCTTCTTCTGACAACTCATATCACAGCTCACAATACTCCAGAGATATTTGAAGGATTGTTGTATATAAATGTGAATGAAATGGAAAATGAACTTAAAGGTCTGATCAGTGAGAATTACCATCAGTATCATATCATTTAATTCCGTTTCACGCTGTACGATCACTCCACACGTACTAAAAGCAAAAGAGCTGATTGACAGGAGGTTTAATGCTAGCAGAATGCAGCTCCAAAGGAGTGGCAGTCACTATTTAGTGCTCAACATTCAGCAGCAGGATTTGACGTGGACTGCCCTTAACAGGATACGAACCAACCATGGTGAGTGTGGCTCGCTTTTGTGTAAGTGGGACATGGGAACCTCACCCACTTGTGACTGTGGTGCACCACAACAGACGATCCGGCTTATTGTCACTGAATGTAATAAGAGGGCGTAAACAGGTTCATTGGAAGACTTTGTCAAAGCACCTAGCAATGATATAAAGCAGTTGGAAAATCTAGGTTTTCAACTTTAAACTTTTATTTCAAGTGCATTGTTGATTGTCTTAGAATGACGCATTGTTTATATTATGAAAGTATTTTTGTAGCTATAAGCTAAATAAACAAATAAAATCACAAGAAAAATTTGTAGTTTATTTTCTGAAATCATTCAAGGCAGAATCTATGAGTTTATTTCGCCAATAACGGGAAGAATTCCAAGGCGAACAAAAAGCATATCGCAAACAGCAAATAAAATTGTAGAAACATGTATCATTATCAATTATTCATCACAAGTTAGCAACACAACCTACACGCAGATTGCCGTTTTACCCAGAGAACACAGCAACATTCCATGTTAGTTACTACTCTTGACAAGAATTTAAACACATTAATCGCTGTATTTGCATATAATTTCAGGACACAACAGTAATAATCATACAACCGATCACTAACAGTGACTAATACTGTGAGAGCACAACTGGTGGATGAGGGATTACGCTTGGATCTGGCAGTCGAAAGGATGTGTAGTCAAATTCTCCTTCCGGCCATCCAGATTTTGGTATTCCACAGTTTCAGTAAACCACACCAGGTGAAGGCTGGAATGGTTCCTAGAAAACGTTACGGTTCAATTACTTCCCACACCCCCAGTTCTTTACCGCCTCTTATGACGAGGCTTAAGGCCCTAAGCTAAAAACTAAATAATCTGTTCTCCTTTCATGTACACATTTATTATTCTCGCCGTCCCATTTAGTTACCGAACTGTAAGAACAAATCATTGTAAGTAATTTAAAATTGGTTATGAAGAAGTATTACTTTCATTTTTTTGCTCATTAACTTCGAGGTCTTTAGGGAGCGTCCATAAACCACGTAGCTCTATTTTGGCCTCCCGTGAACTCCCCCTCCCCCCTGCCCCCACGTGGCCTGATGTGGCTTTTGCCTCTACCGCCCCTTCCCCCCCAAGTATTTTCCCTTTTGATTCCCATTGATTCCAGAAAACATTTTGTACTGTTTTCTCTCATCAGTCTATTGTACATTACATACTGAGATCATTAAATTAAGGATGTAAATATTAACATGCTGTTGTGTGTTCTGTACCTCTTTTTAATTGTGGAAAATTTTATGAATGGAAAACTACGTGACCTGACTCGGAAACCCCTCTCCCCCCCCCCCGTAGCGCATCGTAGCCTTCCAGCCAACTCCACCCCCCTCCCCCTTTTGACCGAGCCACGCAGTTTATAGATGTTCCCTTAGAGATGGGAAAGGATTGGAGCAAGGATCGAGAATTGGTTCTGCCGTGCCGTTTTGGAGGAATCAACTGGGCTTTTCGTCTGAAGTGATTTGGGGAAACCATGTAAACCGCAAATACACAAATCTTGATGGACGAACAGTGATTCAAATCCGCGTACTCCCGAATGCGAGGGCAGAGAATTACAGCTCAGCCAGCATGCTCGGTGAAACATTTTCAGCCTATACAGAAAATCCCCATGTTTTTGAAAAACGAAGTTGCGAATCTCAAAAATACGAAGCTGTAGAAAATTTTATTCCACTTTTAAAAGTTGCTAATGACTTGTAGTCTTTGAGGATCTACATCTACATATATACTCTGCAATTCACAAAATTGTGGGTGGCAGAGGGTGCTCAGCACCAAAGCTAATCTCTTTGTTGTGCATTCCAATCCCTAATGGTACGAGGGAAAAAAGAATTCATATACGAATCAGTGCGGCACCTTATTTCTCTAATTTTATCTTTCCTGTACTTTAGACTCAAATAGGTTGGTGGAAGAAGTATTTCACTACACTCAAAAGTGAAAGTGGGAGTACGCATGTCTACCAATAAGTTTAAACGAAACGTGTGTCGTCGATCTACCAGAGACTCCCAGCCTAGTCTACTAATCAGTTCTGTGACGATTTCATAAGGACTGTAGCAAGCGGTCACGAATCGAGCGGCTCTTCTCTGTACTTTCTCTATACTTTCGATCAACCCCTTACGAAACGGGTCAATATAGAGTTATTCCTTGTAACAGCGAGTGTTCTGGATTGTTCTATTAAAAAATATAATAATATATGCATTTCCCTTCTTGTTTGTAAAATCTACATGAGTACTGTTTTAACCTTGTTTCAAAACATATTGTAAATTCCTGGTAGAAGTTTTTCAAAGAATCTTACACAGTGGTAGGAAAAAAATATTATTAGGTACGCGATATTCATTTTATTTTCGCTAATGTTATCAATACTGCACCCTTGCAGTTGTGGTTAACTCGGAACATCATTATTTTTAGCCGAACGCATTAAGTCGTCGACGTTTTGGAGAAGAAGTGCAGATCCCCTCCATTGGCTCACCGCTCATAGTGTAATATTTTTTGTGAGGTATTTAATTATTGTCAAGTTAGAATTCAAGGTTGGATAAAAAGATCGCCTTAGAATACAAGATTTATAATAAAAGGACAATAGGAACATAGGAGGACAGACACATTTTGCGTGTGTTATACAGCAATCTGTTATTGGCTAACTATAGATGTGAGATTTTTTTTTATTTTCCTTATTTTGCGAGACACTAATTAGGATAATAATGAATCTGTTCCGTTAGTGTAATTAATTACAAATTCTCTTATCAAATTTTACTGTTTCTACCCCAAATACTGTATTTACTTTTTTTAACAGAAATATCCCTTCGTCCCTAACAGAGATTTCCAAAAATATATAAAACACCTATGAAACCTAAGATTCGTGCACGCTCTACAAAAGTTTATGAAGTCTAATTAATATAAATTGAGATTTTCAGCGATCCCTAACGAGAGAAACGTTAAGAAATCGTGAATATTATTTCATGGTTAAATTTTGATGAAAACTATCTTTTAACTGTTTATACTTTCCACGTGTTTACATATGTGGGACTATGCCATCTATAGCATTTTTAAATATCTTTTTCATATAACTGTTTTTAATTCAATTATTTGGTCCGAATCTCACTTTCGAATAAATTATGAACTGCTATTAACTTACAAATGCCCATCACTGTCCAAATTGGACGGGATTTAATGCTGACAGCATTATTTTAAGTTTGTGCTGATTCTATTTGCAGTTTTAATCCATTTTGTGAAGGAACCTATTTTTCGAATCTATGTATTTTTTTAGATTAATTTTTCTTTGTTGTTTGACAAAACATTTTTAACCTTTGCAACGTGGCTGCAGAACCCATGCTCTAAAACGTTTTGTGTAATGAAAACACGTCGCTCCAACGTAATTGTGCTTTTCTATTCGGTTCATTTTTTAATGTATCTGATGATACTGCTAAACCATGGTGAACGAGTCTCTCATACAATTTTACAGTATAGGCTACAATTCTCTGAATGTGCGACATTGTGATTATTCAGTAACGTTTTAAACAGTAGAAAAACATTTCAGCTGCAATTTCTGTTCGTGGAATATTCGTGTTTATTCCGCATTTGCTATTTGGTAGCATTATTTTTCTTTTTGAGAAAGAAGTGAAATTTCTGTGGCGACAATGTTTTAAGTATAAAGATTGTAGCTAAATTCTTTTCCTCCATGAAACACGGGATTGGTCGCGTCATGACCGTGGCAGCATAGTGACAAAATAGTTTTCTCTTTCAATATTTTGGACCATTCCGTAGCCAAACCGAATTACAAAAAGCATTGACTGTAACTATGGATGACCACCACCTGCATTTAACAATAGCTCTGACAGACACGTTCCCATGTAACAAATTCTCTGCTCCACGTATCGTCTAGGTAATAGGTGTCAAACTAAATTTCGCAGAGGGCCTTATATTAAATTTAGAATGTGTAGGCGGGCCAGATTCAAATAAAAAAATGTACTGAATTATTATAACATTTTATTTATTTAATTGTATAGTATATAATATACGGTTGTTAAAAATCATATCAAAGTTATAAAAGAGAGTAATTATTTTGAGCTCTAGGATCCAGATACCTGATATCTCTTGTTTTTGACAAGCTCATTGATGTCAGGTACCATATTTGTTGTAATTATTTTAAGAACTGATCGTAAGTGTTCATTGGTAACTCTTGTGCGATGTTTGTTCTTATTTATTTTCATGACGGAAAACATCTGATCACAGAAACAGGTGCTACCAAACATAAAAAAAAAAATATGATTCTTCTTTCTGTCACATTGCGATCGCGGGCCGTATCTTTGACATCACTGGTCTAGGTCATTATAGGCGGGAAAGGACTGGGGACAAGGAAAGGGAAAGAATTATGGCATGAAATTTTGAAGAAACCATCCCTACATTGTCCTGGAGTGATTTGGGGAAACCATGGAAAATCCAAATCTGGATGGCCGGATGGGGGATTCGAACCCACGTCCTCCCGAATATGAGGCGAGAAGGTTAAACATTCACCCTCTATGTCTGGTCCCACGTGCCTTTATTTGAAAACATGGCAAATATAATAATATTTCTTGCAAAATTATATCATCTATAATTTTATGCAACAACTAACGAGTTTTTCGATTTCTGAGGAACAGACTCCGAATATTTCTATACATACCAATATAGAAGATGTTTCGATGTAACATACAGCCTAACTTCATTCATTCCGTGGTCTTTTTTTTTTTTTTTTTTTGCAAATGCGACATATGTTCAAGAAGTTTTAACTAAATGTTTTACCACTAAAACGTATGAATCTCTGGAGGTGGTCTCTGATAAACAGGAGTATGGAATATCTTGTAACAATACACAGTTTAGAAATGACACTACTGTTGCATCATTACGTAAAATGTCAAGGAATGTTCTAGAAAAATAGTTGCAGAACTATATGTACTGTATACTTGACAAACCTTTTCAGTTATTACTGGAAAACGTATGTTAAATTCACTTATTAACTGCTCTTGGTACTTTGCTGGTACTCTGCGAGGCTTAGGCTCAAAGTCCATAACAGGAATTTTGTTTGGTTGGCAACGTTGTAACGTGGTCAACTGAGCGTGTTATAATATTAACAATAAGTTGCTTATGAAGCACTTAAAGCCTACAACTCTCTACGTGGCTCCCGCTATTTTCCGGGACTTCTCAATTCACTTTGAGACCATTTCTATTAATTTATATGTTTCGTATAGGAAGTAAATTTAAAATAAGTGTAGCAGACAGGTAGTATAAGGAATAGTGCTTCAACTTAGAAGTCGGGTACAGAAACTTATGTCCGAGTCGTTCTTGACTACTATAAAATACATCACATACATCTCTCTTGGTGACTCTCCATATACTTTTAAAAAAGTACAGTTTTCAGTTTGTGATATAGAGAACATTCGGTCTTGGCACAATCGACAGAGAACGAAAAAAGAATACCTTTCTTCAATATATTTTTTATTGGTAACTAATAGATTTCGCAAAAAAAAATTCGTGCTCAAATTTTGAGTCCAGTATCGGAATTTGTCTAATTTGCAGCTGCAACTCTGTTGTCTCTTGTTTTAATATCAATGTTATTGAAACTCAGTAACTGGGCTGCATCTGTTTTTTTCCAGCGTCACGGTAAATTACCAAATAGATTTTGTTTCCGAGCTGTGAATCTGACTCTAAGGTACATCGTATGACATATATGTCTCCTGACGTCTGTCAGTTGACAGTGTTATCTGACATGTATTTGTTTCATAAATTTTTAGTATTAACAATCTTTGTATGATGTATGTGCTTTGTCATTATAAGATGACGTGACCAGAGATAGATTTGTGTGGTGTGTAGTGCAGTTTCCAGAGAGTTGCTGTATGGGAGAAAGTAAGGAAAGACCGTTGTTATTAATATTGTGGAGGAAATATGAACATTTTGGGTATCGATAAATGTTTCAAGATATCAAATAAATAGTTGGGTAATATAATATAAAGTTTGGTATAATCCATCAATTTCGATAGCCGGCCATTTGCAGGAAAATTGATTGGCATCAAAAACATAAAATAAAATAGCAATATTAATAATCTTATCTACATACCAAATCTTATATGTTTTCGAATGATCAGCATAACCTTCATCTCTCTCTTGACTATATTTGTTTTCTTTACTGTCACTGTTCTTTTTGCCATGTTTGCTCATATTCCTATTTATATACCAAACCCCATACTATGAGGAATCAAATAAAAATTTTATCTGTAGTATAATTTTTTTTCCCTAAAAAGTAGCATGACGAAAAAGTTACTGTTCTTTAGGGATTCAGACCTTACGTTTTGACTTTAAATCTGAATAATGACTCAACACAATGTGCAGCCCTGAGTGGAAGCCGGAAATTGAAATTTGTTCTGAACGGTATACTTTTTAAGCTAAAATTTTACATTACTTAAAAACTACTTAACAAATTTTGTCGGAGGGTTTGCACTTTGTAACGTTAAGGCTTGGCTATAAATCTCTACTAATATAACTGACGACAGAGGAGAAACCTAATACGATTTATAGGCTCTTTCCATAAATATCTACTGTTTGGATGTATATAACTGAGACAAGATTCAAAAATACATCATGCTGTTGGCAAATCCACCAATGTGACACACTTGTGATTTTGTGGAGGATATTTATCATTTCACGCTGAACTGTAAGCATGGTCGATCAACAAGGAAAGAATTGGAATTGAAAGTGGATAATCTAAAATTAACTGATATATCTTCCCTGATTCGATCTCTTTCACTGCCAAACAAGAAAGTTACCAATATAGTATTCATGTATGATTTTCGAACAAACGATCAAATTTAAATATTAACACATGTTCTGAATTGTATTGGCTGTATTAGCCCTCGTCTATAACCATAAATAAATATTTAAAAAATAACATATAGAGAACAGTATTGTAGCAAAGTCATCGATTTAGTGAATGCTAATAGCACACGAGGGAACTACATAGAATAACAAAATACGTAATACATCAGTCATGATAGATTACAAGTAGAGAGCACATGGATAGAGAGCTTCTTTGGTCCACGTGGAAGAAGTCACGGGAAAATTGATAATTAATTAATAAGCCTTTTTTGTTTTTCAGAATTGTTACAATGGTTTTGTCAGGTGCAGTATCAATGGACCGGGCTCCCTAGCAGTATTATACAGTAGCAGTGAACAATCAGCGGAACCATTCTCCACTTTCATTCTGAAAATTCTTAACAATCCTCCACTTCTTTAGGAACGTCTGTGATTACAACATATGGTAATTCTAAATATTTTTTTTTTCTCCTAAACGTAATCAAGTATACATGATAACAATAGCCTACATGCTGTACGAATGGCACACGTTGCAATTATAAAACTACCAGATTTGCTTTTATAAAAGTTAGTGAGGTGTGTTTCGAGGCATTAGCAATGCAAAATGCTCGTTCCACTCACTTCCAGTATGTTTTAGTTGTTCGAAGTGCCTTAAATTACTTTCCATTAAAGGCCTTAATGATGATCACCGTCCACCCACATGCAATAAAGTTAGCAGATGTTACGAATGTGAAGCAGATTATCCGATGAAAATTGAATATGTAATTATTATTTCTCAGCGATACATTTTTTCGCTGCTTTCACGCCATTAATATTAGTACAAAAACTGAACGTTTAATAAAAAGATGTATAGCAAAATTAGTAGAAATTTTGGCCTCGAAAAAGTTTAAAATGTAGCAACCGTGATCTAAACACTTAAAACTCCGTTGGGCATCATTAAGCTGTTCTATATAATTCTAGAGAATATATCTAAAACGAATTCACATTTTTTATTTTTTTTTTACTTATTGCTTTACGCCTCGTCGACGGCTAAGGTCATTAGAGGCGAGATGGGACTGAGAACAAGGAACGGGAAGGAATTCGTCCATGGCCTTTTTGAAGGAAGCATCCCGGCATTCACCTGGAATTATTTGGGAAAACCATGGAAAGCCCAAATCTGGATGCCCGGAAGGGGATTCGAACCCGCGTCCTCCCGAATGCGAAGTCAGAACGTTAACCGTTCACCAACCACGTTCGATAATTCACAAATAGTTTTATCTTTGCCACCAGTTTTTAGCGCGATTAATCCAGATCATAGAAGGCAGTTTATACTTTTTTCCCCGCATTTTGCATGGCCCCGAATTAATTGAACTATGCCATTTTCATTACAACGGTTTGATCGGCATCTGCTGAATGACAAGGAACTTATCGCAAACACTCTCATAGCTACTTGAGTTTTATGGATATTATTTCGGATACACAATCAGTATATACTTACGGATGTAGTTAAGCAGATGAATGCAATTTCCCATTTTTTGAAAAAAAAATATGTATTAAAAATTGCTAAAACAAATTATCAAAAAGTGAAAGTTTTTTTTAAAAAAAAACGTTTTGCCTATTTATTGAGAGTCTTCCGTTTGTAACAAGAGCACTTCTATCAAGCAGTTAAATCAATAAAAAAAAAGTAAATAAGCAAATGTAGTAATGAAATTTAGAGAGTATAATGGATTTTCACCCTTCACCCCTGAAAATGTAAACGTGTGTCAGTACTTCAGTGATAAAATTCTGTAGGCTGGCCATATTCATTCACAGGGTGATAAAGCGAACCAAACATTGTCTCTTGTTGATGATGGAACGCTGGATGGGGGATTGCAAAGTTCACAACACGAGAAAGGTAAAGCTCTCTGGGGGAAAGGAAATGTCAACGACGGGGTGGTATAATCGATACGGCCCACCTGGCTAATTATTATCCTGCAACGCCACTCGCAACCCCTGGGAGGTGCGAGGCCTGTGAGCTCGGTGAAACAAAAAGCAGAAAGCAGCAAAATTAAATGAATGCGGAGAAGCGCAATTTACACGAAACGACCTTAATAACTGTATTTTTAACGAAACTGCAGAAAATATATAATAATAAAGTAAGAAAATTGTCTTCAGTGAGTTCCTTACTTTCACCAGCCAACAAAGAGCGAATTCTTCCAACGCAAAATAGATCTCATATTTGGTGTGGTTTTATGACAAATTAGTTTTGCGGAATCTGTTACCTTGTTTTTGTATGTTCGGCAATTATGTGATTTTAAGATATTCTCATTTCTGGGTACGTATAACTTTACAGCATTTTAGACTGGAGTGTGTAGTGCATGGACAGAGTTAGTACCATGAAAGAGGTAAGTATTGGATCACGGGCCATATTATGGAATGGGAAAGCTGTAAAAAACGCTGATGTTGAATTGTGAGCCAGAAATAGGTCCCATAACTGCTTCAGTGGCAGCAACAAAACTTTATCTTTGTGATACCGTGTGTCTAGTATTTAAAACACAATCTGTGAAATAGAAAAGCATGTAATTAAGAAATATACCACATAATGATTAACATTAAGACTGAAAGGTAGCTAACAATAACATATCGTATGGATATCTGCTGAAGATATGACATAATATGAAATGAAAAAATTAAACGCGCACGGAGAAAACAAATTTCACTGTAAGTAGCAAATATCAATTATTTGTACAACGTAATAGAATACCTTTTTCACTTGAAATCAGTAACACAAATTATCGTAATGCAGTACAAGAAAAAACAAAATTTATTTAGATAAACATGTTTTTAAATACAATAATTTATCAAATTGTATTCGAAAATAACTATTTTATGATGACTTACCCTGTAGTAAATTTAATATTTGACTCTTGTTGGTACTTTTTGAGTAGCGATATACACGTGCATATTATTACAAACTCAAATAAATTGTAACGTATTTTCTAGGAAAAATATTTAGTTATAACATTTTAGCAGATATTTTATGTACAGTCATATTATTTGGACGTGGGATATGCAATAAGTTTTATCTAAACATCTATCTAGGAGATACCAGTTATAAAGCCATTAACTTAAAATCCAAGTATTTGGTTCTAGTGATTTCTTTTTGTACAGCTATTTGTGAATATTAATTTGGAAATCATAACGTTCATATACATATATATATATATATATATATATATTACTTGTCTTCTAAAAAGAGTCAGAACGATATATGTATTTGGTTGTAGTCTAGACTCTAGAGCGATATGATTTGTATCCTTTAAATCAGGCTGGATACAAGAGAGGATTAATTACTTGAAGTTTACGTAGGGAACTTCAGCTGCATTCATATACTAGTTCCATTTTAATTATTCATGTGTGTCGTGTCGGAAATGTACCTGAGGTACAGCAAGCGAGTTTCAGAAGTATGCGAGATAGCGCTGCTGACAGCTCACGCTGTGTTGCGGGACTGCCTGCCGGGGCGCAGTCAGGCGCCGGCCGCGTGCTGTGCAGGATAGTTGAACTAATTGTGCACATTCATCGTAGGCCGAGTGCATCCGTCTTAATTACCCAGCAGCCCGCAGGGCACAGATGGCCTGTGGCTGTGTCGGAGAGGCGCACCAAAACAGGCTATTTCAGCTTGGAAGCAATGCTAACATAACCCTTTCACAGCGATCTTATTAATTACAGACATAAGACTTTTTGAATTCCATGCTAAGATTACGCCAGTATGGTCTGAAGAAATTACTGTAATTTAATGCTTTACGCTCAGAATGTTTTGTCGTGGCAGCGATGTCCTCATCAAAACTCTTCTTCAATTCCTTTGAACGATATTTTCGAACACGTATCTTGATCAATTAAGTTTTATTCTCGTATATTCGACCATCCGTCTTATATCAGTGGTTCAAATTTTCCATATTTGGGTTACCGATCATAATTTTTTGTATTATCTGAAAATCGGAGTAACACGATAAGAGTAACATTGATTTAATATTTTAGTTCACACTTGGCAAATATCATTATTATAAATTTAGCATTATTAAGTTGCTAAGTGGAAAAGTTTTTATGTTGTTGATAATATCAAATTCCTTATCTTATTTTCTATGAGCGATGTAGATTCCTTTGTTTAAGTTTCTTGCTTAATTAACTTAGAATAATTTGCTGTAAAATATCAGACTGTTAGGGAACTCCCGTACAATAGGCGTTAATTTCACTGAACCAGATTCAAATTCAATAATGGATAGCAGTGTTCACTTTAACAGAATCATAAGTTTATGTTTTAAACTATTTTCTACATGAATATTTATGCATTAAATTTCAAATTGCTTGATTTCTAAGTACAATTTAATATATACCATAATTTCCAATAGCTTTTAGAATCCTCTTTGGTGCGCGGACATTGCTTGAGAACTTTATGCAACCGTCCAGATGTAGTAAGCTGAAAGAAAATCCGTCAAAGAAAGTAATACTTCCTTACGTTGTAATTAATAATCAGCAGAATTGTTAAAAGTTTTGAGATGTTCTCTACTTATTTAAGAAAACAAATATTTATTACTTTAATTACCCATAATTTAACGGTTTTGCTCCACTCTAGTTGTGCGTTTAAATATATATTCCCGTTCCGTTTTACAGTGTTTTACCTTGAGATAAATATGCTAAGGGAACTGAACAATTAGAAAACGGCCATAAAAACAATAATTACCAAGAAAATTAGTTTCGGTGTGATATTTATTAATAATTTCCTTCGAACCTAGATCAAAATATGAAGTAAGTTATAGACAATGTCTGAATAATTACCTTGGGTTAGATGTGCATAGGTGATACGGCAGTCAAACTACAAATATTTTAACTGTTCTGTGCAATAAAGAAACGTAATCACTAATGTTTCAATTTTAATTAAATCATACGTCTTTTGATACACTACAACCAGCTGATGCAAAATTTTTAACTTTGTGTTTCATCTTTCTGGAGATTCTTCCGTTTCTTTCTGAGTTATTACCATTTTTTGTATTCTGCCAGGCGAGAATGGAAAGTAAGGATTTTTGGTAACAATGTAATAGTGAAGATATCCAAAGTAACCTTCACTAGCTACAACAAACAACGCGATGGAACCGCAACGCTACATATACACAATAAATCGTTAACGCAATTTTTTGAATCAATTTGAGATCTGGCATAGTGGAAGCCACATGAATATTTTAGTAAATTCGAATCGGTAAATGATGCTTTTTCTAATAATATTTTATCCATGATGGATTAGTGGAACTCAGTGACTGTTTTTAATATCAAGGAAAATTCTTTTTCTCTCTCTTTAATATATTTTTTCATATGTTCGATGGATTCCATTCAAGGTTCAACATCAAAGATAGCACTAATATTCTGTTATACATTTTTACGACTATAATACGAGAATAATAGAGATTTTCCTTATGGTTCTGACACGAGGGGATGTTTAGGCAAATTGTCTGGTGGCTGAGCGGTAACGCTATAAGCATGGCATTCTAGAATATGTGGGTTCAAATCTCCTTCTGGTCATCCTGATTTCGTTTTTCTATGGTTTCTCGAAAATACTTCGGATTAGTGCCGGAATGGTTTCTTCCAAAGACTGTGGCCGAATTTCTTCCTGTTCCTTGTCCCCATTCCAATCCACTTCTAGTGATCTCGACGTCAATAAATCATACAGCAATCAGCTAAAAAAAAAAAAAAAAAAAAAAAAAACTTTCGAAATTTCTGTTTCATGTAAAGGAGTTATTTGATGTAAGAAAAATGTAAAAGAAAAGTTCGCATTTGAGACTTTTCACTACCCATAAGAATAATCATCTTACTTTAATTATGAACATGACTCTACTTTATTCATACTACTGAGTTTATTTAAAATTTTCAAAGCTATTATAACGTCTTGTTTGTAGCGTGTTACATAGTAATTGGATTAATCAACTTGTTCAACGATTAAATTATCAGTATTATCTTTGTTATAAACATCCAATGTTCTTCATAAACAAGTTTTTACTCCTCTCATCATTTACTGGTAACTTAATTTGTAAATTTCAGTCATTAGTTATGACGTGTAGCAAACTGCAAATACGTTTAATTAAAAAATGAAAGTTAATTACTATTTCAGACAGCACGATAACTACACAATACCATTAAGTTTGACCAAACATTAGAATTTCTCATTACGAAACAGACGGCGTCTGTTCCCGATGTGGATAGGCCTAAACGGAGAGTTGGCAACAGCCTGGGACGAGCCGCAATTCAAACTATTGGCCACAGGGGTTGTTAGAAGTTGAGGGCGAGGTGGTTTGCGGAGGAATGTTGGTAATCAGGGTTGAGCTGCGGCAGCAATAAATGGTGACGGCCCCCATTACCGATGGCCGGCCACACAATGGCTCGCAGGAGTGCCAACTTTTGAACTGGCATTGTAATTAGAGGCCGTTACAGGGGCAGCAACCCCACCGGCGACCACTTCAGAGCACAATCGACTCCCAGGGATCCTTGAGAGTGTGCATAGCAAACTGAAACGCTTTTGATCACGTTCTCAGAATTGTCTAATTCACATTTAATAGTTTGAAAGACATGTTACATGTAATTAAAAAAAAACAATATTAATATTACTGTTCATATCTTAAATTTTCTGTAACTCTGGAATACATTAATTTCATTAAACTTTTTCTCTTTTTAAAGAGTTATCTGATACTTGCACTTGTTCTGTTCTCCCTCTACGTCTCCACATTTTTCAGTGAATTTAACAAGGTAACGCTTAAGAACAGTAATATTTCATGAAATATCCACTACCAGATAGAAATTTTATCAGCTAATAATATCAGTGAGGCAATTATGATTAAGTTTAACAAAATGTTAAATTTTTATAAATTTAGTATGCAGCTTCCATTTACAAACAATGATTATTAACCTTAATTAGTAAACATGCCAATATTAAAACATAAAGGGTACTTAATACTTAGACTGTACTTCAATCAAAGCACAGAATCAACATTTCTCAGTGTTTTATAGCCCGTCAAATATAAGGTCAATAAATCTGGTAGAGAATTATAGGTAAGGAAAGAAAAATAGGTATGTTATAGTCTTCACTAAAAATCGATCCAGGCATTAGCCTGGATTGAAATAGAGAAACCATAATTGAAATATGAATATCCTGAACTGGAAGCGAAATCGAGTCACCTTATAATTATAAACTACCGATTAGCTGCACTAATATAAAACTAGCAACTTTTAACTCGGTGCTGGAATTTATTTAAAACTCCTAATTTCCAAACTAAATGAGTTAAATAATACCCATTTCAGGAAGTTTATGAAAGACATACATCTAATAAAAGGCTTTAATAAATCTTAGATTATGAACAAAGCTATTCAATTCAAACCAGAACCAAACAGTGGCACAAATACAAAATTTGTCATGAATGAAATAATTAATTGGAGTTCACATATCCAACACATGCTAATGGGATTAGTAAATTTGAGATAAATTTGCTTCATATAAAACCGAAGTTATTTCTTCAAGTTTTATAACATTTATGCATAACTGCAGTAAGGTTCTGATTTTTACCCGTCTTCTGCATTTACCAGACCTCAACAATATTGTAACTAGGTATGTACTACAAAAATAAGGGACATACGATTACGTAATATTATAGAAAAAGTCAGCCAGTGATTTAAAGAAGTCTATCCACCTCCTAAGAGTATATTAAAATGTTGATAACATAAAGAATTTTCTATTCAGTGTATTTTATGATATGTAATTCAATTAGAGATAACATTTAAGTTTTGTCTGATTCATTTATAAATTTAATTATAAATACGCAGGCTCAAATATTTTAAAATCACTCCACTACGATGAAGAGAAATAATATCTTTGAGACTGTCTAAATATACTAACAAGTATTCAATCAATAGTGTAAGGTGGGCTTAGAAAAACAATTGTTCGCATCATTCGATGTTACGATAAACTTTGCGACTAACGGATATTTGTATCAATATTAGGATTTTAACTTTCCACAAATTTCAATAAGAACATTGCGCAAACTGAGATTTAAAAAGTGACAAGCACATAATAGGAATTACTAAAAATAATTATTACTACGGAAAGTTTACCTCAAACACAAATATTTCTATTCCCATAAAATCCATTGCACTCCTAGAAATTGGGACACACGTGTTTATAGTAAAAAACTAAGCTATCTCTATAGTGAAAGAAGAATAATTTAAACAAAACAACTAGTTATGAGTTGAGTTTAGCTATATAAAAAAGGAAACAAGGAAAGTAGGGCATTTCAGCTATCTGACAAATAAATCATTGGAGTGAGGGTACGGTTTGTAACAAGGAAATGGAAGGAAGGTGGTCATGGTGTTGATTGTAGAACTAACGGCATTTACTTGAAAAGATTTCTGGAAAGTCTTAAAAATGAAATCTTGATGGTCCACTCATACGGAATGTTATGGTAGAACGAAACTTCATACAGAACTGGCTCGAGGCATGCTTGGTTAGGTTACTGCAGCACATAAAAAACGTTTAATCTGTTACAAACAGTTATGTAATTTATAACTGCGATTTTAATCTTTCTTTTTGGGACTAAAATTATTTAAAACAGTTACGGAACAATTTTTATGGACATAAATGGCTGCATAGGATGAAACTTGTATCTGTGGAGCGGCATCTCATTTTGTATAGCTTTCTATACAGTCACTCTTACAGGGTAACGTCTTTTAACGTATAGGTGCTATAACATAATGCAAAAGTAAAAAGCATTCTTCAAAACGTTTATTATCTCTTTATGGCTCGAACTTTATCTTCTTAACATAAGCAAGTAATAAATCTGTATTCGTGGATCTAAAAGAAACTTTCAGCGCTATATTACAAGCAGATGCTCTTATCTGAAATAACATTCTGGCAAACAGATACGGAAAAATTGATCAGAGATTGCACTCAAAACATTAGGGAAAAACTTGTTTACCTTCATTTCCTTCAAATCTATGAAATTACGATATCCCAATCAATTTCAATATCAGGCGTTTGAGATGTAAAAATATTTTACACAGACTCCGTATCGATTTTTTCTGATGTTGTGTAAGAGGAAAACAGACAAACAGATGTTTTTTTTTTTATCAAAATTATACTACTACAGACTTTTATACCAATCATTTTTTTTAGAAAAAATAGCGTATAAATTAATTACTTTCGTTAAACATGATGAATCTTACACAAGAATATTGCAATGGAGAATCATAAAAGATATGGTTCGTAAGACTTACAAACAATAGATAATCCTACATCATTGCTCAGATCAGCGCATGCCCAAAAAGTGAGAGAAGCAAAAAACTGTAAAATATTAATATTTGGGAATAGCGGAGTCTGACGAGCAATACGGAGACAGTAAATGAGTACATTGTTAATTGGTATCAACCTTTTACTTTCCTGTTCTGTCAGCGTTTATATCGCATATAATTTAATTTGGTAAGTGTTAAAATCATTAATTAATTAGCGTAATTTAGTACAGGCAGAAGTAAAGTAATCAAAAGTTTTTTCAGTGGCTTGTTTGGATTTTTTTACTTATAAATTTAAATACAGGATAGTGTAATTTTTGAAGCCGCAGATTTTATTTATGAAAATTGTATGCATTAACTGTGGCGAATTTATACCTAAGTGCCTTTGACCGCTAGTGACAAAAAAGTTCTACACTGATTAAAAATCATGAACTACTTTTATTCATGGGGGAAGTTTGTTTCAAACATATACATCTCATGCTGGAGGAATTAACTACAAGGTAACTATATGACATAAATTGAGAAAAGTTCGCATGAATCCATACGGCTTTGGTGAGACTTTTTGGGAAACTCCTACAGAACGGCTTATAAGGTTATCGGTTGTACCGAAGAATAACTTGTTGAAAAGCCTCACAATAACTAAACATTTTATTGAGTGGGTAGCCTACAGAACAATGAATCATTAGCCATTGGCCAGTTTTAATTTGACGGGACATTCTTATTGGCTGGAAGTTTCTCATTCGTCTCAAATTTTCGATAATGGATGACTGCTAGTGTGCATCGACGAGCGAGTGCAGTTTCCTACACAGAAAAAAGTCAGTTTATTCGTGCGCCAACTTTCTTTTAAGGTATTGGTTTAACGTATTCCCGAATATAAGATCTTTGAATTACAAGTGCACCAGGTGTGCATTAGAGATTAAATTTTTATTTAATCGGAATTTGACAATGAGAGACATAAATAAATATTTTATAGCGGTTGGAGGTTTATATTGTGGTAATACCGTGATATTACATAGTGATGGCTAAATTTTTCAATTATTTACAAATTAGCAATTAATAAGAATATCTGAAAAATGAGTTTAAATGAAGTAAGTAAAAAAGCACATTACATATATGTGGTTAATATCAGAAATTATGTACTTATGGAACAGGTAATGGACAGGTAATCAAGATGTAATCAGTAGATGGTAAAATTTTTTGTTTTTAAAATTATATTTTATTTTCCGCATCCCTAAGACTCATCTTATATACATCATATACTACTAGAAGATGTTCCACTTCACTTTAGTCAAATTCCTCGAGAAAACAATGGTCAATGCCCTCTTGAAATACTGTGCCACTTGTCCGCGGCCATTATGCAATGGCATCAACTGTTTCATTTATTAAGTGCTGTTGTTAAGGCTCTGTAGTCCATCCACATTGAGATCATTAGCGTGGTAACAAAGAACTGGTGTAGCAACGTGACTAAATCAGGACTACATTCCTGACGATAATTATTATTTATATTATTACTGTTGCATCTTAGCCAACATTCTGCGCAATGATTCAATCAAGCTGAGAGAACTAGTTCAATATCAAAGTAAATTAAAATACTCAGCTTGACGTATTTTAGTAACTTTTATGTTATTTTTCACATTCTCCAAACCTAAATAAGGATAAATCAGTGAAATGAATTAATTAAAACGAAATATTTTCTTTTTTTGTCAAGAAATAGGATGGCAACAGTCGCAGTTCTTTCCGAGCAATAGGTTCAGCTAGAGAGAGAGAGTCACAGCATTCAGCAAATTAAGAACTTTATTCTCACCACCCTCCCCTCCTTTAACTTGTAAAACATACTGATTGCATTCTCTAGCCTATTTGAACAGAGCACATGTCTTGTACGGGCTAGTGAGACGAGATACGACGCACTTAAAACACAGAGCATGTTAGTAGGTCTGTTTTGAAGTTATTATCAGCTAGCCTGCACTCTGAAGACAACCGAACTGTCACCGTTTATTACGTGTCCTAATTTTGGAAGGAACTCCTATACTACGCAGCATTCACTAAAACTTTCCAGTAGTTAGTTTTAATAGAATTACTACAATTTTCTTATGTTGCATTGACAGTTTTCATGAGAATGAGTTCTGCGAATCATTGATGAATCCATTAATGACTAAACCGTGTAAGATTATTGTTCTCAAAACAAGTTCAAACTGCTGAACAACAGCGAATACAAGTGCTCTAATGACTACTAACGCAAATTGACCATGAAGAAGACCGACGGGAATGGATTAGTTGGTCTGTAGATTGCATGCAAAATCAGTAACAACTTGATTTATGATTTCACCAAAGTATTCCTCTTGATCACTGCAAGTAACTTGACGAGTCAGGAATGCATACTCGCTATCAATAACAATTCATTAAAGTACGTTTGACTCCACTTTCAAAAAAGCGTTGATATTGAGTTTTTCATCTTATCACATTCTCCAGGAGATTTTAACAAATCACAGTGAAAGTAACAGCTTTGAGTTGGGAGTAGCACTAATTAATTTGTAGAATTGCTATCTGTTGATAGTGAACCTGGCGTACTAACCGACTAATAGTGTGCGAGGTGTACTTTCATAATCAAATAATTCAGAACTCGGGCAGAAATTTTCATCGAAACAATTAAAACATTACAATAGCTGAAGGAAAAACGAAATTTTAAGACGTAGAATCTATCAATTACAAAGACTAAATGAAATATCAAAAAAATGACGTAAATATTAACAGAAATTATTTGTTAACTTTTAGAAATATTATGAACGAAGTAGGCAGCTTAAATGACCATAAAATGAAATTCAGCATGTTTTTGTTACATTGACTTTTCTTGAAAACTGTAAAACAGTTATTACGTTGAAACATACAGAAATGGAGTCTTTTTTGTAAAAATTGAGATGAATTCAAGTATATCGATGTAGCCGGAGTCACTCCGTTTAATAACTTGGTTAGTCTTTTAGTAAGGGTCAAAAGCATCAGCGAACACTAAAAATAATTTATAAAATGCACAAATTCTATTAAAAAAATTAAAATTAGTGGGAAGCCAGTAAAAATGTAATGGAAAATTTTACTCAACTAGATGAACTTTATTTGTAAAGAGGAAAACAATGTAAAAAGTGATAGATCTTCATAGATTATTTCTGCAAGTTATGTTTTCACACAAAATGCATTCTCACCTACTAAGGTTACTATTACTATTACAATTACTCCGCGATTCACTAAAAGTGTTTGGCGGAGGGTGCATTGCACCGATCAGGAAAGGTAATGGTTTGGAAGGGATATACGGGATATGGCAGGAGGCGCCCATGGGCTATTGTGAGGAACCATCCCAGCATTCGACTGGAGCGATCTAGGGAAACCATGGAAAACCCAGATCAGGTTCTTCCGCTAATAAGCTTTTCCTAATGGTATAAATACACTCAAAGTAATTACTGTAAAAAATGGATTTGGTATGGTAAGGAAAGTCCTCTCGAAGCAACTTAGGTCAATATTGATGTCACAATTTGGCCAGTAACTTACTTCCCATCAAAACTCGGTCGGGAGAAAATCGCATAAACCGAATACCATTAGTTCAAAGCAGTAATGTAACTAAAAAGTTGATAAAAAAACAACTGGTTGGGATAAATAGTACAGAGGACGTACTGGTATAGTGCAACGCGAACTGCAGTCCATTCAGATCTCACTTTTCCATGAATTAAAAACTAAAAATTCCAATTTTCTGGAAAGACATGTTGATAAAACTCATTATTGCTTCATCTTTTATTTCAAAATTTTTGAATTTTTTTCTTTAAAGAAGAGTATATTCTTTAATAATTTGCTGTTACCTAGCCCATACTTGCGCAAAAATTTATAAATGCCTGAAATGGACACTAGTGACATATGGTGACTTTAATAATTAATTGTATTCAGCATACCCACAATGAAAAAAAAAAATTGCAGCTAACTCTTCATTTACTCAAAACGCACACGCGTAAACCTGTGTACACAGCGCTCAGGTAATGAAGTAGTCAAACACTGGAATAATTACTGGAACAGTGAACCGCACAATGCAAACCATTATAAATTAATTTGTCGCACGCTTTGCCTGTATGATTTTTGGTAGCGACAAAAACATCCAGTCAGCCGCATTCTGGAACAATGGGGAGGTTTATCAATTTTTACGCTTATTAAATTTATGTAACTTACATTGCAAATGAAAATTCACTTCACGAGCTTTGCTCTAACTGATTTTTTCTTTTTAGTTTCATTTTACGAATTTAAACAATTTTTAAAACTTTTTTCCCCAGTTCGTTCCAGTGTTGTTAACTGGTATTTTCATATATGAAAGCAAACGGATAGCTTATTTGTAACTTCTCGTATGTACTAATTGCTTCCATGAATTATATATATTTTAAAGACTACCCTGGCAGTAATAAAAAAAAAACAGAAAATGTATATTAAGTCATTATAACAACGGCAATGAGATCTAGCACAATTTTCTATTAGAAAACACCTGGGAACGTCTACAATGAAATAAGTTATGTATGACGTGTGGATATGTAGTATATATTACACAATCAATACGCTTCCATTTCACCCGTTCTAATATTGAGACATCACAGAACCTCGACATCTGAATCGACGGTTTGTACGGAGTTTGTGATCCAACGTTATAGCCTCATTCAGTATGAATTGTTAAGACTTATGTAACAGCAGCCAAACCTAAAATTAAATGGAATTATAATTTATGAAGCAATTGTAGTAAGCTAGAGTATGGTTGAATATGATCCTGTATGTTTGTTTCACAATTAACTGTAAATCAATGTATACAGATTTTGTTTTATGAAAATAAATTATTTAAATGCCATTTAATATGTTTAAGAACCGAATAGTGCAAGAGAATTGCTTAAATGTTCGTAATTCCAAGTATTAATGCAAGTTATGATGTCTAAAGGACAATTTGCTACAGTTTAAAATGATTTCTGTGAATAATGTTGTGTTTAAGTATCTTTCATTTCCATTTCTGACCATTTTGTATTGATTGTAAATGATTATGTATTAATTCTGATTATTTTTAATATGTTTCAATTGTATTGTTAATGTTCAATAAATATCTGGCGGAAGTTTTTGAAGTGTTCTAGAAATTTCGGCGGAGTTTATATAAAGTGAACATCCGAGACAGAGATACAGTTTATTGTTAGTTTTTCGGAAAAAATTTTCACCGACTAAATTTTACGACGGCCAAGAAGTGTATTGTCTGTGGAAGAGGTGTTATATACAATCGCTGGATTGTGTGTATTCATGTGTTTAAGAAAATAAACAAGTTTAAATGGAAACGTATCGTGGACTACTTAATTATCGTATTAATTAAACAACCAACAATCTTATACATAGTAATTAAGTTTCTAGTTATGTGGGAATAAAATAATACCTATAAACTGCTCATTTGAAGCTGTTACTATTGTAATCGTGAAGACATATCTTAGACGAAAATATGAAGCTAAATACTTTTCCAGACGTAAAGTAATACAGCAATTAACTGTTGTTAGAAGGAACTAGAATCCTTTCTTCTTCACAGCGGTGAATTAGACGAGGTTTCGCTCCGTGATTCCTTTCTTGCGCCCCGTGAGCCACTGTGTTTCCCCGGAAGGGGAGAAAACAATCTAGCCGGAAGCTGTCGCCGCCGTGTTGGTGCAATTAAGTCAGCAGAGACCGTCGCCTCGCCGCCCCTAATAGAGCCGCAACCAGCGACGCCAGCTGACCGGCGGCGCCCCACGCGTCGGATCGATGGCGGCGTCGGGGCGCCCTCCCTACCCTAAAACTGACGTCAACCGCCGCGCTGTAGTTATTCGCCATTGAGACGGTCCAACATTACTGATTTTGATATTGTCGTGACCTGTGACTTTTACCCCCATGAATAACACTAAACTCGGAGGTACGCCTCAAATACGAAGTAACAAACAAAGATTGTGAGGTACATGATCTCACAGATCGTGAAATTTTGTATTAAAAGTATATTCAGTTAGTAAATAGTTGTAACTGTATAGACTAACATTGATATTTGAGTGTTAATGGTCACGGAACGTCTCGAGAGAATTTGTATATCTCGCTAGCTGTAGTTGTAATATATATATATATATGAGGCTGAAATTTTGACATGACTGTAAAGTTGAAGTCTTCACAGATAAATATTACGCTCGATGAAGCTTTAGCCTTTATCTTGTTTCACTGATAATTCTTATTTTAAATTCAGACTTATCTGTAATCTTTCCGTCAAATGAGACAAAATGACATTTCAATCTATGTTCTGCTTTAATACAATGATTTTGGACAACAAATGTGCCCGATACCAGTCCTGATATAGAGAAAAGATGATCTATGAACTTCGCATCCTATCTGATTGATGGCAGGAGAAATGTACGCTGATAACCAACAAAGTGATTACCAGTTTTCTTGTAATTTTTACCACCAGAAAAATTTCATTGACTGAATAAACTAGGTCTTAATGCCCTTGACACTTGACACTATAATAATGCACACGTACTTCTTGCTAGCACTTCCAATAATAAAATGCCCAGCTTCAACAATGATTCCCTATCTATAACTTCCCCACGTGACTATCTACCTGCCCAATCGCACAATGTCACAGCGACAATGAAACTTTGTAAAACGAAAAATTTGTAATATGTTATGTGAATCCCAATATTCTGCACTATTTAATAAGTGGGTGCAGGAAACGGGGAAGACGGATGTGTAGGGAAATTTCCACCGCCCCATTGCAATTTAATTAAATATTATTATTATATTATACGTTTGTAGTTGAAATTATGAGCTTGAGGACAGTGTAGAAGAATAATATCATAAGGTAATTGTAACTAATATACTATGTGCATAAACTGACATAAAAGATAAGTAACTGGTAATTGTTAATTGTGAATTTACAATATACCATTTGAGTTGAAATTTTCAAAATAAATTCTTTTTTTCCATTTTCCAGTTAGTTACCATCTGCAAATTCGATTCTTTGTTTATTACAAGAGCTGAAAAATAAAGTACAATTGTTTTATAATACTTGAATTGTGAGGTCACGAATATAAATATATACTGATCAGACGGAAACCCTTATTAGGTCAAGGTTTTCCAACTAATTCAGACTTTACAACGAGTATACTTGATTTTACGTTTCACCATATGTTTGGAAGAAATAACAAGGTACCATAATTTAAAAAAAGAATCTCTTATCATCCTTTAAGCAATCAATACATGATTTTTTGTTAGAATTTTACTTAACTCGTTTATGGTAGGAAGTTTGCTCGACAGTGGTAAACATATAATGTTCTTAACAGCAACCTTTTCCTTAGCAAGTATTTTTTAGTAAGGATAATTTCGGAAACATCACGTGCAACTGGCTAGGGCCAAAAAACTAATGAGAAGCCTCATTTTACATTCCTCTTGTTCCGGTCTGCCATGTTCGTTAACTGTAATACGTGCGCATTATGTCGTTAAAAGCCTTTGAGATCTGATTTTGATATCCTCTGTGCTTTCTCCGCAGTCATTTGCTGGTCAACAGGCGTTGCGTTCCGTCCGAATGGTCCGTAATGACATTCATATCAGCGGAAAGCAAAGCCTCATGCGTGACCAGTGTTCAGCGCGCATAGAGCGGACACTGGTTCATCCGGACCGATAAACACGGCACGAGTAATCGATGCCGCAAACAAGTGGCCAATATGCCCAACAATACATATCAGCATGTGTCTGCGGTGTGATTTCTTTATCATGAACCAGACCTTCACATACAGCGTCTCTCACGTTCCATGTGATTGATACTCATTACTATTTCCAATTCTATGGACCCCAATTGGTAGTGAGGTTGCGGCGACAGCAGTCTGAAGTTTTCCTATACTTCAGTTGATATTTTGGTGTGGGAGCAATGTAGGGAAACTCAATTTGAACAAAATATCTTGCTGTGTGTCAGCTCAGAATATTTCTTTAAGATGATATCCTTTCAACCTTTATTGGTGAACCATAGGTCATAGTTCTTTCTGCTGTAGCAACGGGTATCAGTATATGAATTTTTACATTATACAAAAACGTTGGAAACGATTATTTCCAAGAGGATTTCGCGCTTTTCATCATTATGATGCATTAAATCAGCCTAATATCATTAATATCGATATTTACATTACATTCAGCCAGCTTCAGTGATATGTTGCAGATACTTTTGGAGTCAAAGACATCTGGATGCGTCCGATTATAGCGAAATTAAATATAGTTAAGGTAAGTTTGAATCTCTGAGTGGTAAGGAAAAGAAATGTATTCTGGATGTACCTGGATTGTAAGATTGCACAAGACAGAAATTTTGTGTGGAAGAAACAAGTACGCCCGATGTGAATGGGTTTAGGAACAACTTGGCAGGCAGCCTGTTCTACAGAGGCCAAAGATAGCGCCACTGTCAGATTAGAGAATGAAGAATGGCAGAGCAGCATTGTGGGACCACGGCGGTGCTTCCTAGCCAAAGCGCAGAGTTGTTAGTTTATATATACACAATTAGTCGGCATTTAGGTTAGTGATTTAGTAGACTTGACACAGTTCTTATGGGTCCAATACAATGATTGACATGCGACAGCCGGAAAATTATTGTTTAAAAAAATTAAGCGCATGTTACTCACAAAATCTACTAAATATACTTTAAGTTTTAACAAAATGAAAGCTCTCTATCTTACTTAAAATCTGAGGTTTGTCTTATGACGCAGCAAATTAAAAATGTGTCGTGATCTTTAAACTTTTTTACCTTCAATGCAACACAACTAAATTTGACGGTGCTTTGAAATGTTATATTCTGTCTTTGGACTGGAGATATGTTTCGTCACAATGCAACACCTGGTGCAGGAGCACAAAACTAATATCTGTTCGGCACATTACACCTTTTGATCTTTATATGACACAAGTGCTTAAGAGATTATTACGAGGTTTTTACAGTTTGAAGTCTTAACATATTCGATTGCTATCATCACGCTTAATTTGGGATGGCTCAGAAAATTAAAATGTCAACGAAAAATTCAAACAAAGAAATACTTTTTATTTTACCGACAGTGGTGGGTAAGAGGTTACGCTCTGGCTCACATTCCGTTGGTTCGAATCTCAGTCCAGCCTTTAGTAAATAGGTTTTCCATGGTTTTCAGGCGAATGCCGGGATTGCTCCATTAAAAATCCCGTGATTGCATTATTTCCCCTTCCTTGCCCCACTCTCTCCCCTTCTCGAAGTCAATTATGAGTAAAGCCATAAGCAAAAAAATCACCTATTTCACTATATGATAACACCATCTAACGATTATTTTCGTAAGTATATTAGTACCAGTGATTCATTCTTCAAACCGCATTGATCAACGTGGTGCAGCATGGACGCCGAGTTACTCAAAGGGTTTAATTTTAGCAGAGTATCCAGTCTAGTTGCGTATCATTTATCCCTACACTATTATGACTCTCCCACCGAGATAAATGTGTACGTAGTTTCAGCAATTTCCGGAATTAAACTAAACGTCAATTTACCCATACTCCGCTGGAACTGCTAGAAAGGGGTGTGTTGGAGTTTATTTACCCCTAAACTATTTTAATTCGTCCGATGAGAATCATATGTATCAAGACTAATTTGGTGCCAAAAATTTCCGGATTTAAAGTAAAAGTCGATTTACCTCCACAGTTCCCAGAATGGGATGTGCTGGATACAATGATACGGATTTTCAGTTTTCATTTTGGTCCAGGTTGCATATCAACCTAGTCACAAATCTATTAATGTTACTGCTAGGATAAACGAATCATTTACCGCACTTGTATAATTAGTACCACATACACTAACCTGTATCAGGTTTGTTTGCTACCGCATCACGGAGAGAATGAAAATGTTGAATGGGAATTCACAATTTGAATTATTGAAATTCGAGATCTGGCGTACGTCTTACTAAGTTAAGACACATTTACTTTACGAATAATCTAACATGACTCGAAAATTTATGAATCTATTTTGACGGTGTTTTCACAGTATCAAACATTAGGTGTGGCTCATTATGCTGCGTTATCTGCCACTGGAGCTTAAAAGTTTCTCATTATGATATTTCATCCGATGCAAGAGTACAGAATTAAAATTTGTTCAGCACCTTTACAGTTGAACAGCAAGTATTCAGAATGATTTATCGGAACTACTTTTATTTCTTACACGAAACACTCACTTTGATTTAAATATCAATAGCTATGAACAGGTTGCTGTTAGTAATCAGAGATTGTAGCTTTATTGTCTGAGACAACTTCGACGGCAACGAAGTTCTCTGGGCTTTTCTCATGATTACTATTTTACGTAGTTTCTTCTATTCGTAGTTTCTTCTTCGTATTCAGTACGGACATCTGTGCGCTGTAACGACTGAATAACCGAAATTAGAGGTGGGAACAAGTACATGCCATATGCATTACGAAGTATGACGTATGCAAAATTTATTTGCTGTTATATCTTTGCTGTTTCTAGCGAAATGTTACGAACTGAATTTATTACCCAGTGCCAATGTAACGCCGAAACGGAAGAAATATCACATATTTCAAGTCTTATTCTGAACTTCAAAACAGTGAACCCCTCAACGAAATCTACTCAGTCGTTTTTCAGGTTATTTGGAATAGATATACACCGGTTTCGTTTTATAGATATACTAGCTTGGCCCGACATGTTTTGCAATGCCTCTTTTTCTTTCTTAATTGGGTATGACTATACAAAACAGACAGATTTATATGTACTAAACAAATGAAGACATCGCAGAAAACTGAATGGTTTCGTGTGTAAGAAGGGTGATGGGTGAGAGTGGGTGGGTTTTTTTTAAACCTAATGTAGGCAATACATTTCTCTTTGTTATAAAGTATAATTGCGCAGTGTTCCATCAAAAATCTGATAAAAACTGTGAGTTTCCAACAACAAATTTTGAAATTAAGGTGGGTGGGAGTAAAGGGGGAGAGGGGTGTGTCTTTTGTAAACCAAAAGTAGAAAGTACTTTTCTGTTTGTTTTAAAGTATACGTGTGCAAAGTTCCTTCAAAATCGGATAAAAACTGTATCTTTGTATAAAGAACATTAACAAAAATTAATGAGGTGGAAAGAGTGAGAGGGGTTGGGTTTCAGAAAATAAAATTTAGACAGCATTTTTCTGTTTCTTTTAATGTACACGTGTGCAAAGGACCACTGAAATCAGGTGAAATCTGTGAGTACCTATTAATAACGTTTACAAAAATAAGGGGATGGAAAGGGGGGAGCGATCGGTTCTCTGAAAACCAAATGTAGATAGTTTATTTTGAAGTATACATGCAAAGTTCCATCGAAAGTGAATAAAAACTGTGGGTATGTCTAAAGAACATTGACAAAATTTAAGGGGTGGAAAGGGGGAGAGGAGATGGGTTTTCGCAAATCAAATGTACACAGTATTTTTCTGTTTGCTTTAAAGTATACGTGTGAACAGTTCCGTGGCTATGTATGAAAAACAATGGCAAAAATTATGGTTGTAGAAAGGGGAGAAAGAAGGTAGTGGTTCTGAAAACCAAATGCTGACAGTATTTTGAATTATACGTGTGAAAAATTTCATTGAAGTCGGATAAAAAATGTGGGATAGTATAAAATTAAGGGTTGTAAAGGGGAAGGGGATTTTACGGATTTTTGTGAAATTATGTGCGTGGAAAGGGGAGAGGGTTTGTGTTTCTGGAAACCAAATGTTGATAGTATTTTTCTGTTTATTTTGAAGTATACGTGTGAAAAGTTTCATTGAAATGGATATAAAATGAGCGATCGTATAAAATTAAGGGTTGTAATGGGGAGGATGAGGGGATTTTATGGACTTTTGTTAATCTAAACCATTCTCGAATCAACCTAATCACACACACAAAATTTCATAAAAATCAGTCCAGCCGTTTAGGATGAGTTTAGTAACATACACACGGAAAGAATATATATATTAAAGATAAGAGGATAAATGTTATAGTTTCCCTACATACAATAGCTTCAGATCGGTGACCCTCAGCGTCAGAGGCAGATTGACCTGTTCTGTTGATAAGTGACTGTTTAAAACCAGCAGGCTTCGATCGTCATATTCCTAACGTTGTTATTATACGGGAGTGAAATAACAGCTCTGTTATCTACTTGTGGATCTGGTATTATAAGCCTGACTCTCTCCCCGCTGTGGGTGACCTGAGAGGTCGCGCGTGAGACCGTATTGAACGACTGCTACCTGCATGCCAGTGAGTGTTGCCGCCTAAAGTCTGCTCTCACATCCAACAAGTGCCGGTACCTCAAACCATATCATCTCCAGCTCTTTACATACGCCAATCCGCTGCAGTTCACTGCTCACCATATACTGTATTGTTTGTCTATCTAATATGTTCTTCCACCTTGCTGCCCAATAATTTGCTCAAGCCGGTTCACAAAACTCAAATAACCTCAACAACTGCTTTACATTTAGAGCCATAAGATACGTTCCTAAGACCTATAACATCAGTAATCCGCAGGTGAGGAATGGTTTATGCCTCACCATTGTCCTGATTAAACTCTCCAGTTGCTCTTGCAGTAACTGCAGTAGATACACAATTGTTAATGTACTCGTAATTAGTTTATTCCATCTTCTTATTGCCTAAGATTGATGGTACGCTAATGTGACCATATTATTATAGGAAACGGATATTTGACTATGTAATATCATATTCTGAAACGAATATTTGACTATGAAAGGGAACTATAATAATAATGATAATAATTTCGTCTGGTCTGACTTGGTGACAGGGTTTCTATTTGCTACGCATTCCGCCCCTGTCGTAGCCGCCTTAACCTAGCCCGGCAACCATGCAGGGTACAGGGGACCTACAGTTTAACGTGGAATCCGAACCTCGGAAGCGTTCTGACGTACTTTACACAGCAAGCTGTGCCAGAGGTGAAGGACGGGTTAAGTGCCTATGAAAATCCCCGCCGAAATAGAGATCCTAACCGGGTATCTTTCGATCTCCAGTCAGACGCCTTAACCACTGAGCCAACAGTCAGCTCATGAAATGGAACTGGAAACATTTGCTAACCTGCCAAAAGCAATTGCAACGGTCCATTAACTGCCCACTACCTTTTACCAGTGTTTCTATTAGAGATTTCTGGTTAATTTGGTCTCCAGATCGACTATATTTCCACCAAGGGCTGTTGATGCTTATTTGCCTTTTGAGGTTACTTTAACTAAACATAACAGCTTCAGTTAATTACGAAATAATGAAAAGTAAATTTGCAACAAATCTTCGATTATTGAAACTTTTTTTTGTTTTTTGTTTTTAGTTAGACACGCGCTTCCAGAGACACAGACTGATTAATATTTTTTTTTTGTCTGAACAGCGAGCAAATAACTACAAGTGAACATGGACTGGAATGCCAAACCTGTACTTGAGTTTGTACGTTACTACCTGGTACTAACTGGTCGCATGTCAAAACTGGCAGTTTACAAAGACAATCGAATAGTAGAAAACAGTCACAGCGCTTGAAAAGGCGTAATTTTAAAAACTCGACGATCCAAACATTATTACGGCACTACACGACAATCTATTAATTGAAAAAGCTTGTTGAAACTTTACCAAAATGACTGGAAATGATTAGAGGAAATGTGTTAAAGCATCTAAAAGAATTTTGAATACAATGAACAAACTGAGATACATGAAGCTGTAGTGAAACAGAGCACCCAGCGACTGTCGCATCAAAAATAGTATTAAATTGATTTTAATTTAGTTTAAACCAGAAAATACGTGCGAAAATTTCGCGAATAACATACGATGAAAATTGAGATTGTTGCGATTGATCGTGGTAAGTTAATGGTTAACGTTCTGGCCTCGCATTCGGGAGGACGCGAGTTCGAATTCCGCTCCGGGCTTCCTATGGTTTTCCCAGATCACTCCATGCGAATGCCGGGATGCTTCCTTCATAAAAGGCGATGGCCGAATTCCTCCCTACTCCTTGTCGCCATTCCCTTCCTGCCTCTAATGACCTCAGCAGTCGACGAGGCCTAAAGCCATAAGTAAATAAAAAAAAAAAGAGAGAGAGAGAGAGAGAGGGAGAGATTGTTGGTATGTAATATGTTGAAAGAAGATCCGCCACATTTCTATCAATTGTTTATTTGTTTAGTGTAATACGTTCATAACAAAATACAACATGTTACGAAACAATTAGAAAAAACTTTTGGACCAGTATAACATGTGCATGACAAATTGTCACTGACCTTAACGGAATATAACTAACATGAACAAAATACACACATCATATTCACATATCCGTTATATGTGTTGCTGCGATAATAGCCCGTCAGATAAATTCGCAAATCAAACGTTTACATAGGAATTGTATAGCAAAATAGAAGTATTTCCATAACAGTAAAAAGTATCCTTAAAGCTACTAATAGTACAAAAAAAAAAAAATTATTGATGTCTCTGTGATATTTGGTGCTGCTATCTACCGGTAACGCGATCAATCCTTGTCGACACCAGTGACGCAGTTTATTAATATATTTGTGATATAAGCTGCTGCTAATTAGGAGCTTGGGTTTGAACTTTCTCATAGGTGCGGTTCTCATAGTTATTACTTTTGTCCTTCAAGGGTCAAATTCAGAAAAAAAATTTATAATGTTACGTAGCTGGAGACGTTAATCCTTAAAACAATACCTCATTTAACATTTTCGGTTTAGGTATCAAGGGAGATAAATGGCTGGTAAAAAAAATAAAGAAAACAAAAAAAATAAACACCTTGCAGTAATATGAACACTTTTCTCTTTTAGGATCGAATTCCGAAAAATGCTTTTTCCTGAAATATGATGTGACCAAAGCGGAATACTTGGTTTTTAAAATGATTTCTCATTTTTATTTGTATCCGGTTTCAACAGAGATAAAAAAACCTGTTACAAACAATATATGTGATAGACTATAAGGCTTTTTTTCTTTACAAATAGATGACACAAAGTAAATTTTCAGAGATAGTAAAGAATAATTATGTTGTTCATTAATTAAGCTTGAAAAACAACGTGAAAAATTATCAAAATGTTTACGAAGCTTAGCTTAGTCATGTTATTTTTTATTAAACACTCGAAGCGCAAGGAGCAACATGATACATAACCTAAGCAATGATTATTTAAATAATACACAAATACCGCATGTGTAATAAATTATGGAAAAGAGATTTCAATCACGACAGAATCTTCCGGTGTTTAACTGGTTTATTAACGTTGCAATTCTACTTACTGCAAAGGTTCACGTGCCAATGGCAGCAATGTGCTGCTACAATTACCTAAGTATCCGTGTTGATATCGAAGCAGTTGCATGTGCTGACCAGATAGGAGTGACACGCATTCACAAAGCATTTTTACTGTGCAAACTTGACGGAGAAATTCTCAGTCAGTCACACTGCATTCACTGGAAAGTTCTCTTAGAGTTTAGGATATATATGACAGTTAAATTGACGATGTGGAATGAAAAAACTGCTCCGGACTCCCTGTAACAGCAAATTATTCTCTGGTTGGCTGGATTTTAAAAAATTCATTTCTGTTATCTCTGGAAAGAACACGTGACCAATTTTCCAAGACAATGCTACCATTCCAACGATTCCAGTTCCATAAACTTTAAAACCAAAATTTTGTTAAAAACTTCGACGCCATTGTAATAGATAAATCATCACCTGAAATGATATCGGAATGAAAAGTGACGTAATAACTGAAATAAATGAATCAAGACGTGCTCATTCGAATATTCTCTGAGATTTACAAGTATTCATGACGTCTAAATCAACGGTTTGGAAGGGTCTGGGATTCGTGAATGCGCAAATTACTCTCTGTTTAACCGGATTTTTTGAAGCCTTATCTCTGATCTATGGCGAGAACATGAAAGTAATTTTCACCGAAAAAGGCACCATTTCAATAACTCCAGTTCCTTAAATAACAAAAACAAAATTTATTGATATCTTGGACCATCGTAATAAATAAATGATCATCTGAAATGGTATCGGAAAGAAGGTCACATTATAAGTGAATCAATATGTGAGCATCACTTTTGTTTAAATCTTTTAACACAACGAATATGCGACTTTTTACAAATCTATTAAAACACAAAAGTTAATCAAACGAATTAAAATATGCATTGAAAAGTATGAACGCTGAATAACAACGGATTGCTAGCAGTATATGTTCTTGTTATGGGAGCGTCCATAAACCACGTAGCTCCTTTTTGACCTCCTGTGAACCCCTCCTCACCACCACCCAGCCCAACGTGGCTTCTGCCTCTACCCCCTCCCCCCCAGCGTAGCACGTAGCTTTCTTTCCCTCCTATTGATTCCGGAAGACTTTTGTAATGTTTTCTCTTCACAGACTATCGTAAATTACATACGGAGATAGTTAAATCAAGGAAACAAATATTCACATGCTGATGCGTGTTCTGTAACTCAATTTAACTGTGACAGATAGTGTGAATGGAAAGCTACGAGGCATGGCTCGGAACCCTCCCCCCTCCCTCCCTTCACTTAGCCTAGCGTAACTTTCTAGTCCCCCCCCCCTAGACCAAGCCACGTAATTTATAGACGCTCCTTATGAAACATGAGTGTTGACTAGACTGATGGAGGTTACTTAATGCTAAAACATTAATTGTCAGCGGAAATGAACTGCAAGTTGTTTTGTTAAAATATCATCAATGTCCTGCAATCTGTCTATCAGTAAATTTCAATTCCTAGTTAACGTTGTCAGGAGTTGTCTATCATGCGGAAGCAGAGCGATGATGACATAAATCGGTAAATACACTTTGAACTAAGGCTGTCGATCAATGCTCAACACTGTCATAATAAACAACACTACCGAGAAGCTTCTAGTAATGTTCGAGCGTTAGTGGACGGTGGTCTTTGTTATTAAATCAGAAAGGGGGTTAGAACGTTTGCTTTCTTTGTCAACAACCGTTAAACCTGTCTGTCTTTCACATTTAAAAGTTCTCATTCATTAAGTAGCGTAATTGCGGGGAACGAAGAAGAGAAGAAAGAAGTAAGTGTTTGAAATGTGCACAAATATTAAAAACTATATCGACATTAAAAGGACAAAACAAAGATGTTCCATATTTTCTTTGCTCTCGAAGTTTACGAACAGCTGGAAGCAGATACTATTCATGTGAGCGTGATGACACAACCGCCACTGTTAGGCGTTTTTTGTGAAAAGAAGTATTACATTAGCTACAAGGATTGAGGAGGTGCGATCTAGAAGCAAATTGTCGCAGAAACGATTAGTAAAGGAGATCGTTTCCAATTTTCTGAGTGAAGCAGCCTGAATTTAACGAAATGTAATAGATTGTTATAAATTTTCAGGTCTTGGTGTTAATTCAGGTAGTATAAACCCAATGAATGACTCAACATTTCAAAACAGTAGCTGATAACATACATGATTTAAGGATGTGGTGAAACGTGAAACCTGTCTTAATACTTTTCTTAAAATCGTCTATTAAAAAACTTATCTTAAAATTGAGATAGGAACACAAACAAGATAAGGACTTGTGTTACTAGTTTTTTAAAAAAAAATTTGGAATGAGTTATCAAACACAATATATATATATATATATATATATATATATATATATATATGCTAAAAGAAATATTTAAGAACCAGTAACCTATGCTGCCTCGAGATCCTGGATTGTCGCGCGATCCAATTTACCTTTCTACATACGTTACGTTTTGTGAGATAACATGCGAGATGATCATATGTGGTCAGAACCAAACCTGGCTGTGTTCTGTCAGCTCACGTCTCTGCTGTTTTGAGTGTGCGGAGTAGATCTTTTTGCTTAGCCAACTACACAGTTGGAAATGTCTCCTAATATTATTAAATTAAAGCTCGACACCAAAATAACACGGGTTTAGCTGGATTGATTCAAGTTGGCAAAAAATTGTTGTAAACCTGGACCTGTCAGTTTCTGTAGGAGAATGAGTGTTTGTACCATCCATAATCGTCTTACACCATTTCAATGTTTTAATCAGGTGTTCAAAGTGGTTAAAGAAGAGTGCAAAATTTTTATTGGTCTTCATTTATTTAAACACAAATAACATTTACTTTCAGCATTCAATCAGCTTATTAACAGAATAATTCGAAGCACAATTCGTCCACTACATTCACATCTTTTTTTTCTACGAACTTGCTCTTCTTCTGTCATCGCCAAAGATGTTCTTTGAAGACATTACTCCTTGCTCTTGAATAATAACTATTACCGTATCTTTTTCTTTTACAAAAAAGAAAATAAACTAGAATAAAAAATTCTTACCTTTAAATATACACACATAAAACAATAAAACTGAAATAATAAAAACAAAAATACAAGGGACAATGTTTCCTTACAAGAGATGTAGCAAATTTATAATTAATATGAGAGATTTTAGTTTCGCAATTTTTAGACCTGAAGTTGCCAGAAAATGAAGACATCTTTCCAGAAGTCTAGACTCTTGGGCCTTCTACATATAATAACTGCACCCGCAATAACTGCCCAGATATCCTGGAGTAATAGTACATTGACAGGGAATTTCTGTCGCGGGAGTAATATTTTACCCCTAAGTCTGACCTTAAGATTTAACCTTAGTCGATACCTCTTGGAGAATATTACAATTGGCTTAACATTAACTCTAATTTCTATTCATTGCTCTAATACACTTCAACTGGGTAGTTAAATTGTTTTTGCCGAAGCAAATTGCTCAGCTGATTCATCCGCCAGCATTTTACGAGAGACAATTAAAGGCATCCAGTAGTTATATTAGTGAGTGTTCAGACTCACGGTAAGCATAATCTGGAGGTTACTTTAAGTTCATGTGTGACCATGATTTTAGACACAATTTTTGTTCTTCTAGGCCAGCATAAGCACCTCTGCTATATCATGATGGGCCGCAATAATCTGCATTACAATAATAATCAACATTTCGGGCAAATGGAAATGGTTGGCGGGCCGCAGGTTGAGTATCAATATTCTAGGCAAAGGCGAGTTAGCCATAAGCGGGTTGTTCAGATAATAGTAAATTTGTATCAACGTAAACAATTTACATCGTCTAAATTTCGAACAGTAAACCGTTCATCGCATTTCTCGGTTTCGTAGATTCCTAAACACGTGCTGTAGCCGAAGTCTGATGGTGTACAGAAGAGGGACGTGCTAATCGTGTGTCTGGAGATGTAGCGCTCTGCAGCAAGTGTCTGCGGAAGCCAGTGCCTTGAGATGCCGAACTCCGCAGCAAGTGTCTCCGGAAGACGCGGGAGGTGGGGAGTGCTCTCAGAGGACGCAGACTTCATTAACCGCTTCCGGTGTCGCAGGCTGTGGCCGGAAGCTCTGCAGGGGGCTTCTTCCTGTCGGCTGAAACGACCGCAAAGTGTTCTCTTCTGAGAAACCGACCAAAAGATCTCAGGAGAAGAACCTACATCTCGCGTCTTTGCCACTTAAATTCCTGCGGTCCCCTGATTGTCGGATGGGAAACTTCTTTTTACGTACAGGACCTTCCTGTTTGTCCTTTCTCCATTGTAATTCTCGATTGCTTTGATCGAAACTTCAGGTTTTTGTGTTACGTAGCTTTTGAGACTTTACGGTCTCTTTTATCACGGCGAATCTTGAACTTCAGTTTTACTGCATAACATCAGTAGTTCGTTATTGATATTATTCAGTTCTCATTTAGCTGTCGCATATTAATTTACTTATATTAATTGTTTATATTACAGATTCAACAATTATTACATTATAATGTTGTGTAATCGTGTCAAAATATCATACTTGTGTTTACTCTTCGAACGGCTCCTATCATCATCTCGTATGTCTTTAATCAGTTCCTTATTAATCCAGTGTGAATATGAGAAGCTTAATTTGCAATAAATAAATTTTCCCAAAGTCCTTAAGTACTTTCATCTTTTTATTTTTTCTCTTATTTGTGTGCATCCCTTCAAATATTTACCTATGATTTTATCTCCAGATAGAATATTCTCATATTTCTCTTCTGCTGGATAAAATACCTTGGGTCATTTGTTCGTTTTTAAATTTTTCACAGTCAATCACATCAGATGTTTCATCTTTCTATGTTTTTAAAAGCTCCATACAAGTAAATTAAAATATTACAAGACGTACACATCACTGCCTTTTAATCTGATCTTTGAATACTCATTCCACAGAAATTGTTTGTTTTACATGGATTAATTTAGATGCGACGTTTCGAAGTTTCTCTCCAACTTTGTCTTCAGTTGAAGTTTCCATTTGTTCATCAGCCTCATTTTTATTAGAGACATATTAAACAAATATTTTAATTGCTAAATTTTCAAATTCTATGGAAGTTATGTCGCTTTTACCATGCACATAAAATATTATTCGTAGCAAAAAACTGAAATTCTGTTGGAAAATTCTATTAGCATAACTACGAGTATTTGGTCAGAAATTATGGCTGCATAATTTTCATTCCCAGTTATCGGAGAGCAATTATCCACAAAATAAATGGTTATAGAATCTAAAAAGTGAAATAAAATGTAAACAAAGCTAATAATGTTTTCATGATATGTGATGATTATTATCATAATTTTTTTAAAGAAAAGAAAGATAGGTACCTATGAAAAGAAATGTTTCAGTATTCCTCACGATGTAAAACATGAGTAAATACTAAAATGAAAGTTTAGAAATGGAACAGTATCTATTCCATACTACAATAAACAAAGAATTTAATTAGGTGTGAGCAGGTGGCAGCCACGTAATACCAAAACAGAGGAGTACATCGTTTATTTTATGTTGAAACTAAACTGCTAGCTTATTAATTTATTTTCGATACTACTGTGCTTTTATCAATTTAAAAAAATACGGCCTGCGGCTGAGCACAATTCGATTGATGTCATGGAATGTGATATAGAACATGAACTATTGAGAAGAATGGAAAAAATTCATGTAAAATCTACATGACATGCAAAACTGAGCATATTGTTTGTATGTATCCTTTCCGTCGTTCCTTTATAATGAACCTCCCCGTCAAATAATGTTGCAGGAATTATTACAGTGACGAAGTTTCATTTTGCCCATTAATACTCCACCACTAATTAGATCCTGAGGTGTTTTTTTTATGTCTGTATGAGAGATTATTTTTTTTTAATGCTGTGAAGTTTTACTGAATAATTGGTCAAATATAATGTAGTACGGAATATCGTGGAACACTTCATGACGTTATTAAAAAAATTATTCGAACCACAAACAATTTACAGCTAGCGATATTATTTGAATGTATATAATTCTTACAATTATGTTGGATATTTCAATATACACTGGCAAAACAATAGAAGACAAAATCCTCTCTAGAAGTAGGTACTATTCTATCTTTTTCCCCCCTCAATACTATTAAATTTTTGATCCCGGTCATACGAAGAAGGAAAAGCGGTTCATAGCAAAGATGAGGTAAAGTTAAAGGAAAAATAAAAATTAACATGCTGCTATGAGGATGACGGGCAAAAATTACAATATACCATACCCAGTTAACAAAGTGAAGAGTTGGTACCCTAATCACAGGTAGCTTAAGCATTTGAGTAATGGTTAAAGTTAAGAGTGATAGCTTTTGTCGTCTTTCATGAGAGTTTTAGATTTTACCTCAGAGACCGTAACAGGCCACCAGGCCTAATACCGGACAGGAAGAAGAAGAAGAAGACCTCAGAGGCACAGGAAGAGTTGTCCGGGAGTTATTTACACTTCTCAGTAATGATTTTTATATTTTGATAGCGTTTAGACATGATAAATATTAGTTACGGAAGTTAGAATTCTGAGGAAATGCAAAGTAAGTCACTGCTGTTGACCGCAGAGGTGAGATGAATAACCAACATAAAGCCCTTGGTGACAAACAGAATGTATATTCTAAGTTTAGAGGAGGGAGTAATATGTTATCTTAAGAGGTAAGGACTTTATTAATTCAGGTGTTTACTAAAGAGAGAAGGGTACGAAAGAGGTTGGACATCTGCCCAATAAAGCTTGATAGTAAATGTGTGAGATTGTGGTGAACTTATCTCAAAACAGAGAAAGAACAAGAAAAACGGATAAACAGGGAGGTTAAAATGCAGAAGTGGCTGGTGGGAAGAGAGACTACGAGATTAAGGACGCAGTACGATATAGTGAACAAAGGAAACAATTATTTAAGGAATGAGAAGCACAAAATAGATTCCCTTGGATAGTAACACTTGGATATGGTATTCGGGAGGACGCCGGTTCTAATCCCCGTTCAGCCGTCCAGATTTTGATTTTTCGTGGTTCCCGAAATCGCTGCAGGTGGATCCTGCGATGGTCACTTTAAAACATCATGGCCGAATTCCGTCCCGTTGCTTGTATCGAACCCTCTCCCGCTACCAAGACGGAAAGGCCTAAAAAATGACGGAAAATGAAGATGCATTAGTAAAAATTATTGTAGCTGAAGAGGACACTGAATGATGCAAATTACATATGTCGCTGCCTTGAGGCTAAGAGGGTATTAAGGTAACAATTAGATTACGTTACAGATTATAATAAAATTAGAAAATACTAAGCAATTACTTTGTTAGAAATTCTCATGCGAAGATAATACCGCAGATATCTAAATTGGAGTTTTTACATTTCTGCACACGTGCAAATTAACAGCCTAGAAAATTAGAAATATATTCCGATGATATAATGATGGAAATATATAAATTAAGAAATCTGGAGAAAAATTTGTATGAAAAATTCAGTATAACAACACTAGTATTACAGTTGGATTGAGGAGGAAGCGTACTGCCTAGTTTGGAGACGGTATATATGAGATTAATAGAAACGTTCCACCGATTCAAAAACGAGGGGAGACAAATAAGGTTACAAACTTCAGTGCGAGTAGATTATCATATGTTGTAGATAAGTTGATGAAGAGCTTGGTAAGGAATGTTCTGAGGCAACAGAATGGTTTGAAAATGAATGTTGTAGGCTTAGGGGACATTACTAATTGGAATCTAAGTTAATGAACTGTATTAAAACTGTTTTAAAATTAAATGGAATGGAGTCCTAGTTTATATTGTTTCCTGGATCAGTCCAAGGTATTTTGAGATCGTGTTATTGAATTATTATGCTGAATAAAATTAAAAGCTTTGGGATTATGGAAGATATTTCTATCTGAGTATTGGGAAATAAGCAAAGAACCAGTGTAGGAAATGTGATATTAGAAAAAGAGAAAATGAGACAAAAAAATGCGTCTCTGGTTTATTTACAACCAGAAATTAGTGCGTTTGCAAATAGGATTAAAATGAGAAAATTATGCAGTGGAATGAAAAATTGTTCGTTATAGGCATGAAATGTAAATAACTTATCATATCATTTGACAAAAAAATGAGGAAACTATTTTAAAGTCCTTCCTTCATTCATTGAGGGAAAATTATTAATGACATTAAAAAAATACTTTATAAAATTCTGAATACGTCCTAAGTTGGATGGTAAAACCTTTATTTCCTTATATATTCCACTTATTTGGTGATTAATCTTATTTTTTTCCTTTCAGGTATGTATTCGATGGTCGTCACATAACATGGCCATCGTTATCTATAGCGGAGTTGTTGAATGGTTTGAGCCACTAACAAAACTCGGAGGGAATTGAATTAGCTTCCAATAAAGGTTAGACCATAGTTTACTAGAATGAAGTCTGGTAGTTACTTTGCTGCGGAAATGAAAGAGCTATCATTACAATAATTAGTTTGTAACCCGACTACAAAAGACTCAAGTCTTAGACATTACCAAAGATCATTCTTGGTTCCTGACCGTTTGCCCATCAATCTCCTGTGTTCTATTCTTCCTTTATATTGACTTCAATCATTCCCAAAACTACTGAAGTGGCAGCGTGCGAATCTAAATATCTATATCGAAATGTTTTATGTATACCCACAAACAAACAAAAAAAAATGGTACTAAAATCTGAGTACTGAAAATTTGGGTGCACTCATTGTATTAACCAAGTGCTTCCACACCATTCCACGCAATGTTTATTATTTTTCGGTAAACTTAACATTTTAATAATATTCTGACCACCATGAGAGCTATTGTTCCACTTCCAGAATGACGTCATGTGCACAGTCACACCACTTTCGTCAAGTTGGATTTTTCGTTTCAGGTAATATAAGATGAATAAACGGTCAGGAAAAAATATCTTACAACTCCCCTACCCTGTTTGGGATAACAGTAGGTGCTTGGGTTCATTTTCCATTAGAAAACAACTTCCTCTCTCGATCTAACTCAACGTCTTTCTTTTACAATTTTGACAGCTGTAGTTAAAAAAAAAAGATCAATTTTTTGCTAAAAACATTACATCCCGATTGTTTACCAATTTCAGGGTGGTGGTTATCAAGTTCAATTGACAGCCTGAAAGAATTAAAGTGTTATATCAGTCTCTCCAAGATAACCGGTTATAGTCTATTCAAGATCTTCAAATCGTTTATATAAGTTTCATAGAAAGTTCCAGCATATTACAAAGGCTTCCGATAGATGTTTCTGGAACTCTAACAATACCTAAACAATTAAAAACATATTAAAAACAGTCAAAATCAGTCACAATCATTACGAAATGCACATAAATGAAAATTAAAGATATTTACAAACAGAATTATCCACATAGATTATTTTAAACTGTCTTAAATTGTCCCCTAAACATCGTATCTCACATTAATACTTTGAATACAAACATTTAATCAATTTCTCTTGTATAGTTCTGTCCTTGAACATATTAAATAGTATTTACATAATTTCTATTCATAAAATAAAGTCTGTTTACACCAATGCACAATACATTGCATGACAAAGATAAAAAATCATATTTGTTCAACCCCTAGCTTGCTACAAATAATTCATAAAATAAAATTTCACTTAAGTCTGGTTTTGAGGACTGTTACACTTATCTCTCGTCGTCGATTAATACACATTTCTTGCTACGTGATAACTCCATCAATACCATTTGCAGGTAGTATTCGACTCCAAAAACAATAACTTGCGCACGGACAAACTACCGTTAACGCCCCGCGATCTTGTCTCGACTGACTAGGTATCCATGCGTGACCTGGCGATGATTTTTAAGCCGACGGAATGGAAGGCAGCTATTGCGTTACAAGTTCTTCCGTGTAATATACTTTTCCCAGTGGATACAACGGAGTGACCTCTAAACGCTTACAGATATTGTGTATAATTTGAAGGAGAAATTGGGGCAACAGCTCTATTAACGTAAACGATAACTAAACGCCATGCAAAAACTGTAATTACGTACATACACGGCGCATGTTTTAAATTAGGGAAAAATAGCTAAAAGCAGTGGTTTTGCGACACAAAACTCTGATCAGCTTCAAGGGCCGAGCAGCAATCTATACTCAAGTCTTAATGATCGGTTGAAAACGATTCCCGCATATTAAATACCAAGCCTACGGTTGAATCCTGGTTCTCTTCATTGCCGCCTGCTTGTTAAGGGGTGTTGGCTCTACCTAACCATTCTGAAGTTCACATCACTGATAGTCTGAAAACGGTATTAGCCTGTGGTTCAAGCATCACGTCGGGGTCAGCAATTATGTGGCCAGGGTTGTCCCACATAAAAATGTTACTGACACAGGAAACTGATTACAATCACACACCACAACTCGATGTGTTCTGAAGATATATTTATTCTAGGGAACGAATAACACAATACATTCACATTACATCGAATAGCAGAAAGCTGCATCAGAATTGGTGTCCACTAGCATAGTCAGTTAGATACACCGCTGGTCCGCGTAGTGCTCCAGAAAACACTTCAGCGACGTGACCTAGACAACTGCGAGTGCGACGACTGACTGATGACTGGCGAGCAACTGGGGTCTCTTCCTGTTGGCCGGCGTGCGCTGTCGGATGCTCAATACCGCTCTTCCCTCTGTCGGCCGCTACAAGCGTGTGCGAGATATTGCCACAAGTCTAAAAGCTAGGAGTCTCATAACAGACAACTTAGCTGCCATTACGCACTACTGGGAGCAGTGTCGGATGTAGGGGGTTTGGATCAAACCAAGACGTTTGCCCCGGACGTCAACTTCAGGGGGGCGGCAAAATTGTGTTCTGAGGGAGGCAAATTTATTTAGCGGCGACCTTTTTTTAGCTCCACTACTGCTCCGGGCACTGACTGTGTTAGACGATCTGATAGCCTTACTCGCACGTCAATCAGCGCGGCTTTGTAGGTAAGACCGCAGCATCACTCGGACAACAAAATTAATTAGTGGCCCCACCTGCAAGTTGAGATAACAGCGGCCTGGTGCACACACGATAAAAGTTCAGGGTGGGGGGAGGGGCAGTGTTAGAGTTGAAAATAGGACAACAAGGCCAGGGGGTAGGGGACCATCATCATCATCATCATTATCATAAACATGGCGGTTCAGGATTTTGGCATCTGCTTTATACAGAATTAATTACTTTCTCCCTCATGTCATAGGCTTTCCTTCCTCTGTTTCTTCTGGCTATCGGAAATTATATGTTACTTAATGCTGGGATTCACTAATCTTCCTCTCTTCGAATAGGACCATATCCGTCATTCCTATAACTGTCTATGATTTCTGAAACGTTATGAAATAATTTATTCTGATAGTCTCTTCTTAATTAATCATTTCATGTAAATAAGGAATGATCTATTCCACACAAAATTATAAAAATTTATCTCAGTAATTCGTGAAATTATTGTTTCGTTGTGAGGTAAAATAGTTGTGAGTGAGTGTATCAATGTTCTTAGTAATTGTTAATTCATTTCAATATTGACTATTACGATTATATTATTAGATGCGTCGACAGTTGATAACATGTTTTCGCCAGTTAAAAATTGTTTCGTTTGAAATAATACTACACAGAACGTTAAACGTATTTGTGTGTGTGTTTTTTTAAGATTAGCACATAATTTTAATGGAAATTATTAAATTGGGATTTTTAAGAATATTTTAATGGTTACAGGATATTTACCTCACTTTCGCCCAATTTTTAGTTTTTCCGGATAAGCTGGCGGCAGCTTTATAACGTTCCAGAATTTTCCGTCCGCGTAAATACACGAGGGCTCTGGCAGCACAAGGCTGGCGTGCTTGAATGCCTGAAGAGAAGTTGCACAGCCTTTGCTTGGCAAGTAGATTGTGCCTAGGTTTCTTTGAAAAGAAGTACGGGTATGTTGTACTACTGTATGAATGATGATGTTCTTTTTGAACAAATCTGAAAATAAAAGTTAATATTTCTCGTTAAATCCCGAAGAGCGAGCTACATGGCAATTTCTATTAAATGGCACCCGGAACTTATAGTTTGAACACTGTGATAAACCGTCATTCATTCGTTTATTGAATACGGTAGTGGTTACTTGGCATATATTAGGCATAATAAGCTGTGGTGTTCAATGTTATTTTGTTTCTATGTTGACTTTCATTGCTCTCATGGTATCGTTAGTGAGAACTCCAGTTTTAAATATGAGAACTTCTTTTAGTTTTTGGAACAATTTTTAATATTTTTGCTTCCTAAGCGAATACGTCATTACGTATAATGGTCAATACTACAAGTCCTGTAGCTACGGTTTGGACTATATGCCGTTTTCCTTAATTAAATCTGCCGTATTTTGACGAGTTTATATCTTGTATGCTGACAGCCAACTATAGTATTTATCTCAAGCATATTCGTTTTGTTTGGCCTAGATAAAATTCACTCTGAAAATACTCCTCTGAATACATTTAGGCAAAAAGCTGACAACGGCTTGTCGAGATGGCATCAATCCAAAATAATGTATCCAGGAAATTCCTCTTTCGTGAGAGAAAAATGTGATTATTTCAGAGACGTGTGCGATTTCTGTCGCCATTTGATGCTATTAATTAATAATTTTTCCTTTCCCTTGCTGGAAATGTGAAGTAAGTAGTTGCAAATTAAATGTAATCGTAACATTCCAATTTATCTTAAGTTAAGTGTTTTGTAATGATAACATCCAACGACATATATCACTTACGATTTACCAGATAGCAAAGCTACAGAAAGTTCACTGAAACTATCAAGCGTGTTAGAGTATTCTTTGTGGAGACATAGCTTTACCAAAAGCACTAGACATGCATGTAGTGTTCTGAATGAAACATTTCTGAACGCACAGATCGTACTGCAACATTTCACAGAAAAACAAGACCGTTAACAATATAAGAGCTACAAACTCCACGACTTATGTAACAAGGGTGGTGTCTACCTTTACGCACGACAACTCCCTTAAAACTAAACAGAAATTCTTCAATTTTTGCAGAGCGAACCCTAAGGGGACACGACAACAGTCTTAAAACTAAACATAAATTCTTCAATTTTTGCAGAGCGAACCCTAAAGGGAAAATATATGTCAGACTGACCTGATGAACAGATGAAGACCTTTGATTCTTTTCTTAATATATATTACTAGCCCGTACCCGCGACTTCGTACGCGTGGATTAAGATTTTATTTTGCCAGAATTAAATATAGAAAGTTGCTAACGAAGGATTGGTCCCAAACAATATCGAGTAGGAATAATATGACAGGAAAGCTATCACTATATCACTGTACCGTCGAACCTGTCTCTTGAAGAGAATCAATTTCCAACACATTTCTGTCACCATTCGATAAGGTCTCAAAATTTCATGACTACAACTGTTATTCATACTGGAAAAAATATCCTGTGCCCTTCATACAGATTTCCTTATAAAATTCCATCACACCGATTAGCCATATAGTCGTCAAAACGTAACAAAAAGACAGAGACTTACTTCCGTATTTATAATAATATTACTGTGGTTCACACTCACACACTGACTGCGAACCACACCTGAGGGATCGTTATAACGTAAAAAAGTATACACTTACAACATTGCAAGACTACCTACGATTTTCCTCGCATTGCACCCCTAACTTTCTAATATCTACAGTTTAACATTCAATCCGAATAACCTACGGCCCAGGGCTGACTCTTACGATGAAAAACAATTTTTAAAAATCTTAGCCTCCACGGAGATTATTTTGAACCGGAGACCACGACGTTCGTAAGCAAGCGCTTTAACCACTAAGCTGCCAGTCCACTATACGGAAACACGGTACGGAGACAACCATATCCAACGTGTCTGTCTATCGCCGTATTTCGAAGTTATGAGACAACATGTGTTATTTATACAGATAATTTTTCAACCAAATGTAGACAGTATTTTTCTCTGTGTTTCAAAGGATAAGTGTGCAAAGTTTCATCGAGATCGGATGAAAACTGTGGATTTGTATGAAGAACAAACTAACAAACAAACAAACAAACAAACAAACAAACAAACAAACAAACCAACAAACGAACAAACAAACATACATTCATCTTTATATATAAAGATTGTACACCATGACGTCACGCGTCGGCCTTCGTTGGTAGGTTAGCAGCGGCCAGAGATATTACAACAAAAAGAGGTTATGAGGAACTGAATACGTTTATTAAGTTTGTTTTCGTAGAATTTCATTTCAAATTAAATACGTCAATTTAATTACAAAGCATATGGTAACACTTTACAGCAGAAGAAAACTTGGAATAAAATTTTAGTTCACGATTGAGTGTAGCCCTTCTCGTTGTTGCGATTTTTAATCACTACTCTCACTCTGCTAAGCCACGTTTAGATATTTAGACATTTATATTGGATATGAGACTTGAGTTTAAGGCTATTAAAAGTAAAAAGTTGGGGGATTCTTTTATTACACTGAATTTAGTTTTAAGTTCGTGGCTTAGCCAGATCAGGTCAACTTGTCATGTTATTTAACCTTAAACGTGAACTTTTCTACACCAGTGACCATGTGCAGAAGCATATATCGGGAGATGTAAAAACAATTAATAAATTGTAAGTGTTAATGAAAACTGGAAAAAAGAAAATACTTTACATACTGTCTGTAGCTTCGGTTTGAACCTGATATTATGTTTGTAAAATTGTTAAATAGGTTCAAAACGCATTGAAATGGTGGCTCACGGCTCAATACAACATCGATTCAATAGCAATAATTTGATAAGTGTTGATTACTTCGAAGACGACTTATATTCAGTATCTTCTGTAAAACAGAAAACAATGGTATTAAGATTTTGGTGAATGACGATGATAGCCAACAGCAACGAGAAAAATACAGTATAAGAAATCGATGTTTTATAAGGGAACCAGTAGAAGGCATGATGGATGAAGCGTAGGGGAGGAAAAGAAAGAAGAGTTTTCAAATGTTAGCTAATTTAGAAGTAAGAAAAAAATTTGTTGATAATCAGACTAACAGAAGATAAAGAAAAATGGAGACGCATCATTAATCCATGGCCGTAACTATCTCATTCCTAAACCACTAAAGATATTAGCTAAAATCCCGGGGTCTGATTAGTTTCCGCTCCTGTTGCATCATATTGACATACTTCCTAAGATTAAATCATGTTTCTATTTCGAAATTTCTTTTATCAAATGGAAGCCATATAATCTGTTAACAACACAAATTAATGCGCTATGCCGAATGCATTATTGAAGTCTAAAAGCATTTTAACAGCTTTTGGTTCACTTTTTACGACGTGTTAACGTGTTAAAGAAATAATTTAGCAAAACGAAACTATTACTGCCATCATTCGTGTGTTTAATACAGTACAAAGAAATAAAAACAAAATAGAAACTCACTGAATTTCTTATTTAAATCGCATATTCTGTAAGCATGTTGATTAAAAATTTTGTTCCTAAAATAACATTGACTTTTAACATAGCTGAAAATCAATTCACTTGAATGAAAGCTCATAATTCTTTACCCGTTCATGTGTGTTTCTGTTTTCTGTTTCCATTTTGGGACACGCTGTTAGGAGAAACTTATTTCCGCACCGTACTGGAGAGTAAGTTCAAGAAAGCCGCACGTGGACGGGTGACCTATACACTGCACTATTTTCTTCTGCGACGCTAGAAATCGGAGGCAGCAAGATTTGTGCATGCCCCAAGTCTCCTCCCAGGCGTGGCAATACATTACATTCCTCCGATCCGATACGTGGTTCGGAGCGAGGGCGTACAAAAAAATCAATGACGTTTTTATAGGGCCAATAAATAATAAAAATGCAGTTGGGTCGAGGGAAGTGTATTTCCTCCGGAGAAGTTATCGGTATAAGTTTGTTGCGGTATCAAATATAAAAAGTTTTGCCTGGTTGTTTGGTTCGCAACTGCAGCGTAGTCCACAGGGACTGCAAGGTCAGAAGAACAAAAGACATGTGTCTCGACATGCCTACCAGATATTTGCATCTCATTTATTCTGCGTTGCCAATTTCCTTTAGCGGAAATGCTATTAACTTATGTTCTCCTTGAAAATTATTAATATCATTCATCAGCAATTATCAGTACGTATTACATGCCTAGAAAATAAGTTCAGTTTGTACCTTGAAAATTATGTAATTGAAACGAAATTTTTGAGTTGTATTGATGATGTCAGAGCAAATTTATGTCATTCATAAAACCATTATTATCATACAGTTGTTAATTTTGAGAATATCTCCAGTGTAACTTTTGGGAGGACGGCGGTTCGAATCCCCGTCCGGGCATCCAGATTAGGGTTTTCCATTGTTTCCCCAAATCACTGCCGGGATACTTCCTTCAAAAAGGCCATGGCCGAATTCCTTCCCATTCCTTGCCCCCCCCATCCTTTCCCGTCTCTAAAGACCTAGCTGTTAAGAGATGTTAAGCAGTTAAAAAAAAAAAAACAGTGTAACTTAAAAACTAATGACGGACTTTTGACTGGCATCGGAAATCGTATATCACTATCGTAAAATCTTTTATGAACAATTTAAGGCTAATTGGACACTAAAATAATAAGCGCTCACTTCAGACGTGATGATGTAGATCAGGGGTGGCCAACCCGCGGCCCGACTTGAACATTTTTATGGCCCGCGAGATTCATCACACTTTTACAAATATATTTATTTTATACTGACGAAATGAGTGCAAACCAATGTATTAAAAAAAAACATTATTTGTGCATCCATATATTCAAAAAATAACTGTCGAAATTATGAAAAAATCAACTTTGATTTTAAAATAATATTCTTGCGAATATATGACAGATATTGCCTTTTTTATTGAATAGTTTATAACTATGAGTTCCGAGGTTAATTAACTTATATTCTGCGAACTCATGATGCAGTCGCCTCTTGGAACATGTAATATAACAGGTTCTATGTTTCACTCTTAAGTGACTTAATCTAAATCTAATATGGGGTTATATAATTTTATATGCGGCCCGCGGAGTATAATGCATTTCCAAAGTGGCCCGCAAGATCTTTTGGGTTGGCCACCCCTGATGTAGATAATCCTTGGTAACAACTTAGAGGTAAGAATTTGCAAACCACCATTTTTCCGGTGTAATTTTTTTACGCTATCATTGGAGGTGGGAAAGAACTGGACGAAAGAAACGGTAAGGAGGTCGGCCATGGACGTTTGGAGGAATCATTCCAGCATTCACGTGGGGTGAATCCGAAAAAACGATGCAAAAATGAAATCTTGATTTTCCGACAGAGATTCGATCCCGTTTCCACACGGTTTTTTTTTTTTTTTTTTTAAAATTTAATAGTTTTTGAGTCGTTTTATAAACATAGCTTAGATCGTGGATCACGTATGGATTCCTGTATTTCTGCTATTAACTATTGTATTATGTTTGTCACAGTAATAATTCTAACTGTATATTATGTAAAATATTATGACACAGCTGTGCATTGGTTTCTGTTTTGTGACGGTGCGTCCATTCATTACGAAGGGTGTTTTTTTCGGAATTCCGGACCCTCCCCCCTTTTTTCTGTTGAGATTTGGTGAGATCTGGTTGGATTTCCCCCCCCCCCTCCAAGATGACGTCAGGTTCTGACAGGACCCCCTCCCCTGCTAATGGACTTCGTAGTTTTTTGAGACTGTTTTTTAAGCTCGTCGATTCTAGGCCTCCCCCCCCTTTATGGCGATATCCGCGTCATTTGTAAACCTTTTTCTTAGCTCCACTGTTCTTCAAGAATTTCAAAACCTCACGTGAGATTCCGTCGACCCCTCCCCTCCCCATTAGTGAGTTTTCGCTGGACCCTTCCCCCCCCCCTTTTTCACCTCACGTAATTAATGGACGCCCCCTTAATAGGTAATGCGTTAGGGCATTAGGATTTTTAAGTACATGTCACTGGAGTAACACGAATTTCCCTAATAACAGTGTAAACTACTGTCCAATATAAACAAAAGAGATAATAAAAACCGGATATTAATGAGGCAGCACTTGATTGTCAGTAAGTTGTTTAACCTGTTTTATTTTCCTCCCTTTCTGATCATTGCGGTAACGTAAACACAAAACAGCCCGCAGGATGTTTACCATGAAACCCATCTCCTGTTAGATTACATCCACCAGGCAATTGATGCTGTGAATACAAACCGTCGTCCAATCGAAACTGCTCGGCCACATAATATTGGTTTCAATTTAGTTTCCGACAGTTATCAATCTTTTCAAACCCAATCTCTTCTCTCCATGAAACTATTATCTCTTCAATTTATTTGTTACATTCCATGAAGCATCGGGATATAACTCTGCAACGAGTTAAAAGTTTTAAATGAGTGTTGTAGTGCCATGTTGCATGAATAATACAACTATATTTCCCAAACTGTTGAATTAAAAAACGTAAACGAAAAATTGAAAATTAACTTCTGATTGGTTCGTTACGAAATAAAAACTATTTCATCCAGCGAAAGGATCGTTGCCATGATTCATAAATAAGCCTAGAACCTTTAACATGAATGCAATCAACTACCAAATATTCATTAATATACTTTAAGGACGTATATATCACGTTTACTCTAATTTCCAGACATTTTGCAGTTCACGTTTAAGATGGATGTATTTTCTAGTAAGTAGTATCCTCTAGGCCAAAGTATTAAAATTTCAGGCAGATAATATTATTACTCATTTTAGACTTACCCAAACTAATTTTGATACCTAACACCACCCTCTGAAGTATTGGTAATGAAATATGACGAGCTAAATCAATATGCTAAGCTCAACATACTCGTCTATACACACAACTGGCAAAACGGTAAAAAACGTTGCGGCAAATTCTGGAGGATTTTAATTGAAAATCTTATACGGCATCCAGATTTTTTGTTTTAAAGTTTGTGATCTGAATTACTATGTCAATTGACAACCCAGGGTTCAGCCGTGTACGAAGTGGAAGATCTTCCTTTAGAGCTGAGCCCCCATCTATTATACATGCTATCCAAAGAGTATCAAAGACGAAACTATTTGGAAAGGCAGACACCAGAGGTAACATGTTACTACGTCATCTCCTAGTAGTGATAGTCATGACTGGAAATACGGAACTACTCTATCGTGAATTCCAAGCGCGTGTACCCCTGCGCTATATCTTTTGATTTTACGATTGGTTTCAGTTATTTCAGTTAGCCGAATATTGGAGTAGTTAAGGCATGGTAAGTTAGTTAACAGTTGTCCATTCCGTTCTCGATTCTTGGAGGAAATGGCTTTGCTTTCAATAATTTACAAATTCCAATATCCAACTCCAGGACCATTACGTTTTTTTTTTTTTGTTTCCTCTCGGATATCGACAAAATAAAAAACAGCCTAACTATGGGAATTGTCGATGCTTGCTAATAAATAGATGATTTAAACGTCTCGCTTCTGTCAAGAAACTAAAACTGACTAAGAGCTATAACTTCGGAATTGAATTACATACAATGGTGTGTTAATGAAACATTGTTCATCATCGTCAGAGTCATATACGGCTTGCTATGTCGCTGGTCATTATGGACGAAAAACGTACATGTTGAAAGGTAACTACAGTGGCTTTAAAATTTAAGTTTTACCTTTTTACTTATTCAAAGCCTGAAATTTACACGATTTTATTTTAACATCATTTCATCCTTCTCAATTACCCATATTTTCGATAACTTTTGAGGAGTTTGACCAAAAAAAAAATCTGCTGCTAAAGCTTTATCCATTGACAATGCATTCAATCCAGATAGCTTTGAAAGCTTTAAACATTTCATACCACCATGTCTGAAAACATTTCCTTAAATTATCTATTACGTCTTTAAGTAATTTCTGATAGACTATTGCGTTAAAAATTTCCATAAGATTGGTCTGATAAATGCTGCAGTTCATTTATAATTTACTCATTCCTTTAAGTGAATGTTTAACGTCTGAAGTGTGTAAATGTTACTTCGCATTATGAGTGTTCCCAACTTCTTCTTTCATAACTTTTATTACAATTTAAATCTCAAGCACTTTTGTACTTGTGATAGAAGTCAATGTTAGGAGATGCCAGAGCATTATCGATAGCAAAAAGTCATGTAGGTTAAACAAAACAGCAGCCAAAATAAAATAATTATCATCTGTGGACGATCAACTTAAGATTTCCCGCAACTTAGCTATTTGATAGGTGTTTGGCAACCATTTTCCTGATCAACTTTCATCCACGAGCTTAGAATCAATGTTTTTACTCAGTCTTGCCTCTTATTGACTCAAGTCAATTATTTACTCAGTTGTGCTTCATAATGCTTTTAAAGCTTAAAGTAACTTCCGCAGTACCCAGCGTCTCTTATCGTTTCATAATGGATTAAAACTAATCGATTCCGGACATCCGGTATCATGCGCTCTTTTAGAATCAATTTAAAATAGAACGTAATACGTCGAACCACTCATGAGGTAACATCGTTAGAGAATGTACACACACTATTGGGAGCCTACTCAAGAGGTGTCAGATGTATTCGACAGTGAAGGACCATTTTGCTCCAGGTTATAGTTACTGGTTAACCATGTTGTCACTAAGTAACAAAGCATGAACTGTGTATTACATGTTCGACTGAGAAATAATGTAAACCTGCTTCAGAAAAGGAATTCTTTTCAGAATATAGATTATGATGTTTTTTTTCCAGATACCTTCCCTTCGAGATTCGTAGAATCATATTTTTCATATGTTCACTTTTTGACTTTCTCTATACCAACAGCAAACTCCAACCACTACACTAACAGCGACTAATAACGAAGATTGAGGTTCCTTTCTTGCCACTTGGGTGGAGTAAAATTACAATGGCAAGTATTCCAGTGCGAAACAGCATTATTGTGATGGCTGGGTGATTCAGGGTGGAAATTAATCCATATTATAGCAAATTTTCCGTTTAATTTCAAAAGTTTGTATGACATAAAGAACTCCAAAACGTTAAATGCAATTCGAATACACACGAATTAAATAATTTTATGGTAATAATACTAATATCTCATTTATTTCATGAAAGTAAAATAGATGCTTTACTGCCACGTGGAAGCAGCTAGATACTAATTCGTAAATATTATTAACAAATGATTGAATAGAATAACATTGAAAAAAAGACCAACGAAAAAGGCAACGTTGATTTAAACTAAGCTGCCATAAAGACCGTAAGTTAATATATTTTGAATTATGTTTCACTGTTTTCGTATAGGTTTTTAATATTTTTAGGCCATTTCAAATGATATTCTCTTCTTACAAACAGATAAAAATTTTTTTTAAAAATATATATATATATATTTAGCTGTATTTCCTCCAGACAACCATTTCAGGTAGTGTAGATAAAACGCTGCAAACTAAAGAAAACATATATGCGTAAAATAAAATACACAAAGAATGTAATTAATGCTCAAAGCTAAAAAAAATTTCATGTTGTTACTTTAAACATTTCAAAGTTAACGGTGTACTAGCCTACCAAAGATACATCCAGTGCGTAAGTTTTCCTAAAAAGTCTCAAAAAATATAAGTTTATGCTACAGTTGATAATTGACTGAATATTACCTCGGGATTAGTAGAGAGCTGTGGCAGATCATGGTACGTATAAAGATATTTCTACTGACACAAAGACTCGGAAGTCCATAGTTAGAATACAAGCGCATATAGATCTTTTACAACAATAGTTTCGTAATCTTCTTTGTTGATATTTACTTTGTGGGTGTGGAAACGCCAGGAAAGCCGTGACACGGAATCCACGATAAGCCGTTTTTCCCCAGATATATATTGGTGGATTATATTACACTACGATAGATGGAGAATACGTAACATTAAACTATGCACTTTTAACTAAAGGTAAAACGGAATTATTATTTTAATTTCCATAGGACGATACTGACCTCAATCTTTTTACTAAAAAAATAAAAAAATAAAAAAAAAAAAAAATCCCTTTTTCATCATTGTGAATTCAGCAGTAGCTAAGGATTGAGGAACAAAATATCTTTTTTGTAGCTAATGTTTCTATACTCTTGCAGTGTCGATCCCACCACTTCATTGCATAGGGTAACTCGTTATGGCTGAAGTCCAGCAATCGGTAAGATAGCCTTCTGTTTCCCTGTTTATCTCATTCCCCCTTTTTGTATTTGAACCGTTTTACACATCAAGCTTAATGACAGCGCGACAGAGCGACTGGAAAAGTTCTGTGTAATGGCTGGTAACTCTCTCTGTTTGATTGAAACATCAAATAACGAAAGGTAAACAAGCCTTTGTTTGATAGTTTGCAAGGGTGAAATACAGCAGTACACTGACACACGTAGCCATAGTTACATTTTATGTGAGTAACTCTAATTGGAACAATTATTCCAACAACATGATAACACTTCATTTGATGTCCCGTTAGTATTACAAACCATTAATCGTAGGATGTTTAACAGTATAATTAGTGCAGTAAGAAAACTGAGAGGAGCGTCTAGTCCCACAGCACTGAAAATAGGTAATAGTTTATGTTGGACCACTGCCGCTAGTATTAACATGAATACATCTTTGAGCGAACAATAAAATAAACTTTCAGTTCTACTTCTGCTAAAGGTAAAATTTTCAATCAGTCTAACGACGTTTAAAATGTTTGAATACGTTGTAAGAGCAATGTGTGGAATATAAATCATATCCAGAACTTCTTCAACAAATATAAAATGAACCTGGGTTGATGTTCTTGCATTTTCGAGGAAGAATGATTGATTCTCGTTCGTACTGTCACTACTTCAGTTCGACCCATGTAATCTTAAAGTTAGTCCAGGAAAATGGGACCACGTTTTCTGAATACAAGCAACGAAGAGATTCCTCCCCATTTTTAAAATTTCTAAGGCCGCCCTCAAGTTCCTGCTATTGACGAGCAATAAATTACCAACGAAATAGGCACTGATAACAGAAATAGAATTGTTAGAGGTTACAATGTGTTCGGTTCATAATTAGTTTGGCGGTAACTTGAAGCTCAGATTTTACATTTTTCTAAAAACTCTGAAAATGCGTCAGGCTTAATATCTGTTTTTGTTGAAGGAATTTAATGCGAACCTGATAACTGAATTTGTAGAGAATCAGCGGGTATGAAATTTGGCAACAAGGTTCCTAGGTTTTACGGATACACTCGTTACATTTTGACTAAGCAGAAACATTTTTTGTATACAGGAAGCGATCTATTTGGGTTGTTACCTAAAACGCACATTTCTGAAGATGAAATGAGTGAAAACTGCAGAAGACCCGTAATCAGGATGGCCAATTTCAAATCCTGTCAGTCGTACTTCATAGATTTCTGTAAATAGGCGCTTTTACGCCATCAAAACACTTGTTTCTATATGCAGTTACTAAGAAGACAATTCGAAAAATCTATAACGCTGGACACCTATTTAATATTTTAAACTTTTATTTAACAGCATACATTAACCGTTGAAAGTACAGCGTTCCACAGTTCTTCTCATTCCTTGAGCGTATTGTCGTTGGCTCAGGTGTTTTTCTGCGTGCCTTTTGTAACCACGTTTCTTTGGAGGTATTGTTTTTATAACCACTTGATCCGAAACGCAAGAGCAAAGTGTTCAAATCTAGCCGCGTTGGTGAGCGATTGAAGTACACGCTTGGCATTAGGATCGACAAGGGATGTATTCCCGATTAGATTATCCATATTTTCGTTTTCAATTGTGTCCAGAAATCACCCCGCGCGAATACCGGTATGAGCTATTCAGGAGGCCATGACCGAATTTCTTTCGATCCTTGGCCCAAGTCTTCCGCAATAAGGCGTAAAGCTTTAGTTAAAAAAAATCGAAAAGCGATCTACCCAGCGTCGTAACATTATTCAATTGTTTCCCGAATTCATTCTAGGCGAATTCTGGAATGGTTACTTAAAAAATGTCATGCCCTAATTTCATTAACGGAATCAACGAATGGTGACAAAACGCATACAGAATAGCCTCAAAATATTCTACATTGCTGAGAGGATATCATTTGTTTTACTAATTCATCATGGATCATTTAGAAAAGTCCGTTATAATTTTGATAAAAAATATTACATGAAAACGTAAATAACAGGGTTCAGTGTGATGGATATGCAGCAGTAATGTGTGATAATATTTTATTATGATTGTTGGTTTCTAATCAAGAGTTTATCAGTTTTTACGTTTAATATTTTTAATGTCCTTATCTCTGTTGCTCTGTTCATACTTCAAATATATATTATTACTAGCTCGTACCCGCGACTTCGTACGCGTGGATTAAGAAATTTTTTTGGCAGAATTAAATATAGAAAATTGTTGGTAACGAAGGATTGGTCCCAAACAATATCGAGTAGGAATAATATGACAGGAAAGCTAACACTATATCATTGTATCGTCGAACCTGTCTCTTGAAGAGAATCAATTTCCAACATATTTCTGTCACCATTCGATAAGGTCTCAAAATTTCGTGACTTCAACTGTTAATCATACTGGAAAAAATATCCTGTGCCCTTCATACAGATTTCCTCATAAAATTCCATCACAACGATATAGCCATTTAGTCGTAAAAACGTAACAAAAAGACGGAGACTTACTTCCGTATTTATAATAATATTACTGTGGTTCACACTCACACACTGACTGCGAACAACACCTAATGGATCATTATAACGTAAAAAAGTGTACACCTACAACATTGCAAGACTACCTACGATTTGCTTCGCATTGCACCCCTAACTTTCTAATACCTACAGTTTAACATTCAATCCGAATAAACTACGGCCCAGGCCTGACTCTTACGATGAAAAACAATTTTTAAAAATCTTAGCCTCGACGGAGATTTGAACCGGAGTCCACGACGTTCATAAGCAAGCGCTTTATCCACTGAGCTGCCAGTCCACTACATGGAAACGCGGTACGGAGACGTCCATATCCAACGTGTCTGTCTATCGCCGTATTTCGAAGTTATGAGACAATATGTATTATTTATACAGATAATTTTTCAACCAAATGTAAACAGTATTTTTCTCCTTGTTTGAAAGGATAAGTGTGCAAAGTTTCATCGAGATCGGATGAAAACTATGGATTTGTATGAAGAACAAAGAAACAAACAAACAAACAAACAAACATACATTCATCTTTATATATAAAGATATGGAAGTAGAGGTTATTTTTTTTAAAAAAAGTAGAATTTTGCATAAAAATACACTTATTTTGATTTAAAGTTTATTTTTGATAAAATTTAAATAATTATACATTTATTTTTCCATTTCCGCAAAACATCCGCGGAAGTGAAGCATTGATGATCCCCATCCGCAAAGACAACTTCTGTTACAACCCTAGCTTAGACTATATCATTCGCGTATAACTCTAACTGGGAACAACCCTTGTGCTTTCAGTTTCGATACGGACGTAGTGAATGGAAGCGAGGCAGCCTGGCTCGGCTCTGCCAATCTGCCTGCCATGCTGCCCGCTGTTTGCCGCGTCGCGTGGGCCTTGTTTAGTCTCGGTCAGCACTTTGAAGACCTGGTGCACTCTGCTGATTGCTCGCTCAGCCGACCCTCCGCGCACGCAAACCAAACACTCCGCTACTGTCTGTCTGTCGCTCCCTTCTCAAATTCAGACAAGCTGGAGTGGGACGTGCCCCACCGCCCGCTCGGAACAGCGCACGTTCGTCTGTAATAACGCGCGCTCAGCGAATGTCCGATTTCTGCGCACACAGAATCAAATGAAACGGACGAGTAACGTCGTGTGGAAAACGAGTCATTAGCCAGAAAACGAAAGAATACAAGCTCTGCTCAAAATGTTAACTGTTCTTTTAAAAATTAAATAGTGCCCGAAAACTGAATGATCTGTTCATTCGGTAAGACTCTCATCTTTGTGTAACAATCACATATTTTCTACTTGTTAATTCTTTTTGTTTCGCTTTGCTTGCATTGTTTGTACCAGCACTTGTTCAGGGCGCCCTGACACCAACGGCCAAGTTCTGTGTGAGATTCGGGTAAACTTTTACGTAAACACTAGAGACGTTGATAATTAATTTAGGGGTTCGAGTTTATGATGGAATAGCTGTAATCCGCGACTTCATAAGTGTACGATTCGAATTTTAGAGCTACAATTAAGAACAGAATCTGTAAGGTACGCGAAAGCTATTCCAAAATGCCCAGAGCCATCACTATACCATTCTACCACAGAATCTAACTCATGAAGAGAACAACAAGTTTAAAAACAGCAACAAACTAAAAGGGGAAAGGGGCTTAACTGTGGGAGACAACCTACCACAGTACTTACAGCAAATTTTTAATTGGGTTTAAAATTATCTTACTTTCTGGAGACATTATATGCCAATACTGTTTTGTACAATACCTTTTCATTTTATCTATCCTTCGTTGTGGAGGTGAATGGAGAGGATAAGCTGGATGGATAAAGTAAGTAATGCCGAAGTGCTCTATAGCCACAAGTTGTTGCATCACCTTACCAGCATATTCAAAAATCTTTGAAAAAGCAATGTACAGAAGGGTGTATGCACATCTACAAAAGAATGACCTACTCAGTACAGTTTGATTTAGGCAAGGTGTTTCAACAGATTCAGCAGTTTTTTGCTTTTGTAAACAACATACTGGATTGCATTAAAATTAAATTCCCTAGGTATATTCTGTGATCTTGCTAAGGCTTTTGATTGTGTTGATCATGAGATTCTACTAGGTAAATTAGACCACTATCGAGTTAGTGGTAAGCCAGGACTTTGGTTTAAATCATACTTCGAAAATAGAAAGAAATGTGTATCACTGAAAGATGTTAACACAGGAGATGTTATAAACTCAGAATGGGTTATAGTTAAATGTGGTATGCCTCAGGGTTCAATTCTTGGCCCTCTGTTGTTCTTAATCTATATAAATGATCTCCCATATATACTAGGTGATAATAGCGATAATGAACACATGGTGCTTGTAACGTACCCTTGTATAGTTTCCTTTTATTTTGTATAGAACACATGTGAGTGTTACTTTATCTTACTTTTAAATTAGTACTTTTGTTTATATTTCCTGCACCAGACCAGTTCATGAGGATTTCATTATTCCTTCTTTGTCCGTTGCTGGTTTTATTTCGATACTCACGCTGTAAATCAAATTGTTATTAATTAAATTCTTACCATACAAACTTTAAATCGACTCCTTTGCCTATATCTATATTTCAAACTCAATATCAAATAAAACACTTTCTACTTATCTCATAATTCCTGTATTTTCTATTAAACAAACAATTATCATTTCCAAATTTATATCCCATTAGCTTTATCAAAACCCTAAGCCTTTTTCCCTCAGGCTAATATTTTCCTCTTCTTAATCCCGCCAGGATTCTTCGTGGCTTCCATTTAGCCATTCTGTTTCATCTCTTCACTTAAAACATGTTCTTTCCAAAACCAACTCGACCTCTTCCTTTCAAATCTTTTGTTCAACCCTATATCGACTGTTCTTTATTTTCCAGAGATCTCATTATATTCATCTTGACATGCTTTGACCTTGGAACTTAAAATTCAGAGTTAGTATATACAATTACAATTATTAAATAATAAAATAGCTTTTTTAAAGTAAAAATCACAAAATGTGAGGTTGTGTACCTCACATGCTCCTAGCATATCGTTGAAAGACCCATCAGTACAAAACCTTGAAAACACAGCAAATGATGCTATAAAGAAAATTAACAGGTGGTTTAATGCCAACAAACTAATACTTAATTTAGAAAAGACACAGTTACTTCAGTTTGTTACAAAAAATAAAACAAAAAGGACATCTAAAATGTGATATCAGAAGGAAAATCAATCAATGAAAGCAGTTTCACAAAATTCCTGGGTTTATATACAGATAACAAATTGAACTGGAAACAACATATTCAACAACTTCTTAAAAAACTGAATTCTGCAACATTTTCACTGAGGGTAATATCTAGAATAGCTCGTATAGAAACCAGAAAGTTAGTATATTTTGCATATTTTCAATCCCTGCTCACTTATGGCATATCATTCTGGGGAAACTCGTCACAAGCACAGAGGGTATTTAAATTGCAAAAGCGTGCTGCAAGAACTATTTGTGGAGCAAGCCCACGGACGTCGTGCAGAAATCTATTTAAAAACCTAGGTGTACTAACAATACCAGCACAGAATGTATACTCCGTACTATCATTTGTAGTTGAAAATCCTGAACACTTCAATCTTAATGCTGACATACATAGCCATAATAATAGGAATAAATATAATATTCACAAGGATTACAATCACTGTCAATTGTACAGAAAGGGATAACATTTACAGGAGCTTCCTTATTCAATGTTTTACCAACAGAAATTGACTGTTATCTACGAAAACCCAACTACTTTAAGTCCAAACAGAAAGAATTTCTGCTTCAGAACCCATTTTAATCTGTGAAAGAATTTTCTTCTTGGAATTTGGTAACTAAGAATGACTGATATAATAGTATTTATGGTGTATCGAAGGGGAAGATGACAAAGTTGTCTACAATTACTAAAATTATATATGGTTTTTCTTTGTATTGAAACTTTTGACAAATGAAGTAATTACACTGTTTACAAAATTTCACTCATATATAGTAACTAACATGGGATAGTATGCACTCAAAAATTGCTGTGAAAAATTATCATACTAACAGTTTTTTAAGTAATGACTGCTTATGAGTTGTGGGTAGTATAATTGATATTGTTAATAAGTGTGTGTACTGTTCCACATAAATAGTAACTAATATGATATAATATGTAGTTGTAGATTACAGTGAAACTTATTATGGTAACTGGTTGGTAAGAAACTAACTGGTTATTAGATGCTGGTAACAAGTGTATACACTGTTCCACATACTAAGTACTAATTAACTCGGGATTGTATTTGTAGATTACAGGGGATATTGATTATACAAATGGGTTGTAGCTAACTTGTTGTCAATATATAAAAATATTATCAATTATATAGTAATATTGACATTAATAAATGTATGTACTGTTCCATATTCCCAGGATTATTCTCACATGGGATCAAAGTGAACATATCTATCTATCTATCCAAAAAAAAAAAAGTAGTTTTTTTTTGACGAAGAAAATGCCGCTTTAAGACATCCTTGTTCATATTGTTTTCCTTCAAGAGACTTCTTTTTTAATCCTCAAACGGAAAGTATGGACTGAAAGGTCATCGCTTCAAATTTATTTAAATGATTTACCAAATCCAAAAAGAAATATTTCAAGAACATTTATTTTCATAATGCACAAATCGGATTCAGTGCGTAGACGCTCAAAACATGAGTCGAAACTGACAGGATAGACTAGCTCGAATCTATGGTCATCTCAAACGAATGCAGGAAAATAGACCACCAGTAAAATCATTAATGTCTTAGCTACAAAACCCAAAAACCATAATGCCCTAATTTGTAAATATAAAAAAGACCTTCATTTCTTCTTCTCTTCGATATCTGCTATCTAAGTACCACGAAAAATAATACAGTGCATTCATTTTGATGCTTCTTTTTTTGGCTTCCAATAGTACTTTATCCTTTAACTTTGCTGTCTCCTCCTTTCTTCGGTCCATATGTTATTACATTTCCTCTTCCCCTGGAAATTGTTTTGGATTAATCTCCTGAAGTTGCACTATCTTGTATTATTTCCTCTGTTATTCCGATCTCAATGATATCTTTCTTTACTCCTTGGGTCCACTGGTTGCTATTCTTACTCTTGTAAACATTCGTGAAAATTCTTTTTGGAAGTCTGTTGCTATCCGCTATCACTATGTGACAAAAAAAAAACTGATTCTCCTCTTTCTGATCATGTCTGACATCCTTTCAATTTCTTCTTCCTTGCAATGATCTTTATTTCTCCGGTGCCTAAACTCTCCTTTTTCAATTTTTAGTAGTCTTCAAATTATTCTCAATATTTTCCTTTCCCTTTTCTGTTCTATTTCTCCAATTTTCATAGAGAACAAACATTCTGAGGCGTACAGACCTTTCGGTTTAATTACTGTGTTGTAGTGTTGGATTTTAGTTTTTTCTGTCATGACCGGGTGCTGAATTTCTACCTGTGTAGAGGGCACTTTCTATTTCCATATCTATGATTTCAGTGATAAGTGAGTTTTGCAATACGTTTGGGACATGAGGTGAGTGCAGGATGGATAAAAGGGAGCGTCTGATGTGTTTATGTGGATGTGGGTCACTCGGTGATATGTAAATTTCCTTCGTCGTTTCCGCAAACATGGAAGCTTTGTTTGAATCACATGTCGATGTAATGTTGACAGTCAGAGGGTGGGAAGGAGAAGAGTATTGTCCCGTAAGGGTTTTGAACCTTTTCCAATAAAGACCACCACGTTTGTAATCAAGAGTAGCACAAGTCTGCTCCCAGTGTTGTTGTCGGTGAAGTGCTACCTTTCGTCTGACAGTGGCATTAAGTCTGTTCCATTCACTCCTGAGTAATGGGTTATGATTATGTTTTAGCTGCCGATAAAGTCGGCGTTTCATGCGGATGAGAAGAAATACCGAGGGTGGCAACATTTGCTTATATGGAATTTTTTTTATCTGGATTGTTGAATCTAAATCAGTCTGGAAGGTTCTCTCAAACTCCGAACAAAGCTAATCAATGTCTGAAGAATTTCTGACTTGAAACGGGCGAAGAAAAGAGTCAGATATGATAGAACGGAATTTTGACCAATTAGCTTGTGAGCAGTTTTTAACGATGTGAAACAGGGGGGAAGACTTTATTTTCATCTACATATATACTCTGCAATTCACAAAATTGTGGGTGGCAGAGGGTGCTCAACACCAAAGCTAATCTCTTTGCTGTGCAATCCAATCCCTAATGGTACGAGGGAAAAAAGAGTTCATATAAGAATCAGTCCGGCACCTTATTTCTCTAATTTTATCTTTCCTGTCCTTCCGACTCAAATAGGTTCGTGGAAGAAGTATTTCACTACACTCAAATGTGAAAGTGGGAGTACGCATGTTTACCAATAAGTTTAAACGAAACGTGTGTCATCTATCTACCAGAGACTCCCAACATAATCTACTAATCAGTTCTGTGACGCTTTCATAAGGACTGTAGTAAGCGGTAACGAATCGAGCGGCTCTTCTCTGTATTTTCTCTATACTTTCGATCAACCCCTTACGAAACGGGTCCCAAATGGCACAACAATAATCCAAATGTGGACTCACAAGAGATTTGTACGCTATCTCCTTTGTTTGTTCATTACAATTTTTCAAGATTCGACCTATGAATCGCAGCCTAGAATTAGCTCTACCTACTAACGAATTCATGTGTATGTCCCATTTCATGTTCCTTTGTACTGTTACTCCAAAATATTTCATAGAATCGACCATATCAATAACTGTATTGTTTAACTCGTATTTCTGAACAATTGGATTCTTTTTGTTAGTTATGCTCATTGTCTTGCACTTTTCACAATTTAGAGTAAGTTGCCACTCAGCGCACCAAGCCAAAATAACATGCAGATCACGCTGAATTTCGAAGCAGTCGGCCAAATTTCTTACTTCCCTATAAATAACCGCATCATCAGCAAACAATATATAAAGGCTTTTCACTTTGTCTCCGAGATCATTTATAAAAATTAATAAAAGAATTGGTCCTATTACACCTCCTTGAGGTACACCCGATGTAACATTTAGATTAGAAGAACTTTCTCCTTCAACGACGACAAACTATGACCGACCAGTTAGAAAATCCTTTATCCATTCACAAAGCTGATCCGATATACCGTACGCTCGAAGCTTCGCTAAAAGGCGGTTGTGTGGCACAGAGTCAAAGGCTTTCTGGAAATGTAAAAAAATTTCATCTACTTGTGAACCTGCATCAATATCTTTCATTACGTCGTGTGTAAATATGGCCAGCTGTGTTTCACATGATTTTTTCTTCCGAAATCCGTGTTGATTTGTTGTAAGCAAATTATTTTCTTCTAGAAAATTCATGACGTTCAAGCATATAATATGCTCCATAACTCTACTACAAACAGATGTTATAGATATGGGACGATAGTTTCCAAGATCACTTCGATCACCTTTCTTGAAAATCGGAGTTCCTTGCGCTATTTTCCAGTCTGAATGTACTTTTCGCTCTTCTAATGATTTACTTAATATATCAGAAAGAAATGGTCCGATTTCCGCCGCTTACTCTGAAAATACTTTTACTGGAATTCGTAATGATTCCATCACCGACTTGCCACGGCGTGGGAAAACGGGAATACTATCCTTATTTTCATTTGTAAATGAATTTTTGAATACAGTATTTAGTACGTTAGATTTATCGCGGCTTTCATTGAACCTTGGTACCTTCACCAATTAGTGCTGGAATATTGTTGTTGGTACAATTAACTTTTCGGACATACGACCAAAATTTCTTTGAGTTTTCTGTGAGACTCTTAGAGAGTTGGAATGAAAATCGTTGAAGGCCTCGCGCATTACAATCTTAATACGTCCTCTTAACTCAGCTAAGGTTTCTAAATCGCTGTGACACCTCTTGCTTTTTGAGCGTGCGTGTAGTTTCCTTTGTTTTTTGAGCAATATTTTGACTTCGTATGTGTACCACGGTTGATCATTCTCCCCCTTTATTGTCCGCTTTGGTATATGTATTTTGATACCTTCCCTGACTATATATATAAATTAATGCCACATCTCTTCAACGGTGTCCTTTGTTGACTTGAAGTTATGGTAATTATTCCTCAGGTAGGTTCTAAAACACTTCTTTGAGGCCTTACTGAATCTGTATACAATCCGCCATTTTTTCCTTTATCGCTTGGTCATTAATTTGATAGTCGCAATTACTGCTTTGTGATCGCTTATTCCTGTGGTCGTTGAAATGTCGGCGAATAATTCTGGCATGTTGGTAACCAGCACATCTAAAATGTTTTCGCTACCGTTATGACATCGCGTAGGTTCATTAACTAGCTGCTCGAGATGATTATCTTACAACAAATCGAGAATTACTTCAGAAGCTGCCTTATCCCTGCTACCTGTGATGTGAACATAATTACGCCAGTCAATATAAGGCAGATTGAAGTCGCCTCCTAGAATCATAGCATGATCCTTAAAACGGCTAGCTTTACTATTTACGTCATTTCTTAACTCCTCAGCGATGGCTATGTCGGAATCGGGTGGACGGTAGAAGGCGCCTATGATGATTTTTGACCCAGCAACGTTGAGTTTAATCCATATGATTTCGCAGATCGTATCGACGTCTATTTCATTACATGGGAGAAATTTACTCACTACTATAAATACCCCACCTCTATAACAATATAATCTGTCTTTACGAAAAACGTTCATGCTATCTTTAAAAGTTTCGGCGGAACTTATTTTCGGTTTCAGCCAACTTTCTGTACCGATAACGATATCCGCTTCTGTACTACAAATAACGCTTTCAAGTTCAGGTTGTTTGTTACAAACGCTGCCACAGTTAATTACGAGAACTTTTAACTGTCGAGATTGTTTTACGTTGCTCCTACATTACGGTGTTGCATCTGATTGGGTTGCCCGTAACTGTATTTCGTGTTTCGGGTCTTCCTCTCTCAGCCTAAAAAACAACCAAGTGCATTCCACACGGCCCCTGCCACCCGTGTAGCCGATTCACGTGTGTAGTGCACACCTGACCTATTAAGGAAAACCCTACAAGACTAGACCCTATGGCGAAGATCGAGAAATCTACATGCAATATCATCACAGAAACGTCGTAGCCTCTGGTTCAGCCCCTCAATACGGCTCTGAACCAGAGGTCCACAGTGAATTCTGCCTATGATGCTACAGATGGTTAGCTTCGGAGATATCTTGCGGCCACTGGCCACAGAGTTCACCCTTTCAGCCAGCCGCCGGAAGGAAGAGAGGATAACCTCCGACCCAAGGCGACAAGCATTATTGGTGCCGACATGAGCCACAATCTGTAGTTGGCTACACTCCGTCCTTCCTATGGCATATGGGATGACCTGTTCCACATGTCGGATCAGGCCACCCGGAATACACACTGAATGGACGTTGGATTTCTTCCCCGAGTAATCCTCCATTTCCCTAAGGGGCTCTAATAACCACCTAGCATTAGAGCTCTCAACTACCCGTCTGGCGGGCTGGGGGGCCGTCAACTCGCAGGATGACAATTGTGGGACTGAGTCAGTCTCCGACAATACATCAAACCGATTGGACAGACGATCAAGTTCAGCGTCTTGGCCTATAAGCCAGCTCGACTGCCTCTGTGTGTGGCTTCGAATTCTAGAAGCCATACGCCAGTCACCGACAGGCGACCGCGGCACAGCATCCAACTCTTCAGCCTGGGTTGCAGGTACGACGGTCTATATGGGAGAATCTGTGATAGGCCTTGCTACATCGGTTTCCCTAATATCACATCTGCTGCAGCCTTTGACGGCAGCTTCCAGCTGTGTAACTTTCACTAACACAGCTGCAAGATCAGCCACCTCAGCTCGCGTCTGCACGCAGCAATCACAGTCCCGAGACATACTGCATTTAAAAAACGCGAAAAATAAAAAAATAAAAGAACAGAAAAAAGGGACAGAAACTCGAAATAACCTGTACTTCCTACAAACTATAAACACTGGGAGATTGCGCTACCTAATCTACACACCACTACAGATAAAATATAACAAGAAAATACGCTACTGCAATCGGCGACTATTCAAACGCTACTAACGACCATTTTTTACAAAATGTAAACACTCAGAGCTTACACTAATCAAATCTCCAAACCACCACAGATAAAATATAACAACAAAATACGCTACTGCAGTCGCCGACTGCTCAAACGCTACTAACGAGCACTGTCTGCAAATTGTAAACCCTCAGAGGTTACACTAATCAAATCACCAAACCACCACAGATTAAATATAACAACAAAATACGCTACTGCACTCGTCGACTGTTCAAACGCTACTAATGAGCACTGTCTACAAAATATTAACACTCAGAGATTACACTAATCAAATCCCCACACCACTACAGATAAAATATAACAACAAAATACGCTACTGCACTCGGCAACTGTTCAAACGCTACTAACGACCATTTTTTACAAAATGTAAACACTCAGAGCTTACACTAATCAAATCTCCAAACCACCACAGATAAAATATAACAACAAAATACACACCTGCACTCGCCGACTGCTCAAACGCTACTAACGAGCACTGTCTGCAAAATGTAAACCCTCAGAGGTTACACTAATCAAATCACCAAACCACCACAGATTAAATATAACAACAAAATACTCTACTGCACTCATCGACTGTTCAAACGCTACTAACGAGCACTGTCTGCAAAATGTAAACCCTCAGAGGTTACACTAATCAAATCACCAAACCACCACAGATTAAATATAACAACAAAATACGCTACTGCACTCGTCGACTGTTTAAACGCTACTAATGAGCACTGTCTACAAAATATTAACACTCAGAGTTTACACTAATCAAATCCCCACACCACTACAGATAAAATATAACAACAAAATACGCTACTGCACTCGTCGACTGTTCAAACGCTACTAATGAGCACTGTCTACAAAATATTAACGCTCAGAGATTACACTAATCAAATCCCCACACCAGTACAGATAAAATATAACAACAAAATACGCTACTGCACTCGTCGACTGTTCAAACGCTACTAATGAGCACTGTCTACAAAATATTAACACTCAGAGATTACACTAATCAAATCCCCACACCACTACAGATTAAATATAACAACAAAATACGCTACTGCAGTCGTCGACTGTTCAAACGCTACTAATGAGCACTGTCTGCAAAATTTAAACACTCAGAGGTTACACTAATCAAATCTCCAAACCATCTTAGATAAAATATAACAACAAAATACGTTACTGCACTCGGTGACTGTTCAAACGCTACTAACGAGCACTGTCTGCAAAATATAAATATTTTGAGGAAAGAAGACGAAAACGTGATGGGTAATGGAGTCGCCTTCGCGTGCAGTACGAAGGGTATCATTGAGTGAAGGACTATATAGGACATGGTCAGTGGATGACGAGCTGCGAACAGACACAAGAGTGGGATAGTTTGTGGGAAGATGGCAAATGTTTTCGGTAAGGATGAAATCAAATAGAGCAAGGCCTTTGGAATTACAGGAGTGATCGGCGAGGGATGTGTGGCGAGCAATAAAATCACCCAGAATTATAGTTTATGAATGAGGATTAGGACTGTTGATAATATATCGATATCATTTTTTGAAAATTTCGATATTTATGAGTGAAATTTTTTAGGGCGATCTATCGATATTTTGATACTGAAATCTGGATATCGGGATCGATATTTTTAAAAATAAGTTATAATTTTTAATTTGCTCTGAATGTCACTATGTCCCTCAAACTTCTGTTACGCATAGAGATCAGCAAGCTTAAGTAAATCTTATTACGTATCTATCATTAATTTGGAAGTTATATGGGTACCAAGTCTACTCAAATGATGAACAGTACGATTGGAACACGAGCTCATTGTTTGAAATGAGCATGCGCATTGTCCAGAGAACTCCAACTTGAAATTAATGTGTTGTTGGGAATAGTGTGAATTGTAAATAACATAGTGTTGCTAATTAGATAGCAAGAAAAGTAAGGCAACTCAGAATAAGTATCAACATACAATAGTAAACAAAATACCACAAAAAATTATGTAACTTGTCCAGCATGTATGCTATGATAGCTTAACTTCTACCTAAATAAATGCCTCAACTGTATTGCTTAACTATCTTAAAAATGCGCAAAATAAGATTTGCCTTGAACCTATTTCGAGTTTTTTAAATTTTTGTGAAAATCCTGGCACACATAATGGTCAATTTAAAAAAAACAAATCAACATTCATCTTCAAGAGAAACCATTCGAAAGTGAAAACTTGACTAAGAACAATATCACACATCTATTTATCAACGGACAGCCTTATTTTTACAAGGTTTGATTTTAAGAAATTGCATTTATAAAAGTATGAATATATCGATACATAGATACTTTTCTCCGATATAGACACTTTTCAAAATATTGATATATCGAAAATCCGATATTTTTAAAAATATCAACAGTCCTAATGAGGATAGATACTTTACAAATTTAACAGGAAAAGGATGTTTTGGGTGTAAGTATATTAAACTGCATCAAGAGAACATAAAGGGTTCATATATAAGCTAATTACCCAAACTTCAGTTGATAGAGCAATCATTCACTTCATAAATAGCTTTTAGGAATGGAGGACTTTCCATTTAGAAATTCAATTACCCGTGTGGTGATACACGGATTTAATATATTCTCTGTTAAAAGCATTTTGACTGCGAGAAGAAACATACGTTTAATTTACGGTGACTCTGCCCGTATTTTTTTTTTTTTCGGAATTCTTGGACGAATTACATCTCAGAATTTGATGGGGTTCTGAATAATGTACCGCCCATGGTCCATGAGGTTAAATAGAGTATATTCCTTTATAATATGCAATCGAAAAGCTGAGAAATCTGAGATAAAAATATTTACAAACTGTTATAATTTTTTCATTGAACTTGTTTAAAGTAATAACACTTGGTCGCATTTTGAAGAGTATTCAAATAATGTACAACCCGTGGTATGGAGGATAAAACATTTATTTATTTATTTATTTATTATGTAGGAAAGCTGATGAATTGATGAAATTCTCCCTTAAATAGTATGAAGTTTTCGGGTTTTTTGTTAAATCATGCCAAAACTACAGTTCGAAATTAGTTATTTCTATCAGTCAATTCGACATCTTAACGAGCGGCACTGTACTATTTCGGGGAATTTAAGTTAAAATTTTTCTCGTTGGCGATGTTTCAACTGTAACATAAACTGTTTAATAGGACAAAGTTAACAAAGTTGCGGCCAACAGCTAGTATTCTACACATTTTCTAACAGCAACACGAGAATTGAGGTAGTGAGTCAATTTATTTCAACCGGTTCAAGGGGCCAGAGATAGACGCCGAGCATTCGAGCGTATCCCGACCTTCGGCAAGATGACTGGATTAAATCATACAACCCTGGCGCGAGGATTTAAGGACGCACTACTTTTCGCCGATTCATGTAGAAAACAGTAGAGGTTATACCCAGTTCACTCCGAACTAGTTCCAAGTTCATGTTTCCTTTGCACCGCTCCTCACCTCACAACCACCACTCGTTCTTACCTCGAATAACAGACTGCTGTGTACAGGTAACCGAGTGACATGTTTCTCCTTCTGATGGAGGGGTAAGGGCGGCGGAGGGGGGATAGAGCAGATTGACCTTGAGCTTCCTGTGTTAACTGAATGGCCTATTACAGCCAATCCCACACAGGTTGCATTAGATGAGACGTGTGACAGGCGAAAAAGGTAATGATAAAGCATATTGCCATCGCCTTCACTGATTTCTATGTTGTGGTCTTATTGTCATGGGAGTTACAGGGTGTCGGCTACCATTTTTTTTTTTTTTAGATTTCCAGAAAGCCTTTGACTCTGTGCCACACAACCGCCTTTTAGCGAAGCTTCGAGCGTATGGTACATCGGATCAGCTTTGTGAATGGATAAAGGATTTTCTAACTGGTCGGTCGCAGTATGTTGTCGTTGAAGGAGAAACTTCTTCTAATCTAGATGTTACATCGGGTGTACCTCAATGAAGTTTAATAGAACCACTTCTTTTCTTAATTTTTATAAACGATCTCGGAGACAAAGTGAAAAGCCTATTTCGATTGTTTGCTGATGATACGGTTATTTATAGAGAAGCAAGAAATTTGGCCGATTGCTTAGAAATTCAGCGCGATCTGGATGTTATTTTGGCTTAGTGCGCTGAGTGGCAACTTACTCTAAATTGTAAAAAGTGCAAGACAATGAGCATAACTAACAAAAAGAATCCAATTGTTCATAAATACGAGTTAAGCAATACAGTTATTGATATGGTCGATTCTATGAAATATTTGGGAGTAACAGTACAAAGGAACATAAAATGGGACATACACATTAATTCGTTAGTAGGTAGAGCAAATTCTAGGCTCCTATTCATTGGTCGAATCTTGAAAAATTGTAATGAACAAACAAAGGAGATAGCGTACAAATCTCTTGTGCGTCCACATTTGGATTATTGTTGTGCCATTTGGGACCCGTTTCGTAAGGGGTTTATCGAAAGTATAGAGAAAGTACAGAGAAGAGCCACTCGATTCGTTACCGCTTGCTACAGTCCTTATGAAAGCGTCACAGAACTGATTAGTAGATTAGGTTGGGAGTCTCTGGTAGATGTTTCGTTTAAACTTATTGGTAAACATGCGTACTCCCACTTTCACTTTTGAGTGTAGTGAAATACTTCTTCCACCAACCTATTTGAGTCGGAAGGACAGGAAAGATAAAATTAGAGAAATAAGGTGCCGTAATGATTCTTATATGAATTCTTTTTTCCCTCGTACCATTAGGGATTGGAATGCACAGCAAAGAGATTAGGTTTGGTGCTGAACACCCTCTGCCACCCACAATTTTGTGAATTGCAGAGTATATATGTAGATGTAGATTTATCTGACGATACGTCCACCGCCCCTCCCGAGGGGAATGTTGGATGGAACATCGAGAGAAAGAACCTGGACAACAAAAGAGAGTTAGAAACATCTTTCACTTTCTGGATCTCGAACCCTACTGATGAGTGGAAATGAAATGTCTCTACCATTTTTGCCACATGCAGGCGAGTTTTCTCATTTCTCGATGCCTAGCACAGTTTCATCCCGGAAATTTTCAAGAGTATTTTCCGAGTTTGGATTCCGTGTTACAATATTTTAACAGTGTAGGGAATGACCTTCAGACACACGCCATTTGCAGGCGGTACGGAAATTGTGAAGTGTTAGCATTTAGAACATTTCGTTTCGTGATCAGGGCGCTGGAATTCGTTTGGTAAATTTCTCACGACTCTATTTGTTAAGTCGGATAGATTTTATTTTTCCCGGACAGAACAAAATTTTCATAATTTTTCAAGTCAGTAAATCAAATGTTTGCTTATTTTACAGTTTTCTAAGTCTCGTTTTGCAGATGGCGCTCTCGTAAATAAATATTTGTAGGGTATTGATTATATGCAGGATAATTGAATTCGTTGAAGTGTGATTATTTTGGCAATCAAATCGTTTCCTAGGGACAGATGATAATTAATTTTATAAAGATATCCCATCATTTTTTTTCCATATTCATGTCAAATATAAGAGCGGTTTTAATTTCCAACGTTTGTGATTTTTGTAGATCACTTAACTACGGAAGCGTAGTATGAGGTGAAGATGAGATTTTTATTTCATGAGCCGGCACTGGATCAAGTGGAGCTGTAACACATTTCACATATTTCAGAACCCAAGCTTTCAGACATCGAAAGGGCTATCAAAATCTGTTTACTAGCTTTTCCGTGATGCAATTAAAAACAGACAAACAGCATAGTCCAATTACAGATTAATGTATAAGAATACAGTGGGTGGCCAAATTATTATACTCAATAGGTCATAAAGCAAAAAAAGTCATGAAGTTTTTAAAAGACGAAAAAATAACCCTCTTGGATTGGCCTGGAAATTCGCCAGACCTTAACCCTATTGAGAATGTCTGGGCGGCGCTAAAAAAAGAAATTTGCAAGGATAAAATTATTACTAATAAAAAAGAATTAATAGAAAATATTATTACAGCATGGCACAGAACACCTGAATTACAAGAAATTTCCAAAAAGTGCATTGCCAGCATGCCGCAGCATCTACAAAACGTGATTGCTCAAAAGGGAGGATTCACTAAATATTGATTAATATTTTTTTCTATTAATATAACATAATTCCTATGCTAAATTATGTTTTATTTATTTTTCCTTAATTCATTAAACCTATAAAGATAACAATAAAAACGATATCATAGGTCTATTAGTAGATTAAATGTATAATAACACACGAAACAATGTTTTTTTTTTCAAACGAGTATAATAATTTGGCCACCTACTGTAGATTCCTTTTGGTTAGGAGGCCAGATCTCCTGCTTCGTATTTGAATATAATTTTCATTTGTAAGTTGGAGAATTCTGTGTATTTGAATACTGTATATTATATACATCACACAACAGACAAGTGAAATTTTGTTTTCTACTCAGTAAAAAAGCTGCTGAAACTGTTTTAATGTTGAAAACAGCTTTCAAAGATGACGCTATGGGAGAAACTAAAGTGTACGAGTGGTTCGCTCGGTTTAAAAATGGCGACATGTCGATTGATGACAAACCTCAACTGCCCAAATCGTTGAAAACGTTGAAAAAAATCTAGAGCTTGTGCTTTCAGACCGTCGACAGACAATTGATCAACTGTCAGAGATTAGTGGGTTATCCTGTGGCTCGGTTCAGCGAATTTTAACCGAAGATTCGGGAATGGAAAGGGTTGCTGCCAAGTTAGTTCCTCGGGCTCTGACTGACAATGGGCTGGAGTAAAGGTGGCTCCATCCGTCCAAATGGAGCGACGCCACTCCATTATCGTGTAGTCTGTGGGGAAATTGATGTGGATGTCGTGGACTGACAGGATTATTTGGATATCCGGTCAGTCCAATATCCATCAGTTTCGTCCATCACACCATCAAGCCTACTGACGGTGTGTGGGGATAACCATGTGGAGCGACATCAAGCCATCACTCCAGTCGGCTCTTGTATGGTGAAACCGCGCTCCAAACAGTTCTCATTGTGTTACCAACAACCGAGCAGACAACATCAGTGCCTTGAGTGGACTATGCAACATTGTACCATTTCTTTTTTGCTTTGAATCTGCTTTGTTTTACTACTAGTTAAATATTATTTTGAATGTAGAATTGAAAATAATATAGTTTTAAATGTTATTAAGTAACAATTAGAAAGATATTTTTTTCTTTTTTATTTAAAAAATAATAATGTCCTCTCAATAAGACTTTGTGCTAGAGATTATTGAGAAGTATAAGGACTTACCATGCTTGTAGGATCTCTAATCCTGACTACCATGACAAAATATAAAGAAACATCAATTGCTAATATTATTTTTAAATAAATACATAAACACCAACAGACAAACCGTGTTGAAAAAAATGAATTTTTTTTGCGGTCTTCTTTTTAAAAAGATCATAGTATGATAAGATTAATTTTATATGAGCCTACTTGTTTAAATATGTTGTTTTACTACATGTGACGAACCTGTCACTATTTTCGGCATGCTAAACTGCTTAAATTGAATAAATCTGTTTTTTAATCATTTTGTAGTGTTTTTAAAAGTTTTCGTAACACCACAGAGCTTATTTTTCATAATTTCTCACTTTTTTGTATGTTTATTTAATTCTCAGCATTTGTAGTCAGTATTCGATAGTTTGAATATACTTTAAAATTAATTCGGGCGCATTTTATTTAGCAGTTGGCATAATTAGATTGTCGTATAGAAAATTGACAACTTATTGTTGTTTGCTTTGCCTAGTTTTTCATTGTTGTGACTGCCTGTATTGATGGAATGATGGTGTATGTGCTGCGCTTTTGGATGTCATCCGCATAGATGTCACCCACACGGATGATTTCCAAATGGAGCGATCGTTTATGGTTACCTTACACTGTAGCTTAGTGATGCTCTGTGTAGGGAGCAGTGTGGCTCAGGCTACAGGAAGCACTGTGCGTCGGATGCGAGCGCCCTCTCGTTTGGCAGCCATCTGGGGCCGTGCGGCCCTCATTAACGGGCGTAGGGCGTCCGCTGTCGGATACCGCTGCCCGAGCACAATGGACAATACCGGCCGCTTATCCCGGCATCTCGCCGCCAGAAATCAATAGCACACTACAGCGCCAGCAGCCGCCGCCCGGCGGATAAGATAACCGCCTCGTCCAACAGGTTGAATAGCCAGCCGGGTGGCCCCTCTGTATTATCACCGCCAGGTCTACTACCCTAGTTCAACATACTGTTCTGAACGGAATGCCATGTCTCAGTGACCAGGGAAATCCCTTGCACCGCTTATCAGTGGTTCATACCTCACTCCACATACACTTCTCACTAGCAACAGAAGCACGACATCTTTTGTATTCGTGGGCCATTCATGTCTACAGCTACATATTGTGCTGAGTAGCCCTCAAGAATTTACTCGTTTCACGCTGCTATGGATGGTGTTCTTTGTGTATACATAAAATTGGAGACGGAAAGGAAAAAACCGCGGGAAAGACTTCCGTCTCCATCAGATCCCAGCCTGTTAGAAGCGTGCAGAAGCTCACACACTTGTGGGTTTGAATAGACACTCAATGGGAGAAACTTTCGCAATACACATCGCTCAGAAACGTGTTTCTGTTGTTCCATGCCGGAGTCTCCAGAACCCACAACAAGGACTTCTGAAAAAATAATATATTGTTCAATAGTAAATGTCTATGATTACTGGACTAGTGATGAAATCTCAATATTTGTAAAAAAAAAACCTCACTGCATTTCTTGATCATTGTTTGCAGTAAAATCGGAAGTTATTTAATTGTATCTTCCTTTTACGGACTTCAAACATTACAATATATTTATTCAAATATGTGGGGCAGGATCGAACAAGGCATCAAATGTGGAAAGATCGGATAAAACTTCAAAGGGCGCAGGGACACACATGGGCACTACAACAACAGATATATATAAAGACAGGCCAAAATCAACATTACAACCAGGCATCAGGCAA
>JARYHS010012519.1:126403274-126436420 GCA_031002005.1 Vandiemenella viatica | reverse complement strand
TCCCTAGTCTGGGCCCGCGGGTTTGGCTCCCGGGCCGGTTGGCTTCCGGGGGTCATCCAGCGGCCCCGGGGCCGCCAACTGTTCGACGTCAGCCTAGATGGCCAGGTAGTGCGACGCCATCGAAACCAACTACGTCCCCGCTACCCCACGGCAGCGTCCTCTTCCACCACGGCACGGCCATCCACTTCTTCCTCTCCTTCCCCGCCCCCTCCACCACTCCTGCCGTCTAACCGTTGCTCAGAGACAGTTACAGCGCCACCACCGACACCACAACCTGTTGGTCGCTCCGACACCCGTCAGCCGCGCCTCTCGACCACCTGCGGGGACCATCTTCAGCGCCCCCCGTACAGCCCCCGGCCATCGACGCCGACGAACCGATGCCGTTAGCTCCACAGGTACCTCCATCACAACCTGCACCACGACGCAGGTCGGCACGCATCGCCAGGGGAACAGCTCCGTACTCCCCCAGAGGTAGCCTTCATAGTCTGCTCCAGGGCGCCGCGGCAGACGACCTCGCAGACGTCGCAGACATCGCTTCCCCCCCCCCCCGGAGGGAGGTATGTTCAGTCTGCCAGTAAAGGCCCCTGCCAGGCAGACCTCACACACAACGCGCCTGCACGCCGGGATACATATACGACTCCAAACAGGCGCAAAGGCATCAAAACAAACCAGGAAAATAAATTGAATCATCTAGAGGCTAAGTGGGACCTTTTCTTACAGAGGTCGCCGTACTACCACACAACGGAATTCCTGCGCCAGGCCGCCTATATAAGCGTAGCCGACAGCTCCACCGGCAGTTCCGGCCTGACCGCGGAACCAGCGTCAACTACAGAAGACCACCGGAAGTTCGCGAGAAGTAGAAGCCGTCTCTCTCTACCCCGGATCAGGACCAGGCTAAAATTCTCGACGGTCATCTGATAACTGTACCCACATTTGTTTATTGTTTACCAGTTGTTTTGTGTACAGAGTAATAAACCTCAAGGAACCATTAAGTGTAGTTCACTTCAGTTTGTGAATTTCATTTACAGCAGGGTAGGGAATGAAAAATCAATCTTTTAATACTTTAACATTATTGAACAGAACAATTTCCAATATATTTGATTAATTTAACGCATCTGTCACATACAAATAATTATGTCAGAATCCATTTTAATACAACAGATTACTCAATGCATAATTCAACTCTTTCTAAAATCGAATGAAACGATTAAGACAACACATGAAAGTAAGAATAATTAAACTGGTGCCAATTAATTTAAAATTAACATTGATTTGCAAAATATAGATGTAAACTATTGAAAAATAACACTACAGTGTAAATTAACATCAGTCCTTTCCGACCATCATAGCAATTTAAATAAACCAAGAGATGGGTTTGTGTATTTACTAGCAACCACATCTCAGGATCGTTACTTGGGTGTACTAACTGAACTAACACTTAACTATTTCAGAGTCAATATGCTGCCTGATGAATCGACTGTCTCTCTTGTCTACTTTCGCAACACTGATAATGAATTTCCTGACGGTAATTTTTTCTATCAGACGAAAGACTACCATCGCTCGGAATAGTTAGATTTATTTGTTGTTAAATATTGTTTTGAGTAGACAATGCACGGATTTTTCTCTTGTTCCTTTTGGTTATAAAGGACCTAGAAAGTTAACGTTTAATTGTTAAAATAATAATTTTCCAAGTTAAGTCATGAATGTTAATTACTGAAGCACAGCGATAATTATCACGATAATAGATGGTCGCCTACTCCAATAGCACAATATGTTGTATGGTAACGCAAATTTTACATAGTTGTCAGTTTCGCTCTGTCAGTAATATGATTCACCGCAATGTACGCATGATGGTGACAGACCATTATTAAGGGAAGAAACATTACGACTCACACCAGCACAAGTGCAGCACTGTCACATAAACCAAAGTCGCTGTAAGACAGACAACATACGCACATCTGGTAGTGATGTTAAACGTATGATAAGGAACACATCGTATTTATCCATAAAATTTTCCTCATGAATTTTTTAAAATAACTGAGTAGCTTATCTCCTTGCATTTGTGTCAACATTTTCTGTCCGTTAAAATTATGTCTACATTATTAATGGTATCTTTTCTTTCAGTAACACAGGAAGTTAACAATACATTTTTATGCTCCCTGTAAACCAACTACAAATAAAATAGGAATTAATTCTGACATGTGATTAGAAACGCTGACCGAATGGAGTCTATCCCGGTGTATCAGCTGTATAAAAAGTTCTCTGGCCTCCCACCGGAGGAGTGTGTCAATCTGATACGTTTCGAAGCCGCTCTCCAACTTCATCTGCCGGCAGTGGAAAGCCCGAGAAGTTTTTATCAGAAACGTTAAGTCTTGATATGATATTATCACTGAACTAAATACGAACCAAGGTAACGTGATGGAGGTATCCATAATTTTTAAGTAAGCAACGCAAATATCTATAGACTTTCCCAACTGTCCTTGCGGAGAAATTGAAGACATAAACCATCTGCTATTTGGCTGCCGACGGAAGAAGATGGAGATTGATCACTTCCTAGATGCATTCCGTTGCCCACTTGTACTGCCTCACTCCTTGCAGAAGATTATTATTTATAAGATTTTGTTCCAGCACATGGAAAATATTGGCGCCACAATCTAAATTAATTGTAAATAACTTGTATGTAGTTGCAGGATATTATTATCGATATATTATTGATGTTATTCTGCAAAATCAAATAGCTAATTGCATGATATTAGTATTGTTATACCAGAGATGTTAATCTATAATTGAAAGTGGCTGTATGGATTCAAGCCCAAAGGCCAATTAAAAAAAATCTAAATGAACTAAGATTTTCTCGGCGTTGTATATTTATGAAAGTTTATCGGTAAATCAGCCGAGCAATACAATTATTTATAAACAATATTTCGGTGACATACAAATCGGAAAATGTCAAACCAAAATCTTCACTCTCAGACGCCCACCAAACCCCCTGGAGATAAACATCATGGGAAGTAACATAGCATGGAATCCAAATGATCAATCTATTAAATACCTAGGAGTCGATCTTGACAGGCGCTTAACATGGAACATACACATTAACAACAAACTAAACCAAGCCTATGCCAGATTACACAAACTGTATCCTGTATTAAACAAAAAAATCATAATTAAAAACAGAGTGCTGCCTGCTAATTTACAAAATGATATTACAGCCACTAATAACATATGCATGTCCTATATGGGGATGTACTAGTCGTAGCAAATTACATAGAATACAAATATTTCAAAACAAACTACTCAGATTAGCAGTGAACGCACCATGGTATGTAAGAAATAGTCAGCTACACAGAGAGTTAAATATTGCTTACATTTACGAATTTATAAAACAACAAACAATACATTTCATCAAACGAATGAGTACAGTTCCTGGTGCACAATTTTACAAACTAGGGAAAAGAACCGGCCAAACTAGGCTAAAAAACGCCTTCCTCAAAATATTTTTCTATCAGGCAGTGATTCCGAAGAAGAAGTGAACCAGCTAATAAATTAAATACCGTGTGGCCTGTCCCCTTCTATTTGACATCTCGTTTGTTAAATATAGATCAGATTTTTGTCAGCGCTCGAAATAAAATGTGTATATATAAAAAGTGTAATTATTTTAAATCAATTTCATTTTAACTGTTTGGATTACTGTTCTAATTCTGATAAATGTTTTTAATACTTTAATACTGACATTCATGTTCCTAACATTGTTATAAAAATTTATTGTATCACTGTATTGTAGTCACTTAGGGGCCTTGTGGGTTGACCTCAACCATGACAATATGTAAGTTATGTTTTTTGTAAAATTCAACATTGTCCTGTACAGCAATATTTGCTGAACGGATAGTAAATTCATTAAACAAAAAAACAAAAAAACAACAAAAAAAACAAAAAAAAACAAAAAAAAAAACAAAAACAAAAAACAAACAAACAAAAAAAAAACTCCGTTGCCATCTTTACGTGTAGTCGAAAGACTTAAAGTTTGCCTAGAGCGCATTGTTGAAAAACAGACATGGCAACGACAGACGCCTCGTCGTTACGTTGCCTAGCAGTGTCTCAGACTTCATTAGACGCCCGCGGAGCACAAAACACAGAGCGTTGCTAACGAGCAGCCTCAGTAACAGCTATCCACGCATCACTTAGCTGGAAACCACAATCCAGGTTAACCAGATAAGACGCGAGGTAAATCTGAAACGCTTCTGTAATGACGCTTTCCAAGAAGCTTCTTGCATGTTCCAACACCTTGGTTGATTCGAACAAGGACATGGATTCGATTTCAAGGGTGCTCGTCAGCTTTGCGGGTGTCTAATGACGTCTGAGATGATGCTAGGCAAGGTAACAACGTCTGTCGTTACCATGCCAGTTTTTTAACAACGCGCTCTAGGCAACCTTCAAGTCAAACGGCTACACCTGAGGATTGCGACGGAGATATATTTCGCCGAAATATAGTGTATAAATAATAATATTACTTTGTTGGATTCTTCCTCACGAGAGATCATACAGTGTTTTGCTTCTAGTTCTTGCAATAGGTAGAACTATCGTTCACATTATCTGTCATTAATATGTTTTTAAATACGTGACCCAACTATTGTGCTTTTTTTTGTCTGAGTGGTCTAACATCACCTCAGTTTTGCTTACTGTTCTCTGCAGTGCTAGTATTCCGTTATACTTGCATTTTGAAACTTACTGTATCATCAAACGAGCATCTGTACACACACTGTTATTTTTAATGTGGGTGATGATGGATCAGAATTGTGGATCATTCTACTTGCCCTGTGCTATAACGATCAGACAATTACAGTGAGATGTTTTCACTTGTACCGAACGTGGTGGGTGAGCGCTAACTCTATTTGATCGGAAACACTGTGAGTTATGCAGATTTGGGTTTTTCCATCGTTTCCCCAAATCACTCCAGGTGATTGCTTCAAAATTCAATGGCCGGGCCGAATTATTTCCCACTCCTTGTTCCCAGTCCTAATGAAAACTTTTTCACTTAATATTTAGGATAACTATTTAAATTTCCTTGCTTCGCAATATAAATAATCCTTCCCATCAGACTTGTTTCCCTTTGTTTCGACTAAGACTAGAGATCAAATAAGTTTTTTCAATCACTCAGTAAAATTGAGATGGTTCACAATTTTCTCCTGAAAAGTTTAGAATTACAAACAGCAGTCCAAAAAGAATACACTTTTCTCTCTGATCGTGGATTGCAATTAGAAAGCGTAAACATGAATAAGTCTTTAAAGAGCTTCATTAGCAAATCAGTTCAGAGATGAATTTTAGTTTGAATCAATACGTGCATTTTCTAACACCTACTTCTAGTGGCCTAATGAAGCCGAAATTTTAAAATGTTTCCCAACTTTATCCTAAGTTTAATACTATTCATGAGCGTTACCCATTTTCTTTGTATGTTTAACTTAATGGGCCTTTTTCTTTGAGATCTATAGCAGTGCCCCCCATCTGGTAATAACATACATGTTTCAGCCTGCGATCGTTATACGAAATGTTATAAATATCTATGGTAGATGGCGACTGCGTTGGTGAACTACAAAATATGAAGATTTTTTTTTTAAAAATTGGTGACCGTCTCCCGCTAAAAACTAATAGCACTTTGTTCAATATATTTACCAGCACAACCTAGAACAAAACACATCTTTATCATTGGCAAGGGTAGGGAACTTCCGATATTAGCCCCATATTTGTAATGCCTTCCCTCGATTCAGTGCAGTTATGAAAAAATTGAAACATTTTTGTGACATGTTACATGCCACTATTGATTTAAGAAGCTCATTGCAACCAATTATTGTGATTCATATAATAACATTATAAAGCAATTGTGCTACTCGTCTCTTTTAATATGGTCAGTTGATTCTTAGAAGTGGTGACGCTAATGTACCAATAGAAAGCTGTAGTTTTGAATAGTTATTCCTTTGTGTCTCATTAATTATTTTCCAAATACCGTTGTTATAAAAACACTAATCAGTCATTCAATTTCATATCGTTGTTAATAACGTAGCTTAGTTTTTCCTTATATGATTCGTACACTTAAATGCCAAATTATATGGAATTTTAATTACTGTGAAAATTTTATTGCTTAGAAGTCACTCATCAAAAATTAGAAACTAAATAATTTTTCTTGATTTATTTTATATTCATATTTTACCACAAATTATGATGTCAAAGCATCCTGATCTGGGTTTTCCATGGTTTTCCCAGATCATTCCACGCGAATGCTGGGATGGTTCCTCACAATAGCCCATGGGCACCTCCTACCATATCCTGTATATCCCTTCCAAACTATTACCCATTCGGATAGGTGCAATGCACCCTCTGCCACACACTTTTAGTGAATCGCAGAGTAACAGTGATAGTAATAGTAATAGTAGTCAAAGCTACAAATTCCTAGGTTTCCAGTAACATTTTCTGAAGTTAGGTTCAGAAGATTGGAGCCTGAACCAAAAATCATGGAAATAGTAATTAGTTATTTCTGTTAAATAACCTCTGTGTTCAGCTTGAATCTTTGGTAAACTAAAACCACTAAGCATTATTTTACTGGTGTTTACCAATAATAAAATAGTTTTTAAGCAATGTTTTTAAAAATGAAATCTTAACAATTGGTTTATAGGTAAAGGTAAAGGAATTGGGTTTTCACAAGGGCCAAGCCGTATTGAGCTTCGAGGGAAAATCCTCGGCTTCATCGGTAATCGAACCCAGATCTTCCGGGCCGTAATGCGAGTCTCTACGACCTGAGCGTCAAGGCCGCTTATTTGGCTTATAACCATGAAAATAGTTTGAATATTTCTAGGTCCCAAGTACAACTAACTTATGGCGTTAAGCCTCGTCGACGTCGAGGTCATTAGAGGTGGAATGGGACAGGGGCAAGGAACGAAAAGGAATTCGACCATGGCCCTTTTGAATGAAGCATCCCAGCATTCGGCTGGAGTGATTTGGGGAAACCTTGGGAAACCCAAATCTGGATGCCCGGACGGGGATTCGAACCGGCGTCTTTCCGCCAGAGCGGTAACCGTTCACCCGTCACGCTCGGTGCACCCAACTACAGATGACAACTTTAACTATAAATATGTAACATTTTTACAAAATGTAACAGTGTGACGATTAATAAATGATGGTAAAATACTTGTTTCTCTAGTTTTCAGATAGCAGCTTCTTCTATGTTAAATACGATAAGTTTTTATACAACCGTTGTGTATTTCATTCGTTCATTCTGTCCATTTTTCGTGGAGTATCGGAATAGTCGACCTTAGAAACAATATAAGAATCAAGTGGCTATAATAAAAGTAGAGAATCATGAGAGACATGCATCAGTTAAAAAGGGTGTGAGAAAAGGTTGTAGTCTATCCCCGTAAATATCCAACTTTTATGCAGAAGAAGCAATAAATGAAGTCAAAGAAAAATTTCCATGTGGCATAAGTTTTACAGGGAGAAAAAATCAGTATGCTACGATTTACTGATGACATTGTCTTGTTAGCAGAACAGGCTGACGATATTGAGACGTTACTGAATGGAATTATCAAAGCAAGACTAAAGTGATTAAATGTAAAGAAATGATACCAATCACTGTAGATTAAATATAAAAATAGGATCGGATGCAGTAGGAGAAGTAAGTGATTTCTGCTACTTGGGAAGCAAAATTACAACCGATGGCCGAAGCAGGAGTGATATTAAAAGCAGAATACCTCTAGCAAAAAGAGCTTTCATGTAAAAGAGAAATTAGAAAGAACTTTTTAAAACTGTATATGTGGATCAGATGTAACAGGAGAAGTAAGTGAATTCTGCTACTTGGGAAGCAAAATTACAACCGATGGCCGAAGCAGGAATGATATTAAAAGCAGAATACCACTAGCAAAAAGAGCTTTCATGTAAAAGAGAAATTAGAAAGAACTTTTTAGAACAGCACTTTATGGTAGCGAAATATGGACTACCGGAAAGAAAGAAATTGAAGCATTTGAAATGTGGTGCCACAGAAGAATGCTGAAAATTGAGTGGACAGACAAAGCATGAAATGAATGAGTTTTGTAAATGATGGGTGAGGAAAGAAGTTTGTGGAAGAAGCTTACAGAAAGAAGAGACAGGTTGTTGGGTCATATTTTGAGACATGTTCGATTGGTTAATTTGCTGGTGGAGGGAAAAGGCGAAAAAAAAAATGCCATCTCTGCTACTATTGCATAGCACTTCCGGTAAGGGCCTCTGAAATAATTGTGCCTCAATTTAAAAGCAAACACCTTTGTCTACTGGTAAGCATGATTGGATTTTTTTTTGTCCAAAATCCCAAGTTTTCTTCAGCTGAGTGCAGTCTGGCAGAGGATAGACAGACAGACGTCTGGGATCCGAAGGGTTTTCTCGCTCAAGGTGTCTGAGGGCTGATAGAACCCCGGCGGTCAAATAATTGGGAATCCGGCCCAGTCTGGCCTCCGTCTGATTATCTCCCCGCGTGGAGCGGAGTGGGAGAGGAAAAACAATCGACACCAGTCTGTGGGGGCAGATAAAGGAAGACTGATGGATCTCCTGCAGCCCAGTGTCGCGGCTGATACGACCTGTCGTTCACACACACTGTCACACCGCAAACTGATTCCTCCAGTTTTAGGTGTGCTTTATTAATCAGACGAATACATTCTCCCAAATTATGGACAATAACTGACGGCTGTGGTTTTTTCACGACAGTTAGTTCCACGGGTTGCGATTGGAAAAGATAGCAAGATGGGAGTTGATTATTATATTTTTTTTGCTGTCATCAGTCTTTATCCTTTTCAACCCCCGTCCTCAATTATCTGCTTCATATATTCTAATCTCTGTCTTCCTCTACAGTTCTTACCTTCGATTGTTCCTTCCTCTAACAAATTAACCAATCCAGCATGTCTCAAAATATGACCTACCAGCCTGTCTTATTTCCGTAAGCTTCTTCCACAAACTTCTTTCCTCTTCCATCATTTCCAAAACTCGTTCATTTTGTACTTTGTCTGTCCACAATTATCAGCATTCTTCTGTAGCACCACATTTCAAATGCTTCAATTTTCTTTATTTTCGGTGTTCCTAAAGTCCATGTTTCGCTACCATAAAGTGCTACGCTCCACACAACGAGTTTTAAAAAGTTCTTTCTAATTCCTAGATCAATATTTGAAACTAAAAGGTTTCTCTTTTTCATGAAGGCTCTTTTTGCTAGTGCTATTCTGCGTTTAACATCATTCCTGCTTCGGCCATCGGTTGTAAGTTTGCTTCACAAGTAACAGAATTCACTTACTTCTCCTACTGCATCCGATCTTATTTTTATATTTAATCTACTAGTACTGGTATCATTTCTGCTACATATTACCACTTTTGTGTTACTTTGGTTTATTTTCAGTTCAAAATCTTCCTTCAGTATTTTGTTCATGCCATTCAGTAACTTCTCAATATCCTCAGCCCTCTCTGCTAATAAGACAATGTCATCAGCAAATCGTAACGTACTGATTTTTTCTCCCTGAAAACTTATGCCACATCGAAATTTTTCTTTGACTTACTTCATTGCTTCTTCTACATACAAGTTGAATATTAACGGGGATAGACTACAACCTTGTCTCACACCCTTTTTAATTGATGCATGTCTCTCATGGTTCTCTACTTTTATTATAGCCACTTGATTCTTATATAGTTTATAAAGTATTGTTCAGTCTCGATATCTTATATCTGATTTTTTAAAAATTTTGAACATCTTATCCCACCTAACATTATCAAAAGATTTTTCTAAATCAACAAATGCCATGAAAGTACCTTTGATTTACTTGATCCGCCCTTCAAGTATTAATCTTAAAGCCAGAATTGCATGTTACGAATTTTTATATTTTTCGTGCAATTAATGGTGAATTTGTTTTTATTAGTATTGTAAATTGACATTATTTTATGGAGCGAAACTGCGTAAATTGTATGTAATAATACGATGAAGGACAGTATTATGTATCATTCATTCATTATAAGTTTGTAATGATAAGGTTTGGTAAGAACAACGATGCTTGGAGGACAATCCTCAGTTGTTTGGACTGGTTTATGTTGATAATTTTGTGTGTCATATGTCTTTAATTTTAATTTCCGTATATTTAATAATGACTGAATAATTTTGTTCTAATTCTGTTTGTTTTAATAGGGTTTTGATTATTGGCTGCATTGTCGCCGCTACAAAAACATCAATCGGCTTTTTTTTCATGTTTATTTTTATTTTTTTATATTTTTTGTTATTTTGGATTTTTCTGTAACGTCTATTTAAAGGAGCGGCTGAGGCGAGTAGTTAGTTGTCAGTCATATTCAAAATTTTCGTTTGTGAGTTAAATCACTAGAATATTTGTGCTCTAGTGTATTTTGAGAAATCTGGTGCCTTGATCTTAAGCTCAAGCTAAAATAAATTTAAAGCGATTATTCAGTGTTGTCATGTGCTAGAATTATTTAATTCAGTCGAGAACAGTAGTAATCAGTAACCTTTGGGGAAAGGTAAAACCCTCTCGCGACCAACGGCAGCAATCTTTGAATTGGAGGACAAAGTGATTAGAGGGAAGCATCATGAATTAACTACGACACAAATTAATTAATTAACGAAGAGTCTATTAAAATTACTCTATTCCATAAACTATTAATTAAAATTGATGTCAGCACTATAATTATTTTCAAACCGCACAATTTTTTCTAAATTTTGTGCTGTAATTGTATTTGGTGTAGTATAATCCAGTGAAAAACTCTAAATTTCCAGGTTTAAAGATTTAAAAGATTTGACAGATTGACAAATGTGGGTTTCATCTTTCGTTAAATAGGTAAGGCATCATAATCAATGATCTGAAATGAGTCTCTTGCTGGTTCGCTATGTTCTGGAGCTGTTAGTTTCCCAGTCACTACGTTTTTACAATTTTGTAATTGGCTTTCGTAATGACGTTCTTCAATGCAGCACCTTGATTGTATCGCCAATGCGTTTCACTGTAATCATTCTTGCGTATACAAAATACGTATACTTAACCACAAACATCATAACAAAAAAACACTTGATCAGACGGAGCCTCGTGCACGAGGATCCGAACAACCTTTTAATATTGAACCAAACATTCATAAATCACAAACAGATCTGTGTTTAGAAACTACATAGAACAAAGAAAAATAACACATAAAAGTACAGCTTTAATGTTCCAAGGTATAAATATAAAAATATTTACTTGTTATGATACATTGTTTTACTGCTAAATTTCCATACCTGAAGGTAAATAATTTCAAAGAACTTTAACAATCTTCGCCTGAAAACTTTTTTTACTTAGAAAAAATCTTATTAAATACGTTAAAATACATTTCTACGCAGTTGATACTTTTAATGATTTATTTGCAGTATCGTGGCCCCATTTTTTGTATAACTTACCGCCAACGTGTTCAGTCACCCCTGCATGATAGCAACCAGCGTGTTAGAGCTGTTAAGTTCGCTGCTTGCTTTCAGCTGAGTTATGGGCAATCCACGTCTCGTTATCAGTGGCGATGGTAATCGCGACCATTTCCCTCATTCATGACATTTTCACCATTAAAATCATCAATTTGTCTGTAAATTTCCGACGCACAAACCTTACTTGTGTGCAAAAATCTTATCACCGACCGAACTTCGCAGCCAGTAGGATTTTCGATTTCAACGTCCATTTTAAACTGCCACAGGAAAGTGATATCTCATACAATTGTTACGCTATACGTTCGGTAAACAACTGAAGGCGACGTCATCACAATGCCGTGAATTGCACGTTCCCTATGGGGAACCGATTCTTATTTAGTAGGCGCGCCTCGTAACAAGCCGAATGAGCATTGTGTGTACATACAATATTTAATCAATTATATTCTCCATCCGAGAATATTACATCAATATTCACTGTCCGTAAATTCTTCTTTCTTATATCTTTAAACGTTTATCATGAAATTACGTTCTACGTCAAGAATTAAACTTTCTTGTATCCGTAATAAGCAAGTTTAAATTTGAAATGAAATAATAACTCAGTTTTTTGTTCTGCAGTTGCTTCTTAAAAAAAAAAATTAAATTAAACGCCATCTAGTAACAACTGATTTGATAACGTAAGTATACCAGACAAATTGTGAATCTTGTTCTATTGGAAATCAAATTGGCTGCAAACATATTGGACAATTGCAAGATCTGTATACATCACAAATCATTCAACAAACAAAACATAAATCCCATTCATAACAAAAAATACAATAAAGAAGCCTAACATCGTCAACATTGTAAGTGACCTGTGCCAGCAGTTACGAATATAAGAAATAGCTTGCCAACAGTGCAAGCAATATGCATACACCAGACATGCAGAAACGAAAGCACTTTATTTCCCATGGATATAAAAGAAATTTTGATTTAATTACCACTAAGCAGGAAAGTAATGATTTATAAATTATTAAACTCGTCTCATATAAAAGTTTACTGATGAAATTCATTTTAAGTTTTCTTTTAGATTAACAGAACACATAGTAATATATGGTGCTATATGATCATTAAGTGTACCAAATTAGATCTTACAGGCAATTATGGCTGCAGCAAACCTTCCGTGTAGCAATGGTAAGAATGAATAGAAATCTCATATTGTTTAATATACTTAAAATTGCTACCACGTATTTCGTTCAAATATACGATTGTGAATGAAATGTTTGAACATTGTATAGATGCCTCATTACGCCTAGAAACAACAAAGGAGACAAAGTACCAAAAACGAATCTTGCACTAATACAAATATTGATAACAACCTAAAGATAATCGAAATATCTTTCGAACTGTCATTTTTGAACGGCGAGCATTTAAATGAATTTGTAACAGAAACAACCTCATTAAAAGGCAGCTAAGTAAACATTCACACAAACATATAATCACACACACACACAAAATCACAGCAATGATGAAAACTGAGTTCAGTAGATTGACAGAGCAACTAGGAATGCAAAATAAAATATTAATGTGAATTTCGTAATAAAACAAAAGCGCACTGAGTATGAGTTCACAGACGAGTAAAAAATGCTGTCCACTAACATGTGACAGTTACCACTATATCGGTTAAGCATAGCGTATCTGAACTATGATTTGTAAAGCATGCATACTGTCTACAATTACATTATGTGTGTTTACTGCCGTTGATGATGCCAAAGACCACCGCGTCTGGTGAATAAATATCAATCGTAATAGTAATTAATAGCTGGTGATTAATTTATGTACATTAAATGAAGAATTCGTTTTGCTGTGCTGACGGGAGGTAACCTGTAGTTGGCCCGCTAAGCAATGAGGCCACGGACGGTGAAGCTCCTCTGCGGCCATCGAGAAATAATCCGAGCCGACCGCCCCCTCGCTCTCTTCTCCCCACGGACGCCGACAAGTGGCCGTCACGGCAGACGTCGCGACGACTGCTGACGTGCTCCCTCAGTGGCCATTAGACCGGCGGCTCCCGCGGGACCCTCATGCACCACTGCTGACGAGGTGATCGCTTCCTTTGTTGTTGGACGAGCGCTCTTCCACGGATAGTGAGCTTTCATTTGGGACTGAACTGAGAGGGAGCTCGAGCCGCTCGTGACGATATTATAAGATTCGTTAATACTATATATAACCATAAATCAAATCTGGATGCAAGTTTTACCAATCGTTTGCCCTTATCGATAAGACGAGCAAAGGTACTGCGTAAGGTGACGTCCATTAATTACGTGGGGTATTTTTTCGGAAATCCGGTTACACCTCTTGGTGAGATTAGGTGGGACATCCCAGCCGTTGGTGAGGTTTGGTGACACCTTGTTCTTTAAGGGTCGTGAGACACCCCCCCACAACATGGGATCGATGTGGGATCGACGTAGGATCGATGTCAGATCGACATGGGTTCGACTTGGGATCTACATCTGATCGACGTCGGTGGTTTAGATCTTTCTTTTAGCTCCACTGTTCTTCCAAGAAGCAAACAGATGACGTGAGTTTTCTATTGATCCCACGTAATTAATGGACGCCCCCTAAGTAATTTAAGAACACTGCGTAGAATGCTGAATTTACTTCACAGAATGTTCTGTCCATATCACATGGAACTGAACTGAAATCTCGAGTCTGGAAGAATATCTACCTTTCCCTGTGACCCCAAGCCACCAGAGGGCTGCGGGATCGGATTTAAATCCCAAGCGCCTAATACAGGCCGTCTTGATTGCGGTTTTCAGCATTAACACAGGTGAATGCTGGGACGGTCCTCAACCTCCGCAACATAAACTATACATTTAGAAAATATGGATGTCTGTGATGAGAGTGTGTTTAGTTTAGCGTGTTGTTTGCACTGTGAATTAATGTAAGATGAAGGAAGGGAGTAAATCTGGTTAGGGGAGTCCATTAACTACTTGAGAGGTGAAATAAGGGGGGGGGGGGTCTGGTAAAATCTCACCAAGTGGGGGGAGAGGATTTGACAGAAACCTCATGTCGTCTTTTTAAATTCTTGATGGAAAGTAGAGATAAAAAAAGAAGTCTACAAATGAAGTGGATATTGACTTTTGGAGGGTATAAGATCTACAGACGAAGCGGATACCGACTTTAAGGGTTGGGGTGAGGGGGGGGGGAGTATAACCGCCCTCGGAAACAGGAGAGATATAAAAAAGGTCTCAAAAATCCGGAGGAGGGGGGGGGGCAGCAAAATTTCACGTCATCTTAGGGGAGGGGGAACATGGGTCCAACCAGATCTCACCAAATCTCACCAGAGAGAACGGGGGGGTCCAGAATTCCGGAAAAATACATCACTTAAATAATGGATGCTCGTATTGCAGAGTGATGAATAAAGTTTTACATGAGGAATCAGTGAATTTTAACTAATATCCTACTTATACCAGAAATAATGTAGTGTTGATTTAGATAGACCACAGTTTCTCAAACCCTTATGAAAATTTCTCGAACAATGGCGAACTCCCTTAAAAAAACAGTTTTCTTTTATTTTTTTAAAAATAAATAAGGATTTTTGTCTGAAAAAAGTAATACAGTAACAAAGAGAAATAGGCTACTCATTAATTGGATGGATAGGCTTGTTTCTTGCCGCAAGCTGAGTCGATTTTAGGAGCAATTTTGTTCATTTTCAATCTCATTTTACCATTTTGCTTGTTGTATTCGCAAGATACCCACCCAGCAGCCATAAAGTAAATCTTGTCGCGAAATCCCTACGCTTAACTGGCGAATCCCTACGGGTTTGTGTTCCCCACTTTGAAAACCCCTGAGTTGGACCATTGCTTGAATGTGGCGGTGTAATATGGGACCCACATTTTTAGTACCGAATACCGGAGTTGAAGGGTGTGCTAAATTTGTGTGTGGAAATTATCGCAGAACCCGTTGAGTATTTGATATGATAAAGGAGCTGGATTGGGAGAAAATGGAACTCAGGAGGAGGGTGAAGAGAGTGCTGGGAGTGAACAAGACACATGTTGATGATGAAGCTCGGATGGATATTGGTCGAAGAATTAGGAATGGATGGAAAGAGATGACCATGACCACAAGCTGGCATTCGATTTCATGAATAAGGGAGTTGGAAAATTTTCTTTTATGGGTAACGGTGTCTCGGATTATAACAAATTACCAAGTGATGAATAATTTACTAAAGTAATTTAAAATTAAAATTTATAAATCACATGTATAAATGGGAGGGAGTGGAATTTAAGACTCAAAGTATATAATATAATTTTAAAAATAATAAAAATGGGGTAATTAGATGATAGGGGAATTGCCACCAGAGCGTGAGCTTCATCGCAATTAATAATTATAATAAGTAAAAAAGATGACGCGTAATTCTATTTATTTGTCCCGTTTATATTAAATCAGCTATCAACCAAATTAAAGTCTTTTGCGATGTTGTATAGTACTGACCAAATACGCTTACAAATGAAAGTTCTCTAGATTTTTGTACTTTTAGGATTCCCTCGAATCCAATTGGTGCGAGATGAGATGTGTAGATTTGGAATGGGTCAAAAAGCAAAGCTTGCAGGAATTCGACTCGTGTTCATCCCTCTCCTCTTTTATTTAGACAGTTGTTTACATGCACTACGCGAACGAAATATATTTTCGCCGGAATGCCGATGCAACAAAATCCCGATAGGGGGCGCGCGATAAGGGATGTTTTAAGCGAATTAACGCGCGCATCCTGGCGAGCACTCTGTTTGAGTAATTAGAGAGCCATTACATTACTTCCGAGCAGTGGCCAGTTGCCGCACCAGACCAGATAAGCGAAAACTCACAGCTCGCTGTGTGGAATCAGCACTGTTAGTGGTCAGCGGAATACATCGGGGACGTAGCGGGCGAGACTCGCACATAGATCCTACAGGGAAGTCAAACCCAGAAACAACTAGAAAGAAGATCAATCTGTCCTCCTGCTAGTTGCTCAAGCCTCCACCCCAAGTAACGGGAGTCCTCCTGATACGGCGAACTTATTGTCTAAGCGGTACGAGATTATTCTTTGAAACTTCACTTTTTAAGGTGGTTTCAGAGGGCCCGTGGATTTGTCAGCAGCGCCGGTCTAGCTATCAACAGACCGCGCATCTATCCGTCGCTCAGTCGGTAAACATCAAACGCCCGGTTAGCTAAAACAACAACAGGCATCGTGGTGGGGAGGTGGTTGCGAAGTGGTGAAGGTTAACCTGTGGCGCGTGCAGATCCGTACAATTCGGTGCATGCCGCGGCCGTGGGAAACCACCTTTACAGGTCCTCCACGTTACCCGATGTCGCAGAGGCTCTGTGATGTATTCCGACGTTGGCTGGTTCAAGCCACGGTCGACAAAATATTTTTCATTCATCATTCGAGACTTGATCTTTATACCCGGTTACCAGATTGTGTGCCTTGCGCCTATGTAAATTCCCAAACCTCTCCGAAATACAGGGTGTCCAGAAAAGGACTCCCTGATTTCAAAATTAAATATCTCGAAAACAAAGATCGATAGAGGAATGCAGTAAACGGTATGTTTATCGTGACAGCTGTAAGAAGTGTATACAGCAGTTTGAAATAATAGTTACAAAAGCTGCTAACAGATGGCGCTGTAATCGCCATACGTAATGCCTAAATAGTGATCCGAAGCTCAGGGCGATCAGTTCCACCATTCTGTAGTGCCAATGGTGAACATTTTGAAAACATTGTGATGTGATTGTTTGCAAAGATTGTTTTCATACGATTATTTCACTTATGTATGCTGATATGAGCTGTACAGCGCCATCTGTTAGCAGCTTTTGTAACTATTATTTCACACTGCTGTATACACTTCTTACAGCTGTCACAATAAACATACTGTTTACTGCATTCCTCTATCGATCTTTGTTTTCGAGATATTTAATTTTGAAATCAGGGAGTCCTATTCTGGACACCCTGTAAGTATCGTGTGACGGTTTTTCGTCCGTAGGATGGAAGATTTTTTATTTTTACAATTTTTTTATTATTATTTAGCACCCATTTCTACAGCCTAGTATCTAGAAACTAAAATAGGCCTTAATTTATTGTCTCGCTGTTAACATATATTATAGCTTCCTAAACTTGCCGCATTTTGTTATAATTGATTTGTTACAGTTTTCTAGTTTTGTATAGTGTTTGCAGTTTCCTATACACTTTATGGTTAGAATTTTTAATATTTCACTGTCACTTTATACGTCTACCACTGCTACTATTACTACGATCTACTACTCTGCCATCTAAGAAAGCATTCTTCTTGGCATCGGAGCGGTAATCCGAATTCCAGATCTCCCGGAATAGCGCACGTTCTCAGTCTCTCTGGCAGCCAAAGTGACCGAGAAGGCCGCCCATCGGGAGACTGGCTACTTCCAACACTGGTTGTGAGAACTAATTTTCCAATAATATATATGTAATTGCAGAAGTAAGGTATCTTTAATATGCGGCTATTAGATTGTTCGTTTTCACAGGTGGACTAGATAATATTAACATATACTGCCTGTATTTGTTACTTTCAATAGTATAAGTTTGAACAAATTCCCATTTTAAGATTATTGGCTACATAATGGGTGGAAGGATGGGAGAGCATGGCGCATGGGAGATCTGATAGCCAACTTCAAAAACTGTAAGAATGAAATTTATGTTCTTTCACCTATATACAGAACATGTCGCCAATGAATTAGAACTAAGGTATTTGAGACTGTATTCAATGTTACTGATAATATTAGTTACCAGGAGTTAAACGAGATGAATAAAGAGATTAAGCAGCAAACATTGTCGTTTCTCTGGTCACCTACTATATGGTAACCAGTTTTACTTTTCACTGTAATCCAATTAGATTTTCACGTTTTAATTCATGACCAAAGCCAAAGTTTTTATTCGCTTGATTCATACGGTGCCACTTTCCTGTACTTTATAACCTTGTTAACAATTCTTTATTTTCATTTCAGGTAAGTGTTCTGCATTAGCGGCTTGGTTTCAACTGGTATGTACTTATAAAAGTAATACATGTTTTCTATTCTTATTCTCAATAAGATTTCTCTTTTCAAGTTACATATCGAGTGTCTGTGAAAGAACAGAAACTAACATCATTGTAATTTGATAGTTATCTTTTAGGTCCCATTAAAAGACATGGTAGTCCATGTTTCTTTTTTCTGTAGTAAGGTTTCATATAAAAAATGTTTTTGTGGACAATGTAATTTTGCTATTTAAAGGTTAAATGTATTACAAATACCAAAACTTTGTTCTCGCAGTTTGTAACCATGTAAACGCACAGTTCCATTTGGTGAAATTAGTTACTGCAGGACGACACAAGTTTATTATTTTATGTACTTACTTATGATTGCTTTGAAGCGATTGTAGATTCTGTCTGACCGGCCGCCACGAGTTTGTACTCGAAATTAAATACTAAAAGTCATGAAACGAGTCACATTTACATAAATAGAACAACTTTTCATAGAAACAGTCATCACTCGTTTATTACGTGAAAAGTAATTTCACAAGTACGTTACACAATACACCGTCGTAAACTCGGACTTCAGAGATTGAAGATTGCATGGTCCAATTAAGCAGTGAATACGATCGAGCATTTATAAAACCGTCACTCACACAACACAGCCTCCTATGTCACTGTCCGCAGTTGTTGTCTGAGCACACAACACTCTCCAACAGTCGTTGACATCGTCCCTAAAACTGTTAATACACTTTCAAATATTGTTTTAGACCATCTCATATTCACCAGCACATGGCGCAATACACAATCAACTGATGCGTACACACATTTACTCTACCCACGCGCCATCTTAAACCTTACTATACTACTCCGATAGTCCGCTCTGCGGCTACCAATCGATCTATCGATCGTATCGTTACAAGTGTCTGCATTAAGTTTCTGTTTTTTAGAAATATTAATGTGACTTCATTACACACAATTCTCTTTGGACATAGTTTATTTACGAACTTTTTTTATTTTTAATTTCGAACCACATCATTCATATTTTACTACATCAAAAAATGTCTAATTCACTAGTTGTACAAATTTATCATGTAAAAGATTACAATTTTTATCCTTCGATTTCTCATAAAACATAATCCACTCGGGTCTACCTATTAGGATGAATACCTGAGGTATAAGATACGTTCTTCTTCTTCGCTGTCCAGTCCACACTGAACAACTATCCTCGTTAAATTTACTTTCTCTATGTCTTCCAACAGTTACAGTAAACTCTCTTTCCTTGCGTCAGTATGGGAACTAATGAGTTCATTCCCATTGTTATGCAGGATACTTATCTGTTCCCAGTTAGTAAATCAGAAACATCTTCACAACACTTTCTGTTTCTGAATACAGAAAGGCTCTTAGCCTTTTTTTAATCCTTACTATTTCAGCTTTAGAAACAATTGAAAATGGTTAGGGAAGGTTCTGTAAGTCTGTACTTTTTCCTATCTGTGAAATGAAAAAGAGGGATTAGGTTGAATTTTTGCCATATTCTGCTGAGCTAGAAAGGCTTTTGCTATATTAACATTTTCTTCTACCTCTTACCTGTGCACCTGACTACACCACCTCCACTATAACTCCGAGATTCTCGCCTGGAGTAAGGATCTCTATCTCGACCAGTATCACTTTCGCGGAAGCACATTCACTTAAGAGAGGCGACTCAAGGTCAGTTTGCAGTATTCCCACTCATCTGCTCTTACCCCTACAGGCAAAGGGGAAATTTCCATTCGCCTACATGGATATACCGTTCATTTTCGAGAGGTTCTAATGGAGGGAATGGAATCCAACGTACTGTCGTGTGTCGGTTGCAGCCAGATTTGGCGATGCGACAGTAACGCCCCGTTCGCCGGAACTGCTCGGTTCGTCATATGTATTTCGTAGAATACAGCATTGTTCTTGTCTACGAGCTAGCATATAAGATTTCCACGCTCCAGCGCACCCTTTGGAGCAGCGTGCTCGAAAGAGGCAGTCCGCTTCAACCATCTACGCAGTCGAGGGCGCAACTTCAAAGCCAGCGCCTTCTCTCCCAATAAGGCACAACACCGCGCAGCTGCTATTGAAAGCCGATGGCGGAGGCATCCGGTGGCCAGGCGGCTGCCTTCATTGTCTGCCGCATCGCTGCGAGGCCAACCGAATTAAAACGGAGCACAACAGAGCCTCTGACATTTCGGTGAAATTCTGCCGGCATTCTCGACTAGCCTATATAACCCGTCTCGGGCCAGGTCTAAATCTCCCTAATCAGCAAAGAGAACGTCCATAAACTGCGTGACTCGATCTGGAAAAGGGGGGGGGGGAATTCAGATCCAGGCCACGCAGCTTTCCATTCATATTTTTAATTATTTGTCAGTTAAAATACGGCACAGAACACACAACAGCATGTGAATATTTATTGCCGTCATTTAACTACCTCCGTATGTAATTTACCATAGGCAGACAAGAGAAAACATAACAAAAAGTTGTCTTGAATCAATGGGGGAAAAAAGATACTTGATACGTGGGGAAAAGGGGTGGGAGAGTAGAGGCAAAAGCCACGCCAGGCTACGTGTGAGGGGAGGGGGGGTGGCATTTCACAGGAGGCAAAAAATGGAGCTACGTGGTTTATGGACGCTCCCTAACTGAATGCTTGGAAAATCTCCGATTTATTATTACTGTGCCAAAGAATAGAGCACCAAATTAACAGACAGTTGAAATGCTGTAATTTCCCCAGTTCTAGAACATACTCGGAGACAAACATGAAGTTATTACGAAATTTCTTCCACTCATTATCTCATTATCAATTTGCAAAGTGTTATATTAGTGAGTGCCAACTTCAGAACAGTCAAATATCACGATAAATATAAACAGCTAAACTACAGTCATATACATTTCATTAAAAATAAAATTCACTAAAAATTCTTCTTGAAGGTTTCATTTTTACTCACCAAAAAAGCACTTCAATCGGATAATTTTTAAAACTAGACAGTGTTGTTCTTATTATTTTTTGTCAACAATATTTCATCTGGTTTGATGCAATTATCTCTCTCTTCCTACCTTTAGTTAATATCTACATCTCAACATATTCATTACAATTTAAGTCCTGAATTATTTGCTTCATATTTTCTTGCCTTTTCTTTGCTTTCCTTTAAAGTTTCTTCCATCCACTGTTCCCTCCTGTAAGAAATTTACAAAAAGTGTGACGTATGTGGTCGCAACATACTATTATTGACAGCTATTGAAACATTACGTTCTACTGTTAACAAAACTATATAACCTTCAGCGATTTAATTTAACTGCGTTGGAGCGAATGATCCGGTTTCAATTTCCCTTGCCATCTAATTATACCTTTCTTATTATTTTTTATTATTATCTTATAAAGTATGGATGCAATATTGTCCAACCCATCTACTTTTGCCATTTACGAATTTTAATTTTAAATTCCTCCAACGTTTTTGGCAAATTATCCATCTCCTGCCGTGGTAATTTATTGCAATCCCTGACACCCTTGCTCAAAAAAGAAAATTCCTCCCACTGCATGAACTCGAATGCCAGCCCGGCATTTTCTTGGAATAATTTCTGTAAACCATGGGATACCGAAATATGGTTCTCCGCACGAGGATTCTAATCCGAATTCTGCCAAATGAGAGCGCGTAACGTTACCGTTATAAAAATTTGAAGAAAGAAACTTTACGTAATAGATACCTCAGTATATCATTTTTTAATATTAGCTAAATATTATATGCTATGGCAATTGTACCGTGTATACTAGTACCAGAACAACTCAAAAACTACTGCGCAGATTTTGATAGGTGTTTCACCATTTTAATGAATAAAATCCCAACTGAATGGTTTGGTATGTCCTATGCATCAATATTAAATAATGCCGGAGCAGTATATAAAATAAACATCAAATATGAAATACCAAATAGATGCATACCTCCTACTTCGTAAAAAAAAATAATCTTATGTAACGTTTCCTTCCTCAAACTTTGGTTTTTATTCTTTAAACCCCATAGATAGCCACACAGAATGCGAAGAGGAAACTATGTAGAGTGGAAAAATGTAAATTAATTTTAATAATTTAATGAAAAAAAAAACTTTAAAGATCTTCTTTGTTTTTCGCAGGCTGCATAGCTACAATCTATGATGTTTGGAAATGAAATTATATCCGCTGTTAATAGTGAGTAATGCATATTTGATGGGTTTGAACATTAAAGCGAACTGTGTAGATCTTTCCGAGAACTTCGTTCCTTTCTTGAAACTACTTTCTCAGGCCGCATAGCTACAATCTCTGATGTTTGGAAGTGAAATTACATTCGCTGTTTAGTAAGTAATGCAGATCTGATGATATTTAACACAAAAGAGTACTGTTTAAAATCCTTGGTGTTGGCATTTACGGTATTTTTATGATTTATTGTTAAACGATTCTGTCTTCTCCACACTTTTTTTTTTATATTTGTTTCCACGAATTGCTGTGGTTATTTCGATGAAACTTGGTATACATGTTCCTGTTATGATACCTAAAAATATTGCGGTAATAGATTAACCCCTACCCCATCCCTTTTCTTAGTTTTTGGGGGGTCACATATGTATAGAAAATGGAGCGATAGATATGAAATTTTATTCACAAGCGCAGAAAACTGAGCTCTGGTATGACCTTTAGTATTTCATGTAAAGGCAAATCAATCAAGACCATACTGGACAACTCCGTGAAATCTGCTTGTTGTTAATATTAATCGGCTGTCTTAAAAAGTGCGGGAAAAGTGATTATGAACTTTTATTAACTAAAACGTAGCGATATTTTATACTAATTATTTTCGGAGTTCCTTTCAGTAATTTAATGCAATATTTTGAATAACCGAGTTATTGGAGGATAGCAGCTTGGAAGAAGTTTTGTAGACTTGCAGCACAACGTTGAAGAGCCTCCAGCAACCGAGAGGCGAACATCTCGCACACTGGATTCGGAAAGAGAAGAGAATGCGAACAATCACTTGGAGGGTGGAAAAAAAAGGAACGGAGAGCAGGGAGAGGGAACAAGCGACCGCTTATGAGGAGACAAGGGAACGCATTGTACGGAGCGCAGACTGGGTGGCTATTGATTGAGAGGAAAAGCGACGACTCCTTTAAGCTCACGCACTGAAAGGTTCCCCCGCCCCCTACCCCCTCCTCGAAACAGCGCTAACACGAGGCAGAATCGTTTTAACGAGAGCGAGGTTAATGGCCCAAAAAAACCAGGAAAGCCTTCGAGACGTGCCTTAAGCCATTCCGAAACTCCATCGGATGGAGAAGACAGGTTTGCAACATTTTAGTCCATAACTGAGTACTGGCTTCTATCCAAAACAAATAAGTCTAGGAGTTTAAGATACAGCGCTTACACTACGAGATTACTTCCGTTTACTGGATTCACTTTATAGGCTATATAGCTCAGATTGTATATACACACACGACAACATTTTTAAATTAGTAACATTTCACGAATGTAGATAAAGATACCTAAAAGTTCTATAATATGGTATGGTGTAATAGAGCTTTCGTTTTTAGGAATTGTTGGGTTGTTATTATTTATTTATTTTTGCTTGATTTTCTGGGAATCTACATTCTACTAATAATAATTATCGTAATGATATAAAATCTAGATTTTTCCAAAAATATGGAACACCAAGGTTAATATTATAGGTCACATCCAAAAAGATGTGAAAGCTTTAAACTTATTTGGAGCGCACACTCTTGTGGCAATTTCTCTGCACACCCTTCTTCCCCCTATCCTGCACCCACCTACATTTGCCCTCTACAAATTTTAACTTTAAATTCTTTTAACGTTTTCGGTAGGTTATTCATCATTTCTCTTGGTAACTCATTCCAATCCCTGACACCCTTACCTAAAAAGAGAATCTTCCCACACCCTTGTGCCTGAAATCGAGTGCCAGCTTGTGGTCATGGTCATCTTTTCCCTTCCATGCAACACTTTTCATACCTAAACCAATATCTTTCCATGCCTCATCGCCAGTATACGCCCTGTACACTCCCATGACCTTGTTCACCCTCCTCCTGTCTTGCAATGAATCCCATTCCAGCTCTTTTATCATATCAGTTACTGATTGCATTCTGCGATAATTTTCCAGAAACAAATCTAACAGCCCTTTTTTTGAATCCTCTCCAACTACATTACCATATTCCAGCAATGGTTTGACCAAAGTTTTGTAACCCAATTCCTTTACTTCTCTCGTACATCCCCTCATCACTCTCTCCAACAAGTGGAGGGTTTTGAAACCTTTTCCTACCACCTGTCCAATGTGTCCTGCCCAGTAAAGCTTGTTATCAAATATAATGCCAAGATACAGTATTTAATTATCCGATACGTCAATTACCCGAGCAACGAATTTTTCTTCGAATTGTTCACTATTTTACAGAAGTGTCAACTTTGTTTCTATATACAGTGCAGTTGTTTTATTCGTAAATTCCACTAACAAAGAACCAGGTGCAATAACGTTTACACCTTTCGTTTGTTATTCTGATATCGCCGCAATATCCTCCTGACCAACCGCACACTGGCTTTGATGTTGAATGTTTGTTGTAGCCGTGACGCGACAACAAGTCTTCCAGTGTGTAGATAGTTAGTCCAGGGCTGGCCAACCCACGAGCCGCACGGGGCCCGCATTGAATATTTTTCCGGCCCGCGAGATTCATCACAGTTTTACAAAATATATTTACTTTATAATGGCAAAAGTAGTGAAAACTAATGTTTTAAAAAAATACATATTTGTGCATCCATATTTTTTAAATTTATATTATTTATATTTATACATTTTCTATATATCGTTTTTAGTGCTATATATTTCTTTACCATGTGCTTTTAGTATCACTATTATTGTATTATCTATGCTTGCATATAAGAATAATAATAACTCGTTATATTTCGCTCCAAAAATGTATTTTGTGGGTCTAAATCTAATATGGGGATATATAATTTTATATGCGACCCGCGGAGTCATGATGCATTTCCAAAGTGGCCCGCAAGGTCATTTGGGTTGGCCACCCCTGAGTAAGTAGTTTCTTTTAAAGATCTGAAACACGACGTACTCGTCGTGAACCTTTGTTATTGATTTGCTATGTTGGTGAGTTCTGTTGACTTTAGTATCTCGTTCCAATATGATACACATATAATGGCTTCATGTTCATCTCATAAAAGGAAGCATAAGTGTCTCCAAAATGAAGCAAAAGAAAACAAGAGTCTACTTTTACTTGGGATATGTAAAATTATGGAGTAGTTAAAGTAATTTTAAAGGCAAAAAAAAAACCAGACAAACCTAATCCATAAAACTAGAAAATCCGAACAATTCGATAATCCGAACCACCCTCGGTCCCAATTAGTTTGGATAATCGACGCTCCACTATAAATCAATTAATTCATAGTATAATTTAAATTTAATCCTCCCTCTAATAAATGCTTAATTTCTTTCTAGTCAGATTAGTAAGTCATCGAATTATTATGTTTGCACCCAAATACAGACAAATAAGCTGACAGAGATCATCCAAAAGGGTCTCAGCGTTGCTTTATTGTTCTCAACGACCAAAGTGTGTGAAGGGAATCATTCAGGTCTGACGTAAATTGAGAAGACATGGCTTCCATCCCCACTCCGGCAACTCTGATTCCGTTCCTCCGTGATGTACGAAATGAATCCAGACGAATGAGTCCTTCAAAACAATTGGAGACTATTTCGCTTTTGTTCTATGAGCAAAATCCTCTCCCGGTTCTAATGACTCTACCTCGCACAATTGCAAAGCCCCAATAAGATAAAACCGGGAAAGAGCGTTTCGAGCCCGGATTGAAAACTCTAATGACAGATATCGATGGAGTAGATGACTTCAATCGCCAGGCGCATAAATCGACGGCTGACATAGTTTCTGTTTACGTAATGAACTCCGTTCAATGGTTGTCCAAAGCCGCGACACCTTGGACCTTACACAGCTCGTGCAATTGTTCACATTCAACCAGAATTAATCTGGGTTTTGCTATACCATTAATTAAAATTAGATTAAAAACACTTTGAATAAAATAGTATTAGTATTTGGTAAATTAAGCACAAAATAAACATTTTTGATTTAATTTCTCCCTGATGACCGCTCTCTTCTCTATTTTATCGTACCCAAAAAAACTATTTACTCGCTTTGGACCCTCCTTGAATATAATTTTTCAAAATTTTAATTACGGTTCTTGGTTTTGGATCTGTAACTTATTCCGTTAATAAGGTAGAGGCGTGTGACAGACGAACAAACAATGCAATCACATAAGTAGGATTCTGTTTCCCTTCGGATAGAAACTTTAAAAGGAAGGGGGGGGGAGAAAGAATTACTCAAAAAATTGCGAACATACCTCAAAATACTTAAAATAATACGAATATACGTAAAAACAATCAAACTTAAATAATTTTTAGACAACGGCGAACATACGTCAAAATTCTTCAGTTACGTTTATTGTTGTGAATAGATTTGACATTGCATCTTGTCACCGACTTAAAATAATGTTCTCATGTGACTAGGTGACTAAACAAGGTATTTACACACGATATTTCGTTGATTAAAAGTACCGTCGGCATCTTCTGGTGAAGTGACTTCATCACAATATGGCGACGGAGTTTTCGATCGCCGAAGTATCACTTGTAAACATCTTGTTCACTCGGTTAGTAATCCGAGAACATTGCAGTATTTCTCAACGCCGAGAAGAACTTTGTTCTTATGATAGTGATATGGAATACACAATATTCGAAACACCTGCTTTTCAATATTTTTACTCGGGTTGGTGAGCGCTAGCAAGATGATTGACATTCCTGAGAGCGATCTGATCAAGGTCAAGTGAGATGTGTGCAGTGTGGGTCACTGAGAAAGATACAGTTTCTGACATCTATTGAGAATGACTAAAACGTGACTTTTGTTTCATATTTCCACAAACGGCGCGGATCGACCTGGATAGATTTGAGTGGCTCCCGGAATTTTTACGCGAAAAGGACTAGGCTATGGCGTGGGTGGCTGGTGGGACCAAGGGAACTTGTTCTCAAGGACTGGCGGAGAGCAGATCTCAGCGGACGTGGCAAGATGTTCATTTGTCGGGATGAAGAGTAGTAGTTTTGAAAGTTTCCTCCTACGGAAGCAGTTATAAAAGTTTGCAATTGTAAACACAACAAACTCAAATAGTTTGTCGTAGATGTTGAAAAGTGTCAACTGTTATTGCTTAACGTCAGTGGCGTAAGGAAGCTACTCTATCATCCGTGCTGCGCCACAAGTCGCAGAGAAACTGTTAAAGTACTCAATGAGTTCGTAAACAGAATTGTTTTTCACGCAGAACGTCTCGAAGCGACCCTACAGATAAATCTGCCGCGATAAAGAGGAGTCATGCTAAAATTTCATAGTATTCAATTGAGCTAGCAAGGTCGGATGTTTTTATGTGCCATGCCGATGGTTTTTGATGTACTCATTTCTTTACATTTTTGTTTATATATAAAATGTCGTTGTGCTACCTTATTTGTATTAGTTAAATAAATGTTCAAATATTTTTTAAAAATATAATCTCAGTGTCAACAACGCGATTTTATCCCATCACTACTCTCAATATTAATATTGTGCTGAATAACTGTCAGCACAGGAAGAGATGCGTGGAAGAGCTCGTGTAATAGATTTCCGCCCACAACACCCTTCCCATCAATTAGAAGCGCCAAAGGTTTCGCGTTGTTCGAGGTTTAAGTGAGTTACCAATAGAGGGTAATTTCTAGACCCATGTTGCTATACATGTATCGAATGCTCCATGACCGGGGTCGACACGGGTGCCGGAAAGGACTCCCGCCTCTCACCGGGACCTCACACACGCCGGACGAAACGATGCTCTTGGTGTGACATTCATTGGGCGCGGCTGCGGTCGCGTATCCATCCGTAAGGGTCCGCTCACCAGTCGGGGGCCACGTGCCTACTTCAACTCAGTTTGTGAGTGAAAGTGTATGCCGCCCCTCTGAGCTGCAGTGCTAAAGTGTTGAGAAGAATCGATCTCTGCGTGCAGCTGCATTACCGCCCTCTGCTGATACCAGGAGTTGGACTACTGAACCGCTACGCGTTGGTAATGTACTTTTGGGTGTTATCGCTACCACTGTAATGTCGTGAGCTCCGCGCAGAAAAAGCTGCGGATGGTCCCCCGCCTGTATTGTTAATAGCGGTGCCGCTTGCGAGAGTGATCATGCTCACTGACTGTTTTTAGTTAGCTAGTCTAGGCTCACAGCTACTGACAACAATAACTTTGTTACAATCATTGCAATATATCTTTTAATCTTGAACTGTTTACGTTATGTAATCTTCGTAATCGACGGAATGCTTTGTGTAATTAAATATTGTAAGGTGTAGTTGCCTGTGTTTCTCTGATTAAGGATAAGAACCACCCTATCCCTAATGTAAATGTTGACCTGGTATCTTACTAATACATTTTTGTCGGTGGTCTCTGGTAAATTAGTAGTGATTGTTTTTAAATTTACGTTTCACGAGTTGAAACAGTACAGTGTTCAATCATTTTACAATTTATAATGAACAGAAAATATAAGTAAAGTGACCTAAAAAGAAGGTACGTTACATTATGAAACGTTATCCTGTTTCATGCTATTACTTCACTTATTTGTGAGCAGCTAGTGAGTTTCTTTCCTTTCTCGGGATGATCCACAGTCTGTTTTGCGGAGGTGACCACCCACTGAGATACGGCGTAGTGGATCCGCATCTGGCAGCGTCTTGGCTTGCGAAGCAGCCGCCCATAAATACTGAGTGGGACCGTGCCCACGAGCCGCCAGCGCGGGTTGTGGAATATTAGACACGAAAAATATGGCCGCACCCGCTCGCCGGAATTAACTGTTGTTTACGTCCCTCATCGCACAACACTGAAATGTAATATGACTCAAATTACACTGCTCCAGTACATAATTTATGTTCGTCTCCTTACCGGCTACTTTTTTTCCATCTCGTTTTCCTACTTCCGTCATCGTTAGTTCCCGAGGTGTGACTTTCATTTTATTCTTCCACGGTAAAAAAAAAAGAAGAAAAAACGCATTTGTGAAGTGTCGGAAAGCAGACGAATTACGACTTAGAAGGCGTAGAATTACGTAATGCTTTACTGCTCATCATTTACTGCCAACGTCTTCGTGATTTCGTTAATTATCGACAAACTCAAGTTAGTCACAGTTATCCAAAAATCAGTATCTACACGTAATCGAATTATAAATATCTTATTCTAAAATCAGAATTCTAATTTATATTTATAAATGGAAATTTATATTGTAATACATTCTTTCTGCAGAAAAAATATGCCTCATTATCTTTTTACAGTTTAATCCTTCACCTATTGTTGATAATAAATCAATGCCATAAGTCACAGTTAATATTTAAAGTAATCCAAGTACTTATTCATAGGCCTAGAAGATATATTCTGTGGCGACTCATATCAGTAGAACTATTGTTAGACGATTTTTTTTCTTTTTTTGTACTACTCTATGCGGCTGGATAATGATACGCGTTTGCTGTTGATTAGCGGAACGACGTCAGCCTGTGGTCCCAAGCGTAGGGATGTCAGCTGTCTTGATGTCTGCTATTCTACAGTATACTTTGTTAGGACTTGGCATTCGGAAGGATGATATTTCAATCACTGGTCCAGCCATTAATTTTGGGTTTTCATTATTTCCCAGACAATACGGAGATTGTGTGAGGTACACAACCTCAACATTTGTGATTTCTTTTTGATAATAGTAAGATCTTTTTTTAGTAGATATAATTTTAAATACTAACATTGAGTTTCTAATTTCTCAAAATGTAAAGGGAAATATACAAGATCTTTGGTGAAAGAGAACAGTTGAAAAAGGAAGGATAAGAGTTGAAGAGAAAATGTAATGAGAGAAGGTGTGGATGAAAAAGTTTAATGGAGAAGCTGTACAAAATTCTGGAGGGATTTGTAATGGAGAATTTAAGCCCGAGGCAGAAGATTAGTATAATGCTAAAGTTAATGAAAAATGAAAGTTCTAATTGATAATTGATCATCAATTTAAAAATACAAGATAATCATATAAGTGGAAGATTTTTTATTTCATATTGAAGATATAATAATGACAATGGAGTTGATTCTTAAAGAAAATTTGGTATGATTTTTTAATATTAGTGTTATTTCAGCGTTGGTATCGAAAGAAAACCAGTGATGGACATGGAGGGATAAATAAAGATACTATTTGAACTAGTCTGACGCAGGAAACAAAGAAAAGTATTATATTTAAGTGTAAAGTACATTTTCATATTTTCTAAAAATAATGAACCTGACAATGGTACCCCCAAAATGTAGCTTTCCTCCAGATTTGTTGCCACAAATCCAAACATTGAGGTCACACCAATGGAGGTTGTTCAGTCTGCCAGTAAAGGCCCCTGCCAGGCAGACCTCACACACAACGCGCCTGCACGCCGGGATACATATACGACTCCAAACAGGCGCAGAGACATCAAAAACAAACCAGGAAAACAAATAGAATCATCTAGAAGCTAAGTGGGGACTATTTCCTTACAGAGGTCGCCGTACTACCACACAACGGAATTCCTGCGCCAGGCCGCCTATATAAGCGTAGCCGGCCGCTCCACCGCCAGTTCCGGCCTGACCGCGGAACCAGCTTCAACTACAGAAGACCACCGGAAGTTCGCGAGAAGTAGAAGCCGTCTCTCTCTACCCCGGATCAGGACCAGGCTAAATTTCTCGACGGTCATCCGCTAACTGTACCACATTTGTTATTGTTTACCAGTGTTTTGTGTACATAGTAATAAACCTCAAGGAACCATTAAGTGTAGTTCACTTCAGTGGCGACAAGGTTGGGATAAGAACTCTCGACCATCATGGCTACGCCAGCAGCACCTACGGAATGGCAACAGTTCCTCCAAGGACTTCTACATCAGTTCTTCGAATCTCAGAGACAACTGATTGCGGAAGTCAGGAATCTCCCGCCAACCCACGGCCCCGCCTCCGTTCCCAGCATTCAACGACGACGTCGAAGAATGGGAGACCTACGAGAAGCGCATAAAACAACACTTCGCAATTCATCACCATATCCAAAGAAGAAGACCCAGCGTGCATATTTCCTTTCCTGGAACCAATCAAAGATGTATGTCTTGCTCACCAAACTTCAGCCACAAGACCCGACACCCTCACCTTCACGACCATCATGTACGACACTGAATGCATACTACAGACGCCGGTACCATGTCGTCGCGGCCCGCGTCGAATTCTATCAATGCCGGAAGAAGCCCGATCAGACGTATCGCCAGTGGGCGGCCGAACTCCAAGGCCTTAGCAGAAAATGTAAATTTCAAACTCGTTGTTTCCACGAATCCTACGCCGACGACATGGTGCGTGATCACATCATACAGGCTGCACCAGATGCCGCACTCCGGCATGACGCCCTCAAGTTAGAGGACCCATCCCTGGAGCAGGTCATCGAACTTGCCTACAAATTCGAAATATCTACGGCCGCAGATCGCCGGCCTGGAGTCCTGGGCGGATGTGGCCGCAATCCGAACCGACGTAGAGGACACACAGGACGTCGCCGCCATCCAGAGTTCCCAGTCGCGCTCCTCCCGACACCACAACCGCGGACCGCTTCCTCAGAAGGACATCGAACCGGCCCGTTCCGGCAGGGGCACCAAGTCTCGGCAGCAGCAGCGGACTCCCCGCAGCGCCGCGACGCCGCAGCCCGCTCCGCACCTACCCCCTCCCCTGCCCCGCATGTTATTAAGCACATGAGAGGGAAATTCGTCCGGATCGTTGGGCTGAATGCTCATACGTTGCGGCAAGGAAGGGACCACCTGGCGTCCGTCTGCCGCCCCAACACCACCAATGCCAATCCCCGGCTCTCGCCGCCCAGGGTCTTACCAAGACAGGTTGAGCGGCGCACCTATGGATATCAATCAGGTAGACACTTCACAGCATCAAACTTTTTATTGACGTTACGGTCAATGGCAAGCCCCTGCGCCTACAAGTCGACACAGGAGCAGCCAAGTCTCATTGCTTAATTATACTACTTATGTGCAAATGGCTCAGCCCCCCCTCTCGCCGGCCCCCAAGCGCCTCCTGACATACAACAAACAGGAAATAGCACTCCTGGGACATTCACAGCAAACGTCATGTATAAGTCTGTACATCGTTCAGTCCCCTTTTTAGTAGTTAACAGTTCTCTCACAGCAGACTTATTTGGACTGGACGCTTTCCGCTTATTCGGATTTTCAATTGAGGATAACATACACCTCGTATCTCAGCATGTTCCTTTTCCTGAAGTGGACGCCCTTTGCACCGAGTTTCAGGACCTGTTCTCACCAGGCGTCGGCTGTGCAAAGGACTTCGAAGCATCACTCCAACTCCGGCCGGACGTACGGCCTCGATACTTCCGGGCACGCCAGGTACCCGTAGCGCTTCAACAACCACTTCAGGAAGAACTTCAACGTCTCCAAGACGAAGGGATCCTCCAGCCGGTGCGGTTCAGCCCCTGGGCCACGCCGTTGGTCATAGTTCAGAAGCCAGGACGCCGCTTACGTCTCTGTGGTGACTTTAAGACCACCGTCAACCCGCATCTGCTGGTAGACGACTATCCACTTCCGAGACCGGACGACCTCTTCCGTAAACTAGCAGGAGGTACCTACTTTACAAA
>JARYHS010012519.1:126322476-126402274 GCA_031002005.1 Vandiemenella viatica | reverse complement strand
TTGTTTGGACTGGTTGATGTTGATAATTTTGTGTGGAAATACCTGCATATGTCTTTAATTTTAATTTCCGTATATTTAATAATGAGTCTGAATAATTTGTTCTAATTCTGTTGTTTTTTTGTTTTAATAGAGGTTTTGATTATTGGCTGCATTGTCGCCGCTCCAAAAACATCAATCGGCTTTTTTTTCATGTTTATTTTTATTTTTTTATATTTTTTGTTATTTTGGATTTTTCTGTAACGTCTATTTAAAGGAGCGGCTGAGGCGAGTAGTTAGTTGTCAGTCATATTCAAAATTTTCGTTTGTGAGTTAAATCACTAGAATATTTGTGCTCTAGTGTATTTTGAGAAATCTGGTGCCTTATGTTATCTTAGAGCTCAAGCTAAAATAAATTTAAAGCGATTATTCAGTGTAGTCATGTGCTAGAATTATTTAATTCAGTCGAGAACAGTAGTAATTAGTAACCTTTGGGAAAGGTAAAACCCTCTCGCGACCAACGGCAGCAATCTTTGAATTGGAGGACAAAGTGATTAGAGGGAAGCATCATGAATTAACTACGACACAAATTAATTAATTAACGAAGAGTCTATTAAAATTACTCTATTCCATAAACTATTAATTAAAATTGATGTCAGCACTATAATTATTTTCAAACCGCACAATTTTTCTAAATTTTGTGCTGTAATTGTATTTGGTGTAGTATAATCCAGTGAGAAACTCTAAATTTCCAGGTTTAAAGTTTAAAAGATTTTGACAGATTGACAATGTGGGTTTCATCCTTTCGTTAAATAGGTAAGGCATCATAATCAATGACCTGAAATGAGTCTCTTGCTGGTTCGCTATGTTCTGGAGCTGTTAGTTTCCCAGTCACTACGTTTTCACAATTTCGTAATTGGGTTTCGTAATGACGTCCTTCAATGTAGCACCTTGATTGTATCGCCAATGCGTTTCACTGTAATCATTCTTGCGTATACAAAATACGTATACTTAACCACAAACATCATAACAAAAAAACACTTGATCAGACGGAGCCTCGTGCACGAGGATCCGAACAACCTTTTAATATTGAACCAAACATTCATAAATCACAAACAGATCTGTGTTTAGAAACTACATAGAACAAAGAAAAATAACACATAAAAGTACAGCTTTAATGTTCCAAGGTATAAATATAAAAATTTTACTTGTTATGATACAGATTGTTTTACTGCTAAATTTCCATTCCTGAAGGTAAATAATTTCAAAGAACTTTAACAATCTTCGCCTGAAAACTTTTTTTTACTTAGAAAAAATATTTTTTCTAAATATCTTTTTTGCTAAATCTTATTAAATACGTTAAAATACATTTCTACGCAGTTGATACTTTTAATGATTTATTTGCAGTATCGTGGCCCCATTTTTTGTATAACTTACCGCCAACGTGGTTCAGTCACCCCTGCATGATAGCAACCAGCGTGTTAGTGCTGTTAAGTTCGCTGCTTGCTTTCAGCTGAGTTATGGGCAATCCACGTCTCATTATCAGTGGCGATGTAATCGCGACCATTTCCCTCATTCATGACATTTTCACCATTAAAATCATCAATGTGTCTGTAAATTTCCGACGCACAAACCTTACTTGTGTGCAAAAATCTTATCACCGACCGAACTTCGCAGCCAGTAGGATTTTCGATTTCAACGTCCATTTTAAACTGCCACAGGAAAGTGATATCTCATACAATTGTTACGCTATACGTTCGGTAAACAACTGAAGGCGACGTCATCACAATGCCGTGAATTGCACGTTCACTATGGGGAACCGATTCTTATTTAGTAGGCGCGCCTCGTAACAAGCCGAATGAGCATTGTGTGTACATACAATATTTAATCAATTATATTCTCCATCCGAGAATATTACATCAATATTCATTGTCCGTAAATTCTTCTTTCTTATATCTTTAAACGTTTATCATGAAATTACGTTCTACGTCAAGAATTAAACTTTCTTGTATCCGTAATAAGCAAGTTTAAATTTGAAATGGAATAATAACTCAGTTTTTTGCCATTTTTCTGCAGTTGCTTCTTAAAAAAAAAAAAAAATTAAACTCCATCTAGTAACAACTGATTTGATAACGTAAGTATACCAGACAAATTGTGAATCTTGTTCTATTCGAAATCAAATTGGCTGCAAACATATTGGACAATTGCAAGATCTGTATACATCACAAATCATTCAACAAACAAAACATAAATCCCATTCATAACAAAAAATACAATAAAGAAGCCTAACATCGTCAACATTGTAAGTGACCTGTGCCAGCAGTTACGAATATAAGAAATAGCTTGCCAACAGTGCAAGCAATATGCATACACCAGACATGCAGAAACGAAAGCACTTTATTTCCCATGGATATAAAAGAAATTTTGATTTAATTACCACTAAGCAGGAAAGTACTGATTTATAAATTATTAAACTCGTCTCTTATAAAAGTTTACTGATGAAATTCATTTTAAGTTTTCTTTTAGATTAACAGAACACATAGTAATATATGGTGCTATATGATCATTAAGTGTACCAAATTAGATCTTACAGGCAATTATGGCTGCAGCAAACCTTCCGTGCAGCAATAGTAAGAATGAATAGAAATTTCATATTGTTTAATATACTTAAAATTGCTACCACGTATTTCGTTCAAATATACGATTGTGAATGAAATGTTTGAACATTGTATAGATGCCTCATTACGCCTAGAAACAACAAAGGAACAAAGTACCAAAATCTTGCACTAATACAAATATTGATAACAACCTAAAGATAATCGAAATATGTTTCGAACTGTCATTTTTGAACGGCGTTTAAACGAATTTGTAACAGAAACAACCTCATTAAAAGGTTCAGCTAAGTAAACATTCACACAAACATACACACACACACACAAAATCACAGCAATGATGAAAACTGAGTTCAGTAGATTGACAGAGCAACTTTAAGGAATGCAAAATAAAAAATATTAATGTGAATTTCGTAATAAAACAAAAGCGGCACTGAGTATGAGTTCACAGACGAGTAAAAAATGCTGTCCACTAACATGTGACAGTTACCAGTATATCGGTTAAGCATAGCGTATCTGAACTATGATTTGTAAAGCATGCATACTGTCTACAATTACATTATGTGTGTTAACTGCCGTTAATGATGCCAAAGACCACCGCGTCTGGTGAATAAATATCAATCGTAATAGTAATTAATAGCTGGTGATTAATTTATGTACATTAAATGAAGAATTCGTTTTGCTGTGCTGACGGGAGGTAACCTGTAGTTGGCCCGTTAAGCGACGAGGCTACGGTCGGTGAAGCTCCTCTGCGGCCATCGAGAAATAATCCGAGTCGACCGCCCCCTCGCTCTCATCTCCCCACGGACGCCGACAAGTGGCCGTCACGGCACGTCGCGACGACTGCTGACGTGGCTCCCTCAGTGGCCATTAGACCGGCGGCTCCCGCGGGACACTCATGCACCACTGCTGACGAGGTGATCGCTTCCTTTGTTGGTGGACGAGCGCTGTTCCACGGAAAGTGAGCGGTGTAAATCCCGACAGCTTCCATTTGGGAGCTAAAGCCGCCAGTGATGATAGTATAAGATTCGTTAATGCATATAACCATAAATCAACGTATCAAATCTGACTGCAAGTTTTACCAATCGTTTGCCCTTATCGATAAGACGAGCAAAGGTACTGCGTAAGGTGACGTCTATTAATTACGTGTGGTATTTTTTCGGAAATCCGGTTACCCCCCTTGGTGAGATGAGGTGGGACATCCCACCCGTTGGTGAGGTTTGTTGACACCTTGTTCTTTAAGGGTCGTGAGACACCCCCAACATGGGATCGATGTGGGATCGACGGGGGAACGACGTGGGATCGACGTAGGATCGATGTCAGATCGACATGGGTTCGACTTGGGATCGACATCTGATCGACGTCGGAAGTGGTTTAGACCTTTCTTTTAGCTCCACTGTTCTTCCAAGAAGCAAACAGATGACATGAGTTTTCTATTGATCCGACGTAATTAATGGACTCCCCCTAAGTAATTTAAGAACACTGCGTAGAATGCTGATTTTACTTCACAGAATGTTCTGTCCATATCACATGGAACTGACTGAAATCTCGAGTAGGGAATAATATCTCCCTTTCCCTGTGACCGCAACCCGCCAGAGTGGCTGCGGGATCGGGTTTAAATCCCGAGCGCCTAATACAGGCCGTCCTGATTGCGGTTTTCCGCATTAACACAGGTGAATGCTGTGACGGTCCTCAACCTCCGCAACATAAACTATACATTTCGAAAACAAAAATTACAGCTTTATATGTATGTCTGTGATAAGTGAGTGTCCAGTCGAGTGTGTTGTTTGCGCTTTGAATGAATGTGAGATGAAGGAAGGGAGTAAATCTGGTTAGAGGATTCCATTAACTACTTGAGAGGTGAAATACGGGGGGAGGGGGGGGTCTGGTAAAATCTCACCAAGTGGGGGGAGAGGGTTTGACAGAAACATCATGTCGTCTTTTTAAATTCTTGATGGAAAGTAGAGATAAAAAAAGAAGTCTACAAATGACGTGGATATTGACTTTTGGAGGGGTATAAGATCTACAGACGAAACGGATACCGACTTTAAGGGTTGGGGGGGGGTATAACCACCCTCGGAAACAGGAGAGATAGCATCTTTGGAATTCGTCTGCCGCGCGCTTTAGTGCGTGTCGAGTGCTAATAATTTGTGTTTTGTAGTTAAAAAGTTAAATTTTGTCTCGTAAGGTAGTTAATTCGTTGAATAATATCATTTTCTAGTAGTGTGAGTAGTTAGTGGAACGTTTTATTCAGTATAAATCCGTCAATTGTAAATTCAGTGTTTCGTGCTTTGTTTACATCCGGTATAAACGTTTAGTATTAATATTATTGTTATAGCGTAGCAGCAGTTCATTGTACTGTAAGTAAGATTTAATAGCATTAGTTTTGTTTCAAAGTAGATTGCCAAGTTCTCAAGTGATAGTGAACCGTTTTATTTAATACATAATCAGTACAGTGTAAACGCATTTTTTTTTTTACTTGTTTACATTTGAGGTTAGTTGTGATTCAGAGTTCTAGGGTATCAAATTTCATAGTAATTGTTTAAAAAGTTCTTTTGTTTGCATTTGTGCAGTTTTATTGTAAATCTTGTAGTTGTCAGGTGTTGTAATTCACTTTTAGGAAAAGTTTCGAGTGATATACATAGGTTTTTAACATTTTTTGTAGAAGGCTACTTTTGCATTTCTTTGGCATTTGACACACAAGTAGTTTATTAAAAAGTAAAAGTTTTTAAAGTTCCTTTGCTTGTAAATTCTTAAGTTGTTTTGAAAGTATCACAATGGATACAAAGTGTGGAAACTGCCGAAGGATAGTAAAAGAAGGAGTGACATGCCGGGACTGCGGGCGCTGGTTTCACTGGGGGTGCAGCGATGTATCTAACAGTGACTCTTGTGTCAGTATTTCCTGGAACTGTCACTCCTGCAGAATTAGTGATCAGGAGCAGCGGATTCTGAAACTCCAGTCAGATTTGGCATCTGCAGAGAGGGATTTAAAGGCCCTGAAGGCAGAAAACTCTGTTCTTAGGCATAGGCGGAACAGTGAATGGAAGGAAGTCAGCTCTGGCAGGAGAGGTAGGAGACGCTGTCTGTCTGATGGTTTCCAGCTGGAGACATCCAATGTGTTTCGGCCATTGGAGGATCTAGATGGTGACTCTGAAGACCGTCAGGTTGGACTGAACGATCTGGGTTCTTGCAAAGTAAAAGGGAAAAGTTTTCAGGGTGTATCTAAAAGTAAACGCAGGAAGGTACTGTTACTTGGGAGCAGTCATGGGAGGGGAATCAGTGAGATGGTTCAGTCTGACTTGGGGCCAGATTATGAAGTCTGCAGTATTTTCAAACCAAATGCAGATCTTGGAAGTGTGGTAGCAAATGTGAAAGACCTAGTTAAAGATTTTTCAGATGAGGATTGTGTTGTAATTGTTGGGGGACCAGGAAATAGCCTTGATAAAGACCTCAATTATTCAATTGAGGGAGACATTGCCCACATTTCCAAGAACACACGTCAGACAAGTGTGAGATTTGTTGGTTTGCTTGAGCGTTACGATAAACCCTGGATGTGGCATAACATCAGGCGTACAAATGCATCCTTGGAAAGGGTTCTCTGGCAGCCGGCTAATTCACACATTGGTTTGATTGATGTGGCCTGCATTGGTAGGGACAGTTATACTCGCCATGGACTCCATCTGAATGTCAGAGGTAAGAGGAAGCTTTCGCTTCTTATTGCTGAGGTGCGATTGTGAGGTCAGAGGATGCCAGGTGAGGGAAAGAGGTATTCCTGTGATAAATGGTGTTAAGTCGCGGCCTTTTTTAGGGTAAATAAAATAGATTTATTAAGATGTCTTAAGGAAATTAATGTCTCTGATGATCATAATTTGTTGAAATTAAAAATTCCAACTGATATACCAGTATGTAATAATAAAATAAACAATTCAAAGTCATTGCGTCAAAGTGTTCAGACCAGTATTTTCCACCAAAATATAAGAGGAATATTTAGTAAAACTGATGACATTACCTTAAGCCTAGAAGAGATTCAAAATTCCAGAAATTTTAATGTAGACGTTTTGTGTATATCTGAGCATCATTTGTCTGATACAGGAATATCTCAGCTGTCCATCCCAAATTATAAATTAAGCTCTCATTTCTGCAGATGTAAAATGGAGAAAGGGGGAGTTGCCATTTTTGTTAAAAATAATATTGAATGCAGTAGTGTAGTTGTAAGTAAGTATTGTATAGAACAACACTTTGAATGTTGTGTTACTAAACTAGAATATGATAAGGAAGAGCTGATAGTGATAGCAATTTACAGGGCCCCCTCAGGTAATTTCAGACTGTTTTTATCTCATTTAGAGTCTTTGCTACTAAGTTTTACAAATAGCAAACAAATAGTATTATGTGGAGATTTCAATGTTGACTTTCTAAATCACAGCAATGATAGATTAGATATGGAAGCCTTGATGTTGTCTTTTAACTTAACAGCACTTGTAAATTTTCCTACGAGAATACAAAATAATAGCAGGACTGCAATTGATAATTTTTTTATGGATATTTCTCAGTGCAGTAATTACAGCATACATCCAGTAATAAATGGTATCTCAGATCATGATGCCCAGCTATTATGTATCGAGTCCAGGAACACTGTTAAACAGATAAAGAAAAGCTGGGTTTATAGAAGAAATATTAGTGAAAATAATATAAAACACTTCATAGATACCTTAAACAATGAAAACTGGTTAGAAGTATATAATGCGCAGGGTGTTAATGCGAAATTTGATTCCTTTCTGAATATATTTCTAACACTTTTTGAAGGTAGTTTCAAAAAAAGGAAAATTCTCAACACTCCAAACAATGAACTGGGCATGGGATGGATAACAAAGGGTATTAGAATCTCTAGTAAAACAAAGAGGGACCTTTATTTAAAAATGAGAGAATCAGATAACTATGCGCTGAAAGTTCACTATAAACTTTATTCTAAAATACTAAGAAATGTAATAAGGAAGGCCAAGAACAAGTACATATCGGCGAAAATAGAAAATTCAGACAATAAAATGAGAACAATATGGAATATAATAAAGACTGAAACAGGAAAAACTGTAAATCACTCTAAAGACATAAAAATAGAACAAAATGGACATGTGTATAGCGAAGTAGGGGAGGTTTGTGAAATATTTAACAAACATTTTACGTCAGTAGTAGATAAATTAGGCATAGAAAAGCAATCCCCACATAGTGCTCTAAGGCTTCTTGAGACTGCTTTCCCAAATAGCTTTGTGGAGATGAAATTGCCACCAGTAACAGTCTCAGAAATAAATAAACTCATTAAACAATTAAAACCTAAAAATTCTTCCAGCTATGACAATATTTCAAGTAAATTACTGAAAAGATGTTCAGACTGTATCAGTCATGTACTTGCTCACATTTGTAATGAATCCTTAATACAAGGTGTTTTTCCCGATAGACTAAAATATGCTGTTGTAAAACCATTATTTAAAAAAGGAGACGTAACATGTGTAGACAACTATCGTCCCATTTCATTACTTTCAACATTCTCAAAGGTTTTTGAAAAAGTCATGTATAGTAGAGTAATAAAACATGTTACACACTATAATATCCTAACTAATTCACAATTTGGGTTCAAAAAAGGATCATCCATAGAAATGGCTATATATTCATTTTTAAATAACACATTTGAGGAACTGAATAATAAAATGAATCCTGTAGGAATATTTTGTGATCTTGCAAAAGCATTTGACTGTGTAAATCATGAATTACTTTTGAAAAAAATGGAATACTATGGTATTTTTGGGACCGCAGGTAAATGGTTTAAATCATACATTGAAAGCCGAATGCAAAAAGTTTCAATTTTTGATTCTAAAATAAGTAAAGATGCTTCATCAGACTGGGAGAAAATAAAACATGGAATTCCACAAGGCTCTGTCTTAGGTCCCCTCCTCTTTCTGTTATACATCAATGACCTTCCTGGAAATTTATCCGACAAAGTTAAGAGTGTTTTATTTGCAGATGACACTAACCTGACTGTGCGTAAAACACCAAACAGTACTATAGAATTTAATGTAAATGAAGTACTTAGAGTAGTAGCAAATTGGTTTAAGGCAAATTCATTAAAATTAAATTTTGAAAAAACACATTATATTAGGTTTAAAACAAAAAACTATGCACAGCCAGATATATGTATAAACTATAAAAACAACAAAATCTTAGAAACAGAGAGTATAAAATTTCTTGGTATTAAAATAGATCAGAAACTCTGTTGGCATGATCATATCACTACACTACTGGCAAAGTTAAGTAGTGCCACCTTCGCAATACGAACACTTTCTCTAACAGCAGATCTAGAATTAATGAAACAGGTGTACTCCTCATATTTTCATTCAGTAATGTCATATGGCATAATTTTTTGGGGAAACTCTTCACAAAGTAAAAAAGTTTTCATAGCACAGAAAAGAGCTATTAGGTTTCTGTGTAGGGTAAAACCAAGAACTTCTTGCAGACAACTCTTTAAGAAACTCAATATTCTTACAATGTATTCTCAGTATATATATTCTCTCATGAGCTTTGTCATAGAAAATTTTAACCTGTTTACACCTAATTCACAGGTACACAGTTTCAATACAAGAAACAGAAATAACTTGCATAAAACACAAACATCTCTGTCATTAGTACAAAGAGGAGTTAATTATTCTGGGATACATCTGTTTAATAAACTACCTAATCGTATAAAACAGCTTTCAGATAATAAAGATGTATTCAAACAAAAACTTAGAGATTATCTTATTGGCAACTCCTTCTACTCCATTCAAGAATTTGAAGAAAATAATTAATTGTACTCATTATGACGTTAGCAAAACTCAGTTGCAAAAATGTATGTTTATTATTATTTCTTGTATTTGTAAAATATGTATATATATATATATATATATATTTACTATGATATGACTCATATTATGTGTATATGTATCAACAATGACATGTTTCACATCCCAGAGGTACTTCCTCAGCAGGGATCCATGGAACAAGATTGATAAATAAATAAATAAATAAATAAATAATAAATATAAAAAAAAGGTCTCAAAAATCCGGAGGAGGGGGGTCCAGCAAAATTTCACGTCATCTTAGGGGAGGGGGGAGATGGGCCCAACCAGACCTCACCAAATCTCACCAGAGAGAACGGGGGGTTCCAGAATTCCGGAAAAATACATCACTTAAATAATGGATACCCCCTTACTGCTCTACGATATTATAAGTAGGTATATTTATAAAACAGTATCGCAGGTTCCTAACAGTCCCTGCTCGTATTGCAGGGTGATGAATAAAGTTTTACACGAGGAATCAGTGAATTTTAACTAATATAATACTTATACCAAAAATAATATAGTGTTGATTTAGATAGACCAGGGTTTCTCAAATCCTTATGAAATTTCTCGAACAATGGCGAATTCCCTTAAAAAAACAGTTTTATTTTATTTAAAAAAAAAAAAATAAGGATTTTTGTCTGAAAGAAAAGTAATACAGTAACAAAGAGAAATAGGCTACTCATTAATTGGATGGATAGGCTTGTTTCTTGCCGCAAGCTGAGTCGATTTTAGGAGCAATTTTTTTCATTTTCTATCTCAGTTCACCATGTTGCTTGTTGCATTCGCAAGATACCCACCCAGCAGCCATAAAGTAAATTTTGTCCCGAAATCCCTACGCTTAGCTGGCGAATCCCTACGGGTTCGCGTTCCCCACTTTGAAAACCCCTGAGTTAGACCATTGCTTGAATGTGGCGGTGTAATATGGGACCCACATTTTTAGTACCGAATACCGGAGTTGAAGGGTGTGCTAAATTTGTGTGTGGAAATTATCGCAGAACCCGTTGAGTATTTGATATGGTAAAGGAGCTGGATTGGGAGAAAATGGAACTCAGGAGGAGGGTGAAGAGAGTGCTGGGAGTGAATAAGACACATGTTGATGATGAAGCTCGGATGGATATTGGTCGAAGAATTAGGAATGGATGGAAAGAGATGACCATGACCACAAGCTGGCATTCGATTTCATGAATAAGGGAGTTGGAAAATTTTCTTTTATGGGTAACGGTGTCTCGGATTATAACAAATTACCAAGTGATGAATAATTTACTAAAGTAATTTAAAATTAAAATTTATAAATCACATGTATAAATGGGAGGGAGTGGAATTTAAGACTCAAAGTATATAATATAATTTTAAAAATAATAAAAAGGGGGTAATTAGATGATAGGGGAATTGCCACCAGAGCGTGAGCTTCATCGCAATTAATAATAATAATAAGTAAAAAAGATGACGCGTAATTCTATTTATTTGTCCCGTTTATATTAAATCAGCTATCAACCAAATTAAAGTCTTTTGCGATGCTGTATAGTGCTGACCAAATACGCTTACAAATGAAAGTTCTCTAGATTTTTGTACTTTTAGGATTCCCTCGAATCCAATTGGTACGAGATGTGATGTGTAGATTTGGAATGGGTCAAAAAGCAAAGCTTGCAGGAATTCGACTCGTGTTCATCCCTCTCCTCTTTTATTTAGACAGTTGTTTACATGCACTACGCGAACGAAATATATTTTCGCCGGAATGCCGATGCAACAAAATCCCGATAGGGGGCGCGCGATAAGGGATGTTTTAAGCGAATTAACGCGCGCATCCTGGCGAGCACTCTGTTTGAGTAATTAGAGAGCCATTACATTACTTCCGAGCAGTGGCCAGTTGCCGCACCAGACCAGATAAGCGAAAACTCACAGCTCGCTGTGTGGAATCAGCACTGTTAGTGGTCAGCGGAATACATCAGGGACGTAGCGGGCGAGACTCGTACATAGATCCTACAGGGAAGTCAAACCCAGAAACAACTAGAAAGAAGATCAATCCGTCCTCCTGCTAGTTGCTGAATCCTCCATCCCAAGTAGCGGGAGACCTCCGGATACGGCGAACTTGTTGTCTAAGCGGTTATTCTTTGAAACAAATGGGTTCTTCACTTTTTAAGGTGGTTTCAGAGGGCCCGTGGATTTGTCAACAGCGCCGGTCTCGCTATCAACAGCGGGCCGTGGCAGTGGAGCCGTCTCTACTGGGAGGGACGGCGCGCATCTATCCGTCGATCAGTCGGTAAACATCAAACGCCCGGTTAGCTAAAACAACAATAGGCGTCGTGGTGGGGAGGTGGTGAAGGCTAGCCTGTGGCGCGTGCAGATCCGTACAATTCGGTTCATGGCGTGGCTGGTTCAAGCCACGGTCGACAAAATATTTTTCATCATTATACCCGGTTACCAAATTGTTTGCCTTGCGCCTATGTAAATTCCCAAACCTCTTCGAAGTAAGTATCGTGTGACGGTTTTTGGTTCTTAGGATGGAAGATTTTTTATTCTTACAATTTTTTTATTATTATTTAGCACTCATTTTTACAGACTAGTATTTAGAAAATAAAATAGGCCTTAATTTATTGTCTCGCTGTTAACATATATTATAGCTTCCTAAACTTGCCGCATTTTGTTATAATTTATTTGTTACAGTTTTCTAGTTTTGTATAGTGTTTGCAGTTTCCCGTCCACTTTATGGTTAGAATTTTTAATATTTCACTGTCACTTTATATGTCTACCACTGCTACTATGACTACGATCTACTACTCTGCCATCTAAGAAAGCATTCTTCTTGGCATCGGAGCGGTAATCCGAATTCCAGATCACCCGGAATAGAGCACGCTCTCAGTCTCTCCGGCAGCCAAAGTGACCGAGAAGGCCGCCCATCGGGAGACTGGCCACCTCCAACACTGGTTGTGAGAACTAATTTTCCAATAATATATATGTAATTCCAGAAGTAAGGAATCTTTAATATCTGGCTATTAGGTTGTTCGTTTTCACAGGTGGACTAGATCACTTTAACATATACTGCCTATATTTGTTATTTTCAATAGTATAAGTTTGAACGAATTCCCATTTTAAGATTATTGGCTACATAATGGGTGGAAGGATGGGAGAGCATGCTGCACGGGAGATCTGATAGCCAACTTCAAAAACTGTAAGAATGAAATTTTATATTCTTTCACCTATATACAAAACATGTCGCCAATGAATTAGAACTAAGGTATTTGAGACTGTATTCAATGTTACTGATAATATTAGTTACCAGGAGTTAAACGAGATAAATAAAGAGATTAAGCAGCAAACATTGTCGTTTTTCTGGTCACCTACTATATGGTAACCAGTTTTACTTTTCACTGTAATCCAATTAGATTTTCACGTATTAATTCATGACAAAAGCCAAAGTTTTTATTCGCTTGATTCATACGGTGCCACTTTCCTGTACTTTATAACCTTGTTAACAATTCTTTATTTTCATTTCAGGTAAGTGTTCTGCATTAGCGGCTTGGGTTCAACTGGTATGTACTTATAAAAGTAATACATGTTTATTACTCTTATTCTCAATAAGATTTCTCTTTTCATGTTACATATCGAGTGTATGTGAAAGAACAGAAACTAACATCATTGTAATTTGATAGTTATCTTTTAGGTCTCATATAAAAGACATGGTAGTCCATGTTTCTTTTTGCTGTAGTAAGGTTTCATATAAAAAAATGTTTTTGTGGACAATGTAATTTTGCTATTTAAAGGTTAAATGTATTACAAATACCAAAACTTTGTTCTCACAGTTTGTAACCATGTTTCATTTGGTGAAATTAGTTACTGCACGACGACACAAGTTCATTATTTTATTTACTTACTTATGATTGCTTTAAAGCGATTGTAGATTCTATCTGACCGGCTGCCACGAGTTTGTACTCGAAATTAAATACTAAAAGTCATGAAACGAGTCACACTTACATAAATAGAACAACTTTTCATAGAAACACTCATCACTCGTTTATTACGTGAAAAGTAAGTTCACAAGTATGCTCCACCATACACCGTCGTAAACTCTGACTTCAGAGATGGAAGAATACATGGTCCAATTAAGCAGTGAATACGATCGAGCATTTATAAAACCGTCACTCACACAACACAGACTCCTATGTCACTGTCCGCAGTTCTTGTTTGAGCATACAACACTCTCCAATAGTCGTTGACATCGTCCCTAAAACTGTTAATACACTTTCAAATATTGTTTTAGACCAACTCATATTCACCAGCACATGGCGCAATACACAATCAACTCATGCGTACACACATTTACTCTAGCCACGCGCCATCTTAAACCTTACTATACTACTCCGATAGTCCACTCTGCGGCTACCAATCGATCTATCGATCGTATCGTTACAAGTTTCTGCATTAAGTTTCTGTTTCTTAGAAATATTAATGTGTCTTCATTACACACAATTCTCTTTGCACATAGTTTATTTACGATCTTTTTTATTTTTAATTTCGAACCACATCATTCATATTTTACTACATCAAAAAATGTCTAATTCACTAGTGGTACAAATTTATCATGTAAAAGTTTACAATTTTTATCCTTCGATTTCTCATAAAACATAATCCACTCGGGTCTACCTATTAGGATGAATACCTGAGGTATAAGATACGTTCTTCTTCTTCGCTGTCCAGTCCACACTGAACAACTATCCTCGTTAAATTTACTTTCTCTATGTCTTCCAACAGTTACAGTAAACTCTCTTCCCTTGCGTCAGAATTGGAACTAATGAGTTCATTCCCATTGTTATGCAGGATACTTATCTGTTCCCAGTTAGTAAATCAGAAACATCTTCACAACACTTTCTGTTTCTGAATACAGAAAGGCTCTTGGCCTTCTTTTAATCCTTACCATTTCAGCTTTAGAAACAACTGAAAATGGTTAGGGAAGGTTCTGTAAGTCTGTACTTTTTCCTATCTGTGAAATGAAAAAGAGGGATTAGGTTGAATTTTTGCCATATCCTGCTGAGCTAGAAAGGCTATTGCCATATTGACATTTTCTTCTAACTCTTGCCTATGCACTGTCAGACGGAGCATGGACCTGACTACACCACCTCCGAGATTCTCGACTGGAGTAAGGATCTCTATCTCGCCCAGTATCACTTTCGCGGTTCTGCTCTGAGATGATCTTTAACCACTAAAGCTCATTCACTTAATAGAGGCGACTTAAGTTCAGTTTGCAGTATTCCCACTCATCTGCTCTTACCCCTACATGCAAAGGGGAAATTTCCATTCGCCTACCTGGATATACCGTTCATTTCCGAGAGGTTCTAATGGAGGGAATGGAATCCAACGTACTGTCATGTGTCGGTTGCAACCAGATTTGGCGATGCGACAGTAACGCCCCGTCCACCGGAATTGCTCGGTTCGTCATATGTATTTCGTAGAATACAGCATTGTTCTTGTCTACGAGCTAGCATATAAGATTTCCACGCTCCAGCGCACCCTTTGGAGGAGCGTGCTCGAAAGAGGCAGTCCGCTTCAACCATCTACGCAGTCGAGGGCGCAACTTCAAAGCCAGCGCCTTCTCTCCCAATAAGGCACAACACCGCGCAGCTGCTATTGAAAGCCGATGGCGGAGGCATCCGGTGGCCAGGCGGCTGCCTTCATTGTCTGCCGCATCGCTGCGAGGCCAACCGAATTAAAACGGAGCACAACAGAGCCTCCGACATTTCGGTGAAATTCTGCCAGCATTCTCGACTAGCCTATATAACCCCTCTCGGACCAGGTCTAAATCTCGCTAATCAGCAAAGAGAATGTCAATAAACTGCGTGACTCGATCTGGAAAAGGGGGGGGGGGGAAAATTCAGATCCAGGCCACGCAGCTTTCCATTCATATTTTTAATTATTTGTCAGTTAAAATACGGCACAGAACACACAACAGCATGTGAATATTTATTGGCGTCATTTAACTACCTCCGTATGTGATTTACCATAGGCAGACAAGAGAAAACATAACAAAATGTTGTCTTGAATCAATGGGGGAAAAAAGATACTTGATACGTGGGGAAAAGGGGTGGGAGAGTAGACGCAAAAGCCACGTCAGGCTACGTGTGGGGGGGGGGGGGGGTCATTTCACAGGAGGCAAAAATGGAGCTACGTGGTTTATGGACGCTCCCTAACTGAATGCTTGGAAAATCTCCGATTTATTATTACTGTGCCAAAGAATAGAGCACCAAATTAACAGACAGTTGAAATGCTGTAATTTCCCCAGTTCTAGAACATACTCGGAGACAAACAAGAAGTTATTACGAAATTTCTTCCACTCATTATCTCATTATCAATTTGCAAAGTGTTATATTAGTGAGTGCCAACTTCAGAACAGTCAAATATCACGATAAATATAAACAGCTAAACTACAGTCATATACATTTCACTAAAAATAAAATTCACTAAAAATACTTCTTGAAGGTTTCATTCTTACTCACCAAAAAAGCACTATCGGATAATTTTTAAAACTGGACAGTGTTGTTTTTATTATTTTTTGTCAACAATATTAGTCTGGTTTGATGCAATTATCTCTCTCTTCCTACCTTTAGTTAATATCTACATCTCAACATATTCATTACAATTTAAGTCCTGAATTATTTGCTTCATATATTCTTGCCTTTTCTTTGCTTTCCTTTAAACTTTCTTCCATCCACTGTTCCCTCCTGTAAGAAATTTACAAAAAGTGTGACGCATGTGGTCGCAACATACTATTATTGACAGCTATTGAAACATTACGTTCTACTGTTAACAAAACTATATAACCTTCAGCGATTTAATTTAATTGCATTGGAGCGAATGATCCGGTTTCAATTTCCCTTGCCATCTAATTATTATTTTTTATTATTATCTTATAAAGTATGGATGCAATTTTGTCCAACCCCTACTTTTGCCATTTACGAATTTTAATTTTAAATTCCTCCAACGTTTTTGGCAAATTATCCATCTCCTGCCGTGGTAATTTATTGCAATCCCTGACACCCTTGCTCAAAAAAGAAAATTCCTCCCACTGCATGAACTCGAATGCCAGCCCGGCATTTTCTTGGAATAATTTCTGGAAACCATGGGATACCGAAATATGGTTCTCCGCACGAGGATTCTAATCCGAATTCTGCCAAATGAGAGCGCGTAACGTTACCGTTATAAAAATTTGAAGAAAGAAACTTTACGTAATAGATACCTCAGTATATCATTTTTTAATATTAGCTAAATATTATATGCTATGGCAATTGTACCGTGTATACTAGTACCAGAACAATTCAAAAACTACTGCGCAGATTTTGATAGGTGTTTCAACATTTTAATGAATAAAATCCCAACTGAATGGTTTGGTATGTCCTATGCATCAATATTAAATAATGCCGGAGCAGTAAATAAAATAAACATCAAATATGAAATACCAAATAGATGCATACCTCATACTTCGTAAAAAAAAAAAATAATCGTATGTAACGTTTCCTTCCTCAAACTTTGGTTTTTATTCTTTAAACCCCATAGATAGTCACACAGAATGCGAAGAGGAAACTATGTAGAGTGGAAAAATGTAAATTAATTTTAATAATTTAATGAAAAAAACTTTAAAGATCTTCTTTGTTTTTCGCAGGCTGCATAGCTACAATCTATGATGTTTGGAAATGAAATTATATCCGCTGTTAATAGTAAGTAATGCATATTTGATGGGTTTGAACATTAAAGCGAACTGTGTAGATCTTTCCGAGAACTTCGTTCCTTTCTTGAAACTACTATCTCAGGCCGCATAGCTACAATCTCTGATGTTTGGAAGTGAAATTACATTCTCTGTTAATAGTAAGTAATGCAGATCTGATGATATTTAACACAAAAGAGTACTGTTTAAAATCCTTGGTGTTGGCATTTACGGTATTTTTATGATTTATTGTTAAACGATTCTGTCTTCTCCACACTTTTTTAATTTAATATTTGTTTCCACGAATTGCTGTGGTTATTTCGATGAAACTTGGTATACATGTTCCTGTTATGATACCTAAAAATATTGCGGTAATAGATTAACCCCTACTCCATCCCTTTTCTTAGTTTTTGGGGGGTCACATATGTATAGAAAATGGAGCGATAGATATGAAATTTTATTCACAAGCGCAGAAAACTGAGCTCTGGTATGACCTTTAGTATTTCATGTAAAGGCAAATCAATCAAGACCATACTGGACAACTCCGTGAAATCTGCTTGTAGTTAATATTAATCGGCTGTCTTAAAAAGTGCGGGAAAAGTGATTACGAACTTTTATTAACTAAAACGTAGCGATATTTTATACTAATTATTTTCGGAGTTCCTTTCAGTAATTTAAAGCAATATTTTGAATTATCAAGTTATTGGGGGATAGCAGCTTGGAAGAAGTTTTGTAGACTTGCAGCACAACGTTGAAGAGCCTCCAGCAACTGAGAGGCGAACATCTCGCACACTGGATTCGGAAAGAGAAGAGAATGCGAACAATCACTTGGAGGGTGGAAAAAAAGGAACGGAGAGCAGGGAAATGTTGGAGGGAGAGGGAACAAGCGACCGCTTATGAGGAGACAAGGGAACGCATTGTACGGAGCGCAGACTGGGTGGCTATTGATTGAGAGGAAAAGCGACGACTCCTTTAAGCTCACGCACTGAAAGGTTCCCCCACCCCCCACCCCCCCTCGAAACAGCGCTAACACGAGGCAGAATCGTTTTAACGAGAGCGAGGTTAATGGCCCAAAAACCAGGAAAGCCTTCCAGACGTGCCTCAAGCCATTCCGAAACTCCATCGGATGGAGAAGACAGGTTTGCAACATTTTAGTCCATAACTGAGTACTGGCTTCAATCCAAAACAGTTAAGTCTAGGAGTTTAACATACAACGCTTACTCTACGAGATTACTTCCGATTACTGGATTCACTTTATAGGCTATATAGCTCAGATTGTATATACACACACGACAACATTTTAAAATTAGTAACATTTCATGAATGTAGTTGAAGATACATAAATGTTCTATGATATTGTATAGTACAATAGATATTTCGTTTTTAAGAATTGTTTCACTGCTATTATTTAATTTTTCATAACTTATTTTTTTTGGTAACCTACAGTACAGTATTAATAATGATCGTACTGTCACAAAATATAGATTTAAAAAATTTTAAAAAAAACACGGAACACTAAGCATAATACTATAGGTGACATCCACAAAGGAACAAAAGCTTTAAATTTATTGGCGGTTATCAGAGTTACATAATCCAGTATGTTTTGAAGACACTATGGTAATTATATTTTAAGGACCCGTCTTCATCATACTAACTCGATAGTTATTTCAAGTATATAGAAATTATTTTTTGTGGTAAAATAAGAGTAAATATTAAAAAAAGAGTTATTTCTGCGCCGCAGGTCTACGCTATCTTAAAAAGTGGAAAGACGCCTTGTGCTGAAAGTAGAATACATCCATTGAAGCCTTTTCGTCTACTTCGACTTCACCCTTAGTGCATGAATATTAAAAGTTGGTGACTGATGTATTGCACCATAGTAATGAATCATGTCGGATGCAGTAAAATATTTTGAAAAATATAAGTACATTTATAGGACATTGTGTAGGAAAACCTTCCTATAATTTGATTATAGATTGTAAATTTGCTCCTCATTACTCATTTTTTTATTTTTATTTCCAAACCGATATTATCTGAATTATAATTCTTTCAATACACTTCTATCTAACTATTAAGACTGTACTGCACACTGATTGCATAACTTTAGAAACAAATTATATATATGTTACCGTATATGATATTATCCTTACCTTTTTTTTTATTTCTTATATAAGAGCGTCGATAATCCGAACGACAATTTAATTTTAATTTAATTTAATTGCAACGGAGCGCACACTCCGGTGGCAATTTCCCTACACACCCAACTTCCCCCTATCCTGCACCCACCTTCATTTGCCCCTCTACAAATTTTATATTTAAATTCTTTAAACGTTTTTGGTAAATTATTCATCATATCTCTTGGTAACTGATTCCAATCCCTGACACCCTTACCTAAAAAAGACAATCTTCCCCCACCCTTTTGCCTGAAATCGAGTGCCAGCTTGTGGTAATAGTCATCTTTTCCCTTTCGTGGACTACTTTTCATACCAACACCAATATCTTTCCATGCCTCATCGCCAGTATATGCCCTGTACACTCCCGTGACCCTCCTCATCCTCCTCCTGTCTTGCAATGAATTCCATTCCAGCTCCTTTATCATATCTGTCACTGAGTGCATTCTGCGATAATTTCCAGAAACAAATCTAGCAGCCCTATTTTGCACCCTCTCCAACTCCTGTATTTGATACTCAAAATGTGGGTCCCATACTACTCTCCCATATTCTAGCAATGGTCTGACCATAGTTTTGTAACATAATTCCTTTACTTCTCTTGTACATCCCCTCATCACTCTCTCCAACAAGTGCAGAATTTAGAAACCTTTTCCTATACCTGTTCAATGTCTCCTGCCCAGTTAAGCTTGCTATCAAATGTAATGCCAAGATATTTAATTATGCGATACTTCAATTATCCAAGGAACCTTTTTTTTTTTTTACTGTTCACTATTTCACAAAAGAGTCAACTTTATTTCTGTATACAGTACACTCGTTTCATTCGTAAATTCCACTAACAGAGAACCAGCTACAATAAATTTTCCACCTTGCGTTTGTTATTCTGATATCATCGCAATATCCTCCTGACCCACCGCACACTGGCTTTGATGTTGAATGTTTGTAGTAGCAGTGACGCGACAACAATTCTTCCAGTGTGTAAGTAGTCAGTAATTTCTTTTAAAAATCTGGAACCTGCCGTAAAAACTAATAATACGCCATCAAGAAGACCATCCAGAAGTAACGAGAAGACCATTCAAGAGAAGACAGAGGGAAGAAATGTCTCAGGACAACCCCTAAAATAATTAGCTGTAAGGCTGAGATTGGTGTGAATTGGTGTTCGTCCTAAGCTTTTGTTATTTACTCGCTGTTTTGGTGAGTTCTGTTGACTTAAGTATCTCATGCCAACATTATACGCATATGATGGCTTCGTTTTCATCTTATAAAGAAAAGATAAGAGTCTCGAAAATGAAGCGAGACTTCTTTTGCTTGGGGTATGTAATATTATGCAGTACATGATGTAATTTTAAAGGCAAAATAAAAACCATACAAACCGAAACTATACAAATCGAAAATATGAACAATTTGATAATGCGAACCACCTTCGATACCAATTATTTCGTATTATAGACACTGCACTATAAATCAATTAATTCATGGTATAATTTAAATTTAATCCTCCCTCTAATTAGTATTTAATTTCTTCCAAGTCAGATGAGTAAGTCATCGAATTATTATGTTTGCACCCAAATATAGACAAATAAGCCGACAGAGATCATCCCAAAGGGTCTCAGCATTGCTTTATCGTTCCCAACGATCAAAGTGTGTGAGCGGAATCGTTCAGGTCTGACGTAAATTGAGAAGACATGGATTGCATCCCGACTCCGGTAATTCTGATTCCGCTTTCTGTGATATACGAAATGAATCCAAACGAATGAACCCTTCAAAACTATTAGGGACTATTTCGCTGTCGTCCTATCCTCTCCCTATTTTAATGACTCTACCTCGAACAACTGCAAAGCCCCAATAAGAAAAACCGGGAAAGAGCGTTTTGAGCCCGGATTGACTACTCTAATGACAGATATCGATGGAGTAGGTGACTTCAACCGCCTGCCGCTTAAATCAACGGCTTACATAGTTTCTGGTTAAGTAATGAACTCCGTTCAATGGCTGTCCAAAGCCGCGACGCCTTGCAGCTCACACAGTTAGTGCAATTGTTCACATTCAACCAAAAATAATATAGGTTTTGCTATACCATTCATTAAAATTGAATTAAAAACACTTTGAATAAAATAGTATTAGTATTTGGTAAATTAAGTACAAAATAAACATTTTTGATTGAATTTCTCGCTGCTTACTAATGGTATTAGAGGTAAGTATTTTTTGTTGAAATATTCAATATTTGGGACAAATATATTTGTTCGGCGCTAACTTTTTTATTAGATAGATAACCCTGATGACCGCTCTCTTCTCTATTTTATCGTACCCAAAAAAACTATTTACTCGTTTTGGACCCTCCTTGAATATAATTTTTCAAAATTTTAATTACGGTTCTTGGTTTTGGATCTGTAACTTATTCCGTTAATAAGGTAGAGGCGTGTGACAGATGGACAGACAGACTGACGAACAAACAATATAATCACATTAGTAGGATTCAGTTTCCCTTCGGATAGAAACTTTAAAAGGAAGGGGGAGAAAGAAATAATTACTCAAAAATTGCGAACATACCTCAAAACACTTAAAATAATGCGAATATACGTAAAAACAATCAAAATTAAATGATTTTTAGAAACATACGTCAAAATTCTTCAGTTGCTTTTATTGTTGTGAAGAGATTTGACAGAGCATCTTGTCACCGACTTAAAATAATGTTCTCATCTTACTAGGTGACTAAACAAGGTATTTACACACGATATTTCGTTGATTAAAAGTTCTGTCGGCATCTTCTGGTGAAGTGACTTCATCACAATATGGCGACGGAGTTTTCGATCGCCGAAGTATCACGTATAAACATCTTGTTCACTCGGTTAGTCATCCGAGAACATGCAGTATTTCTCAACGCCGAGAAGAACTTTGTTCTTATTATAGTGATATGGAATACACAATATTCGAAACACCTGCTTTCCAATATTTTCACTCGAGTTGGTGAGCGCTAGCAAGATGGTTGACATTCCTGAGAGCGATCTGATCAAGGTCAAGTGAGATGTTGTTAAGGTTCTTTGGGTGGTTTTATTTACTGCATTAATTTAAAGTCCACCAAAAAACAAGGTTATGTGAAGATGTTAGTTTATTTTGAACAAATCAAAACAAGTCTGCGACATTCACAAGCATAGTTGTTACAATCCAAAGATGCAATACTGACTTACTGAATACTTGAATTGAATCGGAAACTTGCATGAATGTCTCTGTAACACTGAATTAATACTTAATGCAAACTAAACTCTCTGTCCAGGCGATCTGTTTATATAGAGTCTATCGAAATTACGAGAATTCTTCAAAGGCATCCGCCCGATATTTCTCGATCATTAACAATCACTCAAACAATCAAACATATTAAAAACAATCGGAATTGATACAAAATTAATTAATAACATTACAAAATGATTAGAAATGGTAATTATAGATACTTAAATACAAAATTTTTTACAGAAATCCTTTCAAATGGTGGAAAATTGTCCTGTAGACATCGTAAATTACAGTAATACATGGAATTACAAACTTTTAAGAAATACTCTTGCACCATTCGGTTATTAAACATATTAAATAGACTTTAAATAATTTTCTTACCTAAAACAAAGTCTATATACACTTATTTGCAAGAATTTACAAAATAAACATATCAAATCACTTTCAACCAAACATTAGCTCACTACAAATACTTCATACAGTATAATATTATTCAAAATACAGGTATTAGGGCTAGTTACAACCCCTCCCCAGGATTCACTTAATTTTACACAGATAAAATTGATTGAATCCGTCATGAATCTAAGCAGGTTGAATGTACACATAATGCAGACACGAACAGATTACAATCAATCAACCATAATGACTTTTACAATGAACAAATACAATTCTTCATACAACATCTGCACATAGTCCATGACACTGATTTTGTTTACAATAATTGTCTTTTCTCAGGTCCAATCATTTTATCATTTACTGTTTTTACACAACAAACGTTCAATGCCATCACCTTAAGTTACAATTATTTTCACTCCAAATTACACACTTGATGTTTGCTTGTTAATTACACCAGTCTGTTTACATTTTACAGCTGATAATTTGTCACCAAAATGTAGAAAGTCACAACATCATGAAAATATCAAAAGTTCTCTACACAAAACTGTCACAAATTATACATTGAAATGCTTACATCTGCATCTGAACTTAAGTACTCACACAAACTATTTACATGCATCAATTGACATACTTATTTACAAAACTAGATATTTACAGGCTATTGACCCCTCCCCAAACCATGCATTTCAATTAATTCTCATAAGTGGGTTCCAGGATTTCCCTGGAAACCCAGAACCATGTAAGTTACTTTTTCCTAACCTTCCAGTTTTCTTCAACTTTTGTATACACATTTAATATTACATTTCTATTTTCACAAAGCTTCATTATATACATACAGAAACACAAACTTCCAATCATCTCAGACAACAGACTTTGGTACAACCACGCAACAGCTGAGACATACAATGGTTCTGTTTTAGCAAATTGATTGTCACTTAAAAGCAATGCTGTTGACTCAACTGGTAATACAAATTTATTATTCTCACTACTGCAGTTTAGTCCATCATTACTACCAACCCCACTCTTCATCATCTGATTACTACTTAAGCTTACCAAATTATCTGAGTCAGTACCTAAAACAGTTTTAACATCTGGCTTACTGACTTCATCCACAAAATAATTATTTTTCTCAGCAACTACTACTTCACTATTTAGCTTCCACATCAAAAAGAGTACAAAACATAGTGTCACATTCTGTACAATTTTCCAGATAAGAAACTGGTTCAGATAAATCCTTACTCCCACCCATTTCTTCATTATCATTATCTACACCAAATACAGAGCTAAATAATGTATCAGCTAGGTCAAAGTTAGGACATTTTTCCAACTTAGGGATTGGTACATAAGGCTTTTCAACCACTCTCTCTTCAGAAATACTTTGACTTACAATTCTCCTCCTCATCTGGGTCTCCTATCCACACCACTGTATCACCTTCATCTTCAAGATATTTGAGAAACTCCTCGATTTCAGCACTTCTACAAACTTCATTACCACCTATCCTAGCACACATAGTCCCAACTATGCCATTCTGGACCTTATAAGTTTCTGATAGCCACACTGTAGTATGCACTATAAATTCTGCACCCCTTTTTGTAATTAAGCAGTGACCATTTCGAAAATCTTCTATATGAAAATTATTACTTTCGCACACTGATTCTAGTGATAAGGTACTATGGTGGTCCCCTTCCCGCTTTATCTTATTATCAATCTTTAAATCATCAACATCATTAATTACATCTATCATAACCTTATCCTGAAATTCACTTGCTGCTACCTCTACCTCCTCCAATAAATCTTCTCGGGGATTATTCATAAAAATGGTATTAACGCTATAGCAGTTGGTACCTGGACCCACCATCTTACCCACCACTGCGGGGCCCGTCACAGAGGTGGTCTTTAGTTTGTCCTGCCCCCCATGCTGCCTTTCCCTTTCAGATTGAGGGTTCTGTTCTCTCACTTCCCCATTATCATTCCTCCTTGTGTAATTATCACGAACCCTTCCCCTCGATCTACCATCTCTTGACCCATTACCCCTTCTAGGGGGACTCCTGCTGCCCCTCCTACTGGTGTTGATGGTGGTAATGTTGTTCATTGAATGACTCCTGGGCATCCAAGCGTCTCAACAATTCTGAAACTCTATCCACATTTACTACATCCAAAGTGGCAATTAAATTTCTTGTTTGCTGAGGTAGCCTAGCTCCTATCAAATCAATAAATTCCTCCTCTCCATAAGGATGGTCTAAATACTTACAACGGATCCAACATTTATGAAAAAAGTCATGTTGAGTTTCCCTACCAGGTTTATAGGGTCTACCCGTCATCAACTCTCTCTTTTCTTGAATCTGCCTGCTTGTCGACCAAAAATGTTTCAAAAAGTTTTCTTTAAACAGCTTGTAGTCAGTCACTTCCCTAGCTTGTCTATCACCCCATGCCCTAGCATAAGATTTTAGATGTTTACCCACAAGTGCAATTTTCTTACTGTAGGGTAACAAATTAAAATAGTCTGATTTTTCAAAATTATCTATAAATTCAATAGGGTGAAGCCTCCCACTATCATCATAGAATTCAAATTCTTCTTTTACATCGACACTGAAATTTGGATTACCTGTTACGGGAACCTGACTTAACTGAATCTGTAACCCAGTAACCTTTTTTTCTAACAGATTTACATTACTTTCTAATCCATGCGCTAACTGTTCCTGCTGCTGCACCAATGTATTAATATTTAACCCCACCTCTTGTCTCAACTCATTGACCCTTTGAGCAGCTTTACTATCACTGGCTTGGAATAAAGCAACATATTCCTGCCTCATATTATCACAATTTTCGCTGACTTCTTTATGAATCAAATTTACACATTCAGTCTTATTCTGTTCACAAATTTCTGTAACTTTTTCAAATTTCTCCTGACATTCAGTTACTACCTTCCCCAATTTAGAATCTAAATTGTTAATATCCTCCTTGAATTGAGAGCTAAAACCCTGAAATTGCTCTGCGATTTTAACATCAAAACATTTAGTCAAATCAGAGAATGTTTTATCATTGCTTTGTTGCAGTTGAGAAAACTTGTCATTGATTTCAGCAAATTTTCTGTCATTATCATTCCTTAACTCACTTCTAAATTCAAAAAATTGAGAATTGATCTCAGAAAATTTACCATCAAGATTTAACTCAGTTTTAAATTCAGAAAATTTGTTGTCAAAATTTAACTCAGTTTTAAATTCAGAAAATTTGTTATCGAATTTACCATTGATTTCTGCAAACTGAGAATTAATTTCAGAAAATTTGCTATCATTATCACTTTTTAACTCATTTCTAAATTCAGAAAATTTGTTATCAAGTTTACCATCAAGTTCAGAAAATTTTGCATTAAAATTGGTTACAAATGACTCTAGAAAAGCTTGCAGGTTCTGATTATCAGCCATTTTTAGTAATCAGCCAAATCAATATAAAAAACAAAATTAAATAAAATTAAAATCTTTCCAATCTGTCACACTATAACATGCAAAAGAAATCACTTGAATATTCAATGCCGTACTTACAGTTATTCCTCACTTTTGTATCACATTAAATTTCACTTAGAAACACTTATTTAACCATTAAACACCACACTGACTTCAAACACTTAACCACACTTTTCACAATTCACTGTAGGAAGACGATTTTGAGGCCGAAGGAAATCCACTCGTCGTCGGAAGATTACAGCCGATTGCCGATGAAAAATCTCCGCCTTAGTCCGTCGTCGCCGGTCGAAATTTCCTCTCAGGTTTATCGCCGATAATCCGTCGCAATTTTCTGCAGATTCTTTTTAGAAGATAAACATCCCACAGATGTTTAAGAACTTCTCGTCATGTCAACGGTCGCCATGTTAAGGTTCTTTGGGTGGGTTAAATTTACTGCATTAATTTAAAGTCCACCAAAAAACAAGGTTATGTGAAGATGTTAGTTTATTTTGAACAAATCAAAACAAGTCTGCGACATTCACAAGCATAGTTGTTACAATCCAAAGATGCAATACTGACTTACTGAATACTTGAATTGAATCGAAAACTTGCATGAATGTCTCTGTAACACTGAATTAATACTTAATGCAAACTAAACTCTCTGTCCAGGCGATCTGTTTATATAGAGTCTATCGAAATTACGAGAATTCTTCAAAGGCATCCGCCCGATATTTCTCGATCATTAACAATCACTCAAACAATCAAACATATTAAAAACAATCGGAATTGATACAAAATTAATTAATAACATTACAAAATGATTAGAAATGGTAATTATAGATACTTAAATACAAAATTATTTACAGAAATCCTTTCAAATGGTGGAAAATTGTCCTGTAGACATCGTAAATTACAGTAATACATGGAATTACAAACTTTTAAGAAATACTCTTGCACCATTCGGTTATTAAACATATTAAATAGACTTTAAATAAATTTTTTACCTAAAACAAAGTCTATATACACTTATTTACAAGAATTTACAAAATAAACATATCAAATCACTTTCAACCAAACATTAGCTCACTACAAATACTTCATACAGTATAATATTATTCAAAATACAGGTATTAGGGCTGTTACAATGTGTGCAGTGTGGGTCACTGAGAAAGATACAGTTTCTGCCATCTATTGAGAATGACTAAAACGTGACTTTTGTTTCATATTTCCACAAACGGCGTGGATCGGCCTGGATAGATTTGAGTGGCTCCCGGATTTTTTAAACGAAAAGGACTAGGCTATGGCGTCGGTGGCTGGTGGGACCAAGGGACCTTGTTTCTGAAGGACTGGAGGAAAGCAGATCTGAGCGGACGTGGCAAGATGTTCATTTGTCGGGATGAAGAGTGGTAGTTTTGAAAGTATCCTCCTACGGAAACAGTTATAAAAGTTTGCGGTTGTAAACACAACCAACTCAAATAGTTTGGCGTAGATCTTCAAAAGTGTCAACTGTTATTGTTTAACGTCAGTGGCCTAAGGAAGCTAGTCTATCATCCGTGCAGCGCTACAAGTCGCAGAGAAACTGTTAAAGTACTCATTGAGTTCATAAACTGAATTGTTTTTCACGCAAAACGTCCCGAAGCGACCCTACAGATAAATCTGTCGCGATAAAGAGGAATAATGCTAAAATTTCATAGTATTCAATTGAGATACCGAGGTCGGATGTTTTTACGTGATATGCTGATGGTTTTTGATGCACTCATTTCTTTACATCTCTGCTTATATGTAAATAGTCGTTGTGCTATCTTATTTTTGTTAATTATACAAAAGTCCAAATAACTTTGTAAATATAATCTCAGTGTCAACAACGCGATTTTATCCCATCACTACTCCCAGTATTAATATTGTGCTGAGTAACTGTCAGCATAGGAAGAAATGCGTGGAAGAGCTCGTGTAACAGATTTCCGCCCGCAACACCCTTCCCGCCAATTAGAACCGCCGAAGGTTTCGCGCTGTACGAGGTTTAAGTGAGTGGTCAATAGAGGGTAACCTCCAGATGCATGTTGCTATACATGTATCGGATGTTTCATGACCGGAGTCGACACGGGAGCCGGAAACGATCCCGCCTCTCACCAGGACCTCACGCACGCCGGACGAAACGATGCTCTTGGTGCGACGTACGTTGGGCGCGGTCGCGTATCCATCTGTAAGCGTCCGCTCACCAGTCGGGGGCCACGTGCCTACATCAACTCAGTTTGTGAGTGAAAGTGTATGCCGCCCATCTCGGCTGCAGTGCTAGTGTTGAGAAGAATAGATCTCTGCTGATACCAGGAGTTGGACTACTCAACCGCTACGCGTTGTACTTTTGGGTGTTATCGCTACCACTGTAATGTCGTAAGCTCCTCCCAGAAAAAGCCGCAGATGGTCCCCTGCCTGTATTATTAATAGCGGTGCCGCTTGCGAGAGTGATCGTGCTCACTGACTGTTTTTAGTTAGCTAGTCTAGGCTCACAGCTACTGACAACAATAACTTTGTTACAATAATTGCAATCTATCTTTTAATCTTCAACTGTTTACGTTATGTAATCTTTGTAATCGACGGAAAGCTTTGTGTAATTAAATATTGTAAGGTGTAGTTGTCTGTGTTTCTCTGATTAAGCATAAGAACCACCCTATCCCGAATATAAATGTTGACCTGGTATCTTTCCAATACATTTTTGTCGGTGGTCTCTGGTAAATTAGTAGTGATTGCTTTTAAATCTACGTTTTACGAGTTGAGACAGTACAGTGTTCAATCATTTTACAATTTATAATGAATAGAAAATATAAGTAACGTGACCTAAAAAGAAGGTACGTTACATTATGAAACGTTATCCTGTTTCATGCTATTACTTCACTTAGTTGTGAGCAGCTAGTGAGTTTCTTTCCTTCCCCGGGATGATCCGCAGTCTGTTTTGCGGAGGTGGCCACCATCTGAGATACGGCGTAGTGGATTCGCATCTGGCAGCGTCTTGGCTTGCGAAGCAGCCGCCCATAAATACTGAGTGGGACCGTGCCCACGAGCCGCCAGCGCGGGTTGTGGAATATTAGACACGAAAAATATGGCCGCACCCGCTCGCCGGAATTAACTGTTGTTTACGTCCCTCATCGCACAACACTGAAATGTAATATGACTCAAATTACACTGCTCCAGTACATAATTTATGTTCGTCTCCTTACCGGCTACTTTTTTTCCATCTCCTTTTGCTACTTCCGTCATCGTTAGTGCCCGACGTGTGACTTTCATTTTATTCTTCCACGGTAAAAAAAAGAAGAAAAAACGTATTTTTGAAGTGTCGCAACGTAGACGAATTACGACTTAGAAGGCGTTGAATAACATGCTTTACAGCTCATCATTTACTGACAGCCAAAGTCTCCGTGATTTCGTTAATTATCGACAAACTCAAATTAGTGACAGATATACAAAAATCAGTCCCTACGCATAATCCAATTGTAAATATTCTAAAATCAGAATTCTAATTTATAATTATAAATGAAAATTTATATTGTAATAAATTCTTTCTGCAGTTAAAATATGCCTCATTATCTATTTACAGTTTCACCCTTCACCTATTGTTGATGATAAATCAATGCCAAATGCCACAGTTAAGATTTTACATAATCCAAGTAATTAACAGTAGGCCTAGAAGATATATTCTGTGGCGACTCATATCAGTAGAACTATTTTTAGATGGTATTTTTTTTTTTTTTTTTGTACTTCTCTATGCTGCTCGATAATAATACGCGTATGCTGTTGATTAGCGCGACTACGTCAACCTGTGGTCCCATGCGTAGGATTGTCAGCTGCTTGATGTCTGCTGTTCTACAACATATCTTGTTAGGACTTAGCATTCGGAAGCATGATATTTCAATCACTGGTCCAGCCATCGATTTTGGGTTTTCATTATTTCACAGACAATACGGAAATGGCTACTCCAACATGTGGCTTTCCTGCAGATTTCTTGCCGCAAATCCAAACATTGGGGTCACACCAATATGTTGAAAGCGTGTATTCCTATAATTCTTGTTAAACGAGTAACATTTAGAACATCATGGTTAGAATCCTAGTCTCATCAGGAACATTTGCGGTGTTTACAGCTGATCTTCACTTGTAGCAAAGATTTCTTTTCTTCATGTGAAATACTTAATGCCTTGTAGGATCACCAAACTATGTCTGGCGTTTCCGAGAGAGCAGTATTGCGAAGCATATAAAAAACCTTTCTATAAGATCATACGAAATTATTGTAATTTCGATTGTTGCTTCATTTAGTCGGTTGGTAACTTTTGCTATGCTATGCTCATATGGCGGGATTAAAGATCCAGTAGTTAGAGGAGAAATCATGATAGTGTTAAGATAGGGTTACTTGATTTTCGTTGTTGATTTATTGATCCCTTTTTAATTTTTAATTCCGTGGGCGGGTGAGACAGCGTAGTGCTCAATACCTTAGACGAAGTCAGATTAAAATCTTTCAAACTGTGAAAACAGAATCAAAATGGGTTGAACAGTTTTTAAGCTCACGAAATTACTATTTTCACAAATTTTAATTTTCTGCTGCACCAATGTGTTACACACCGTGTTAAGATATATCCGTATTTTTAGTCAGAGCCTAAACTTTACAACCACGTCAAAACCTGTATTGTAGTTTATGCATGCTGCCGTAACAAACGGACAAACAGACAGACAAACAAAAATTATAAATTCAAACATTTGTCAATTTATATAAATAACGCATATCACGCCAATGAAACTGATGTTTTTTTTTTTCTCCACAGAATGCATTTTACGTCTTTTACAAAAGCATCACCAAATGCGCTTCTGATCTGAGAAAGTAGTGAAGCTCTGACGTTGTTTGTCTTTACCGTTTTGGAACAGAAATATTTGCCCGATGCCGAGTTAACGATTGCGCAATGTTTGTGTTTGTAAAAGCTTCCAGAAAGACCAGACCTCTGCAGTTTTATGGAGTAATAAATAACCAGTGATTCTGTACGGTACAGGCAAGTAGTATTCTTACGTGGTAACAGGTAATTGCTGCATCTGCTATTATCTCGTATATTAGTACAGGAATCATGTCCGTACAATGAAAATATCTTTAAAAAACTGATTTACGATGTTATTGCGTCATTTCTTTAATTACTAGATAGTCGATTTGTATAAATAATAAGTATCAGACCGATGCAACTGATTTTTTCGTATTGAAATTATTTTCTCGCTCTTCCCGGAAATTTAAGAAACTACTGTGTTATAAATTTGTTAGAAGTATTTTCTTTTACGGACCAAAAACATAGGAGTTAGCAAAAAGAAATAAAACTCATATATAGCCTGTATAAGTGGTTTATTGAAGACTGAACTGATCTCTAGCATAGAATACGTACTGAACGAAGTAATAAAAGAAGAAATGGCAGTCAATAAAAGTGTAATAGATGGAAAGGAAAAAAGAAGTCTATTACCCAACGGTCTGAGGAGAAGGTTGTAAGCGAAACTAGCTGCAAAGAGTATGGAAATCGATACTGCTATAAAAAAGGAAACGTGGACGTCCCCCTATGACCTGGAATTGACAAGTTTAGAAAATCAGGGCAGAACACACATTTACGGAATAAATGTTGTTATATTTTCAGGCGGAATTTAAATGGAAATAATGTTTCATAGTCACCACAGTATTCTATGTGTTTCATAAGTTTGTACTCTCATCGTTTAATGTTCATAAAGTTAAACTTCTGAAGTTTTAAAGTGACTAATGGAAATTTCTCACAGGTTCCAGCCACGTAAGAATGTCACAATGATGGAACGTTTCGAGTGTCTAATGACCCAGCATCATCCTCAGTCAACTGAATTAAGCACCAATACGACACTGTTGCCATTGAATCTTTTATTTCTGAGAGTGGCTCACGAAATCAGGAATCATTCCGTAATTTTCCAACAGAAAAAAAAGCTAGAAAATTACATGAGCTCAAAATATCACCAAATCCCATTTAAAGGGAAGGAGACCAATAAAGATCTCATGTCAATTTAATATAATTTTTTTGCACTTATTTGGTAGAAAAAAAAATAGTACATAGAAGATATCAGTGTCAGTACATAACGTAGTGACATGAAGCAAAATACGTGATCATATCAAATAAATTTAATTATATAAAAATTATAAGGTAAATCTCACTTAATGGCGGGGGAGGGTGGGAGGGAGGGGTTTCAAATTTACCTCACGTAATTGATGGAGGTCCCCTAATCAATATCAGCTCGAATTTCGATTTGTCAACTGCTTCATCGACACGGAGTAGTGTGGAGGTTGCCTTCCTTTTCTCGCTAACTTGTAAACTATCCAGATTAATTAACTAGCATTTCAAACGAATTATGTACTAAAAACATTTACCCACCTGTCCCTATCTATATGGATGACTGCGTGCACGGTAGATTTGTTTTATTCTTGAGTAGCAATTATTAAAGCAGAGCAGGAAAAAAGATTCTGTCTGTGGTTTGAGATGTAGTATCTTTGTAACAATTATTTCAACTACTCTCAGTATCTATGTAGAGAAGTAAATTAGGATGAAATTTTATAAATGGTATGTAATATAGTACATTAGTAGCATCAAACGAAAAAAAATATTACATTTTCGTTAAGTCATTAGCGCATTCTGTCAGCGTTTTGAGCAAAAAGTTTGAGAAGACAGATATTGGTGAAAGATATTTTCGGAGAAAATCCAGAATCAAACCCTAAACGTTCTATACTATAAATAAAGAAAAATAATAGCTTTGTGTAGTCGCAAATAACAAACAACAGCAAAAAAATAATTTTTGATGTTACGCATTTTTAGGATAATTTTGTTTATCTTAATATACAATATTGTCTATGGCGGATGTTGCGTGAAACATCTGATCGTAAAATCTCTGGTGCGCATCTGTCTACATTAAAAACAGACTATCATTTCTTGCTCAGGTAGCTAATCACGTAGAGACATAGGACATACCACAGGTTTTAAGCTATACCATAAGCTTTCCAAATGTAGAAACCCAATCAGAATAGGTTGGGTAGTTTTCTTGTGATGTCATATCTAACAAACAGATAGACACAAAACGCTATAGATTTACGTACGTAGAGTTTGTTTGGGGGGGGGGGGGGAAGATATAAACGAAACGTTCTCTGTAGTAGCTTGATGAAACATATAGATCTTAAATTAGATAATAAGTTACCAAACTTTTATTACAACATTCAGTAGTTTTGTGTGTTTTCTGAAAAAAACAGACCATCATCCCAAGAACAATTGTTTTAGCTTCAGGGGCCTCAAAATAACCTACTCAAAATTTTATTCAAGAATATTTTCAGTTTACAAATAGAGCCCTTTAAAGTTTATGTTACTATAGATGGATGAAGAAACAAATTTTTGATGATATTTTAACTTTAAAATCATAGAGTTTAGCCGTGTTATCTTTTATAGCTTAGACGGTTTTATATTCCTCTGACGCATAGAACGATATGATAGTATGTATGATCACCGAACTGACTAAATCTCTTTAAGTCATTGTAGGACGAGTCCCATTCATAGTCAGAAACAAATTTTCTTAATATGTTCACGTTATCAGGGTCTTGAACGTCTCATGGGAATCAACAACGTCAAAGGAAGATTTCTTTAATATCAGGTGATTTCTACTGAAGCCACGTAAAACAAAACTGCAAGATTCGAGAGTTCAAGTTTTATATTTTTAATTTTCACTTAATGTCGTTTGTTCCAGTGACTGAATCAGAAAGTATGATCTGAAAAAGAGATGAAAAACATTTTGTAATGCTAACTACATCTTCTGATTCTTCTGAACACTACGGTACTGCATTATCAATGATCTTATTCACCAGATACAACTGCGGCACCAGGTCATGATCATCGGAATATACTTCACCATGGTTTTTCCGTCAGCTATTAATCCATATACGTTGTGATGGATTTGTTGGTTGTTGACCGTCATTCCCATTGGTATTCTACACGTTATGGGCTAAATCGATTCATCAATTCGGCCACGGACTATTGCAGAATATAAATTTATTTGCTTTGTGATAGTACCAGTGTGAATGTAATATAAAGCATATATATAGTACTGATGGTAATTTTCACTTATTACACCTTTCACTTAATAGCCCATTTTGATCACATTTATAAACAACCAGTCAAATTTATACAGTATGATTCACTATTTCTCCATCTCTCAATGTCAGATCAACCACTGCTGCTTACTGCGTAGTCGAGAACCCCTTATCGTTGTCGAGCGGAGGAGGTCCAGCGACCCAGCCTACCAGAATTCACGCATCTATGCTATTTGCCTCCACACACAACAGCTCTGGCACTGACAATATTTATACTTACATCAACTAAACAAAAGACTCCGTACATGAAACATCAGATATAAAATTATATATAGATCTTGTATATACTTTCTCGCCGCGAGGCCCAGTATTTTCACACTTACGTTTAGCAAAAAATAAGTAAGGAATGACTTTGTACATAATAACTTACTGAATTAATCAATATGCGTCGGCCATGTTGTTATTCCAACAAATACTACCGACTTTTTTTTTTTAGATAAGTTCAGATACTTCATAACTAAATTTCACTCTTTCAGATCCTAGCACACACGGCTTTCGCTGTACGGATAACTTTTCTAAAATTTCAGCGCAGTATTTTCGGCAGCGATATTGGCTGACAAAACTCCCCGGATAAATTTTACGAATCTCTTTTTGATCCAGCAAATATTTAATTTCCGTCCAGCGATGTGGCGCGTCGGAAATCTGTTAAATACCCATCACTCCGAGGACGGATGCAGAATGAGTGTAACAGTGATTTTTCCGAGCTGCAGATTCCGCTACAACATTGTATTTTAGTGTCCATAAGCGGAGTTTGCGGTACCAACCAGAGCTCATTATTAAAAGAAAATCAGCAGGCTGCAGTGTTTTAATTCACGCCCTGAAGAATGTTTGAATTATTTTTGAGGAACTTTGCTCGCGGTTAATGGGTAAATACGCAGGCTTCCACCTAATTAGCAAGTAAAATTTGGCAGGGGAGCTGCGGCAGAAAGAGAGCTCGGGGGGACTCTGAAGAAGAGTGTAAATATTTAAGAAGCATCCTCGCCGCCTGGCTGACTTTGAGCTGTCCTGTGTATACTCTGCGCTGATTTGAAGCGGGCCTCGGGCGTACCTGTGAGATGTCCAACTGCGCTCAGAGGCAAGTCTTCGATTGCCAACGAAACTTGTGGCTGATACGGTATTCATACCAAAAATTAAGAAATAAATAACGCAATGGTTCAAAAGCTGTAAGGTATCATATCATATTTATTCAGCAATTGAACATAACTATATACAGTAAACTATACAAAAAGTACATTGAGTGCTATATGACTATTTATCACACTTTGCTTTTCCGTAATTATATATAACAAAATTATATCTTTATATATAAAGATGAATGTTTGTTTGTTTGTTTGTTTGTTTGTTTTTTTGTTTGTTTGTTGGTTTGTTTGTTCTTCATACAAACCCACGGTTTTCATCCGATCTCGATGAAACTTTGCACACTTATCCTTTCAAACAAGGAGAAAAATACTGTTTACATTTGGTTGAAAAATTATCTGTATAAATAACACATGTTGTCTCATAACTTCGAAATACGGCGATAGACAGACACGTTGGATGTGGATGTCTCCAGACCGTGTTTCCGTGTAGTGAACTGGCAGCTCAGTGGCTAAAGAGCTTGCTTACGAACCTCGTGGTCTCCGGTTCAAATCTCCGTGGAGGCTAAGATTTTTAAAAATTGTTTTTCATCGTAAGAGTCAGGCCTGGGCCGTAGGTTATTCGGATTGAATGTTAAACTGTAGATATTAGAAAGTTAGGGGTGCAATGCGAGGCAAATCGTAGGTAGTCTTGCAATTTTGTAGGTGTACACTTTTTTACGTTCTAATGATCCCTCAGGTGTTGTTCGCAGTTAGTGTGTGAGTGAGAACCACAGTAATACTAATATAATTACGGAAGTAAGTCTCTGTCTTTTTTTTTACGTTTTGACGACTAAATGGCTATATCGTCGTGATGGAATTTTGTAAGGAAAGCTGTATGAAGGGCACAGGATATTTTTTTCCAGTATGATTAACAGTTGTAGTCACGAAATTTTGAGATCTTATCGAATAGTGACAGAAATATGTTGGAAATTGATTCTCTTCAAGAGGCAGGTTCGACGGTAGAATGATATAGTGATAGCTTCCCTGTCATATTATGCCGACTCGATATTGTTTGGGACCAATCCTTCGTTACCTATAACTTTCTATATTTAATTCTGGCAAAAAAATTATTAATCCACGCGTACGAAGTCGCGGGTACGAGGCTAGTACTCTATAAGTATAATGTTGCATCTATATTATATTGATATGTACAAAATTTTCGGCAAGTACTTGTCAAATTTTAGTTTCAGTGAAGTCACACTTGATCAAAAGATTATCCAAAAATTCCAGTTTTTTCAATGATTGGCATTTAACAAATAGTGGATTAACTAAATTCATAGAATTCAAAATAACGTTGAATACATTATCTAAATATGCTAAATATTCATTTATAATAGTTTATTAATAATAATTTTTAAAATACAGTTGGCAAATAGGTTTATTATATTGAATTCATTAATTTATCTTGTCATACCGGTTGGTTACCCTTGTTGTTGCTCCTACCATACTTCATTCAGTGCAAGACTTAAAAAAAAAATATTTATAGCATATGACCATTTTTGATTGACGCAGCGAGAAATAAAGGCTGTATTCGCACAAACTGTGAAATTTAAATTTCTTGAGTTAGCTTCTGCAATAACTGCACTTCATTTTAATTTAGTATCAGTCGTGTAGTTGGTGGTAAGAAAAAATATTCTCAACAAAGTTGTTTCGTCGAAAAAATTACTACTACATATCGCCCATTATTCAAGATCAGTTGAAATTGGAAAATTAATTATTATCGCGATTATTACAGTGCTCTGAAAAGTTCTCGGTATTGAAGGGTGCCAACAGTAAAATAATGAAACATAAAATTTAAAGAGTATTTGGAGATTGTTCCATAAGATGTAAACGTCTTGCCGATATATATTATTTTTCCTGATTCCATGGTTTTCCGAAATCACTCCAGATAAAAGATGGGATTCTTCCTTCAAAAGAACGTGGCCAGATTTATTCCCATTCCCAGCCCCAATTCTTTGCCGCGTCTTCTATTTCGTGATATTTTTATACAATTGTGAAAAAATTATTATTGATAAACATTTCTTGTCTCCAGTTCCATCCCGCCTCTAATGACCTTGACGTCGACGAGTCGTAAAGCCGTAAGCAAAAAATAAGGCCTTAATATACGGTGACATAAACTCAGTGACTAAACATTTGAGTTGGTATTTGAATTTTAGGTAAATGATATTCGAGCTGCTACAAACGGACTTGGTTTGAAATCCATAATATTCTGACTTTCTACCGCTGTTATCACGATTTTCACAATACAGGAAGCATCCTCCTCAATTCTGAAATGTACTTTAATTTTTTTATTAGTATTATTATTTTTACTTATTGTTTTACGCCTCGTTGACGGCTCAGGTCATTAGAGGCGGGATGGGAGTGGGGACAAGGAACGGGAAGGAATTCGGCCACGGCCTTCTTTAAGGAAACATCCCGGCATTCGCCTGGAGTGATTTGGGGAAACCATGGAAAACCCAAACCTGGATGCCCGGATGGGGATTCGGACCAGCGTCCTCCCGAATGCGAGGCCAGAGAGTTAAACGCTCACCCACCATGCTTGGTTGTGTACTTTAAAATTTTGAATTATATAGTGTGTGTTTTTTTTTTAATGTCATTTGGCAACTGAAGCCATATAGCGAGCTCAGTGTGATTATTATAGCTTCCAGTGAACAATCAGTCAACCAGTATATATTGTAGCTTTCTAAGTATGGACACGACAGGACGGACAGGACATTCACACAGACACACAACGCTTAACACCCATGCCCTCGGCCAGACTCGAACCGGTGACTTCGGCACGTGGGGCCAGTACTCTAGCCTCTACGCTACCGAGGCCGGCTGAATTACACTTACAGAGGCAATACAAGAATTTCTAGTTAGTTGAAATTCTCGCACCATATCATTAAGAACACGCGAATTTATTTGTGTTGGCGAAGATGAATGCTTAGTAGTATTTCTGTTTTATATAAGGATTTCCCCACTCTTTGATTACAGCGATTTATAACATGGCAAATTATTTCTTTTGGATCGTTAGCTCCGTCACAATAAATTGGTATTTGTTATGTTTCTTGCGGTTTACTTCCCAAAAAACAACATCGAGCAGAAACAATGCTTCTAAGCTTAATGGATCATCTTGTGAGGGAATGAGCAGGTTTCAGATACCTCGGAACAGCGTTTATCCTCATCTCCGAAATGTCAACAAACTGTTCTGCTAATTGGTCAACACATAACGCACCGAACCTCAGGCCACCACCTGCTAACTGTTTGGACCCATAACATATTGGGTAGCAGGTCTCCTCTGAAGTACGCATGATACAGCAAGAAGTAGAATTTTCCCATCAACCAACATTTACCTAACTGGTCAACGGTTTCAACGGTATGCACACTGTAGATCCATACTTTTATCACGTCAGCGTATTGGTTTATCACTTAGTAACCCAACACATCGATTCAAAGAACAAAGTAGGACAGAAAAATTGAAATTGGATACACTTACTATAAGTTTCTCGACACTTCGTACCTGACTATCATATTTTTCTTACAATTAATAACAGTAATTAATTAATCAAATAGTTAACTAACCACTTTGAACGATTAAGTCAAGCACATTCTCATTATCTGATACACGCATAGCAGTAGTTATCTTACATATAAAAATCAATGTTTGTTTGTGGATTTGTGGGTTTGTCCGTCTTCTATGCATTCCTATACCATTTATCAGATTACAATGAGACTTTGGAGAGTTTTCGAGTGTGCGTCTGCGAAGGATCCTGTGAAAAAAAAAATCCAAAAAGTCACCCCCTATTCCCCATAACACCCCATAATTTAGGCAAACCACATTTTTTATCCGATTTAGATAAGAATTTGTACACTTATACTTTAAAACAAACAGAAAAATGCTGCCTACTTATGGTTTCCGAATATTCATCCCCTCTCCCCCTTTCCAACCCCATTACGTTTTTACCCCACAATTTAGGTAAACCACATTTTTTATCCGATTTAGATAAGAATTTGTACATTTATACTTTAAAATAAACAGAAAAATACTGCCTACATATGGTTTCCGAATATTCATCCCCTCTCCCCCTTTCCAATTCCATTCCGTTTTCACCCCGTAATTTAGGCAAACCACATTTTTTGTCAGATTTAGATAACAATTTGTACACTTATACTTTAAAAAAGAGAGAGAAATACTGTACACATTAATTTCACAAAAACCCAATCCCTCTCCTCTCTTTTCACCACCTTAATTACCCCCTCTTCCCCATAACACCCCATAATTTAAACAAACCCGCAAACCGTTCGTCCGTTTACGGTGAAGCTTTGGTGAGTTGTCGACGGGATGACGGAGAAGGTTCCTGTCAAAAAATAAATAAAAAACCCACCCCTCCTCCCCATAATTTAGACAAAACCACATATTTCATCAGATTTCAATGGGAATTTGCACACTTATACTTTGAAACAAACAGAAAAATACTGCCTGCATATGTTTTCCAAAGCGCATCCCCTCTCACCCTTTCCAACTGAAAATGAATGAAACAGCAGTTTAAAATTTATATGTAAATATTTTTTCATTTAATCTATGTGCCTGCTCAAGTCCAGCAATAGTGAAGCATTGCCGGGTCAGCTAGTTAGTTATAACTATTTTTTCCTGTTTCGCTACACCCAGAACAGGACGGGGAACAAGTAACGGAAATTTGCCATGTATTTTGAAGGAACCATCCCAGCATTCACGTGAAGTGATTTCGGGAAATGATTAGAAATATGGATTAGTGAACAAGATTTGAACTCATCTCTTCCCGAATGCCAGGCATAAGCGTAATCAATTATTACGTTTCCGTTGAACCATACACACAATTAGTAATTACAAGTGCTTTTACACCCTCTTGCTCTGTCGTTACCAACATTCATTACTTCCTCATGTCTCACGAGGCTAAGAAGTCCGGTACTGTGCACAGTAAATTGAATCATATAGCAGAACCACTTTCAGATCGGCCTTAAACACATTTTTAATACACCTTATATTTGTAACGCTCTGGCCTCACATTGAGGAGGACGCGGTGTGGAATGACCTTACACCCATCTCAATTTGGGTTTTATTAGGGACTTTTCGAGTGAAGATATGCACACAGTCAATGTAAAAAAAAAGTTTCGATTAAACATAAAAATCGGTGATAATTTTCGACAAAAAATTATTTAACTCGTCAGTTAGTTTCTACCGATTAGAGAAAAACGATGTCGGGTTATAAGATCAAAGGAAGTATAAAAATATTTATTTTTTGCAAGTTTATAATTTTTTCTTGATGTTTAAGAAGCTAATATGTTTTGCTGTTTCAGATCTGGTTAGCTGTTGGAATTTGTCTATAGCGTTAATACCTAAAGCAATGATAAACCCAGTCAATAATATAATAAACTCAACAACATCTGCTATTTGTTGCTTGATAATTCTTACCTAATTAATTATGTTTAATTTTACGCCGAATTTGTGAAGATAACCTAATTGCCTGCCGATTTCTATTGCATAACTGTAACACTACAAAATGATTGAGCATAAACTTTTATCAAGTTAAACATCTTTCCCCAATAATAAAAAGTGCAGTATTAGGAAGCAAACTTCTAGATGTATACCATGTCATAGCGAAATATTTAAAAGAGACTGGATTTAAAAATTCACACCTCATGTATTCTAACTATGGAAAATAATAATAATAATTACAATAAATATTTTTAATTCTATATGACGTTAAATGTACGTAACATATAAAGGAATTCCAAATGTCCTATTTATTTTGAGAGAGTTGTTACCGATATAATAAAGAGTTTCCTATCACCTTAAGCCAGAAGCGGAAACCGATTTGTAATTTTATTAATACCACTGGGAGGAAGTAAGCTCAAATTACCGTTCGGCCGAAAAGATTAATTTTCCATGATTTTCACTGTTGGTGAATGGTAAAATTGTTCCTTCAAAATGTCAGCCTCCACCGGCTATAGTGATCTCGATATAGACGAGCCATGAATCCATAAACAAGAAAATAAATATTAGTGGCAAGGAAGATATAAAGTAGTTCCTCCAAGAATAAAAATGATTTTAAACATTAGCAGATGCCGATTACTGAATTAAAACGAACTGGGTTAACGTTTGAATAAACCACAACAGCAAACCTTCGCGAAATAAAATATGACAGGGATGGAAGCTCGTAAACAAGAGATAAAAGTTGCTGTATACGCTTTTTATTATGTCGAAAACTTCTCGCCTTTATGCCAAATTTTATGCCTGTAGATACGGCGGCAGTGCGGAACACAGACTCCATATACCTCGACAAAGCGTCGGCGCTCTCCCTCACCTGCACTCTACAGTGTCGGAGGGAAAGGCTGTTACAGCATTTAAAATCCATTCCATGATAGCACTTTGGAAAGAACCTTATTTAACAATTGTGTGATCTTATCAACACACTGCACTGACGTCCATGGTTCATCTGTCTGAATAAAATAATTTATTTCGAATGGAAGACCTATCTACTATCGCAGATGATATAACATCAAGATCATTTAACATCTGATTACTAAATATGTTTTTTTTTTTTAACTTCTGTAATCTGCATAAAAAAATATCTGCAACAATATGCATAAATGGTCTTATATCTGTAGATAATTATTTATAGATGTTCTTAAGTAAGCTATAAGAAGTTTACCGGAGGTTGTGAAGGTTACTTCCATAACTTCTAGCCTCATGATTAATATTTTTATAATTTTCGACGGCTGAATTATATTTCAGATAAAATCACTATAAATATACTTCAGAGAGAGCGGTATAAATAACATTATGATACGACATATTGAAAAAGCGTAAAACGCAAATACTAAATCTTTTTACCACCAGTATCCTGGTATCTATTTCCGCCTTACTATTGGTTTCTCATAACTATAGCAACCATGAGAACTGGTAGGTCCGATACTACAGATTTTGGTTTTCCATGATTATCCGAAACAACTCTAGCCTAAAACCGAGACGTTTCCTTCTTAAAGTACCTCGCCAATTTCCTTTCCGTTCCTTATCAGTAATACGATCCGCTTTCAATTAGATGTTTAGCGTTACTATAAATAATCAGAAAAGTTATAATTGCTTTGTATTACATTTTCTGCTTGAAAATGCCTAATCCCCTGCGAATAAAATGAAATATAGAAAAAAATGTTTCTGATTAACAGTTCAAAAACTAAAATATCTCTGCTCACATCTTGAACACAAGACATCAAACATTTACATGCCACACGAGTTTTTAAGTTTCAAAAGCACTTAATTAATTTCCAATGCAGATTGAAGAACTACAGGGTACAGGGAAACAGCCTAAGGGAAGATCACATTCAAGATGGTACGGTCGATTTAAAGAAGATGTACAAAGAAGAGGTGGTTGCCGGAAGGAGATAATGAGTCGGGAACTGAGGATGGGAAAACAGAAATGATTGGTCAATATCCCGACCCACTGAACTGGAACGGAACTGCATGTATCTTATAAGACATTGCATCTCGTAAGATACGCGTAACTTTTGGTTTAACCATGGCCAAATTGTTCCAATATATGTTTTACAATTGGGAGATACTAACGTCTCAATTTAAGGTCCAGTTCAAAAACTGTTCAGCTTTACAGCTCTCCAGTATTAATTTTCACATTGAAGAGCTAGTTTACTCGTCAAATACCGTACGAAATGTTTAAAGCCTTCAAATTCGATGAACGACGACCAGCTGATCCAACCCACGATTGATAAAAGTTCAAGCAGCAGATTCGCCGGGAAAACCTTACATAATGACTGAACCACTCCTGAAATCATGTATATCTAATAACTTTACTAACGTTTTGGGAATAGCCGACAGCTAAGAGACAACTTCAGGGAGGAACTAGAGATAAATCAGCGTTGATTTCATAAGGGAACCAATAGTCACTCGCCTAAAATGATTTCTAAAAATCAATAATACAAGACATTTTTTTAGGCGGACCAATATCTTTTCTTGTAGACCTTTGTGATCCCTGCAATCCAGTCACATCAGCTCTATGCTCCAGCAGGATCTTTGAGATCGCATCACATTTTTCTCTAGATATTACCTCAATGTAAGCTGTAAAACTCGGAGATCACGACTGGGCCATCGAAAAGGCCGTTCGTTCTCGTGTTGTTATTAACAATTCTCTCCTCTGTTGATTCTTGGCAGTCCGGGTGGCGCCGCGTCATGTTTCTTGACACCGACGTTTCGGCCCTCATTCTGGGGTCTTCTTCCAGGGCAGAATTGCGTCCTGGGTCAGTGAGTGGTCTTGATTTATAGCGGAGGCCTGCGTCCGTCTAGATGGTTCGATTTGCCCGGCCAATCAAAGGTCCGAACCATCACGTGATTCGTTGGCTTGGTGAGGCGTGGCGCAGTCTGCTGGAGGGTGACACGTGACATGCTCTCTCCATACCAGAGAGAGCCAGGCGTGTAATTTGAGCCCGTTGTCTTCGTTAATATTGTTTGGGCGTTTAGCGATTTCTAACGCCTCCTTTACCCTCCTTGGCCACCACTTATCCTCGCGCACTATAAGTGTTGTGTTTTCGAAATCTATGGCGTGATTGGTTTCAGCTGCATGACGTGAAATAGCGGATTTATCAATATTATTAGATTTGTAGTTGCGGATATGCTCGCGCAGCCTGTCCCTTATAGTGCGCCCCGTCTCTCCTATGTACACACGACCACAGGTGCACGGAATCTCATAGACACCGGCAAACTGTAGTGGAGGCAGCCTGTCTTTAACTTTGACGATCTGGTTGCTGACTTTGCTGTGCGCTTTGTAGACAATTTTTATGTCAACTTTTTTGAACAGCTTCCCGATTCTGTCAGTAACGCCACTTATGTAGTGTAAAACCACTACTTAGCGTTCCTGAGAGGTGGCTCGATTAGATGTTGAATTAGCGTCTTTGTCTGTCGTGGCTGCATGCAATGCCCGTCTAATACAATGATTGTGGTAGTCGTTGGACTTGAATGTGTGTTGCAGCGCCTCCAACTCCGTCGTCAAGCTATTTGCGTCACACACTTTCGTCGCTCTTGTACACATGGTCGTGAGGACGCTTCTTTTTGTCGCTGGATGGTGGTGCGATGCGGCATGTAGATATCTGTTTGTGTGTTTCAGCTTCCGATACACTGAGTGTCCAAGGTTCCCGTCGTCACGTTTGGTTACTAGCACGTCTAGGAATGGCAGCTGTCCTCGTTCCTCCGTTTCCATGGTGAATTTAATTTTTGGATGTGCTTTACTTATATAATCCAGGAATTTGTCAAGGGCACTTCGTCCATGGGGCCACACAACAAATGATTACAATTCTCTCCTCTTTTTTCCTTCAATATTACGCCTTCTACAAGAGTTGGCCTGAATGCTTTGTTACATTCAGTTTTCAGAAGAACCGGCAGTTTGAAATATAATTCTTTCTTTGCTGGTGAGGCCGTTCAACAGCACAAGGAGGTCTCTCGCGTGCCCCCACTAAAAAATCGATTCCGTGTCCCAAAAAATGCCAATTCCGACATTACCGTTCACCCACGTGGCTCCATTGCGTGGTACATTATGGTTCTGATCCAACCTCGTCACCACACTGTATCCAGAAGTTAAAGACATGATATCGACTCGCATCCTATGCTGTAGATTTTTCCGTTTTCTCTGCAGGAACGAAATCTTGTGGAAGTACTTCACTCGCAGTCCTGATAGAGGGAGTAGGATGGAAGGTGCGTGGCACAAACTTTTCTTATTCAGCCTGAAAGGCAGGTTGTTTTGTTGCGGACATCAGTCAGTCGGTTGGTGATACAGTCTGCCGGGAGCCATTTTTATAAAGCGGCGTCCGCAGATAGCGTTCGCGTCTGCGGTGTACGTGCCGGCGCATGAAGAATAGCGCGCTCGGATACCGGATATATTGCGGCGCGTTTATCACAGCGAGCCCTGACCGCGGAGCCACCGTCAACAGCCCGGGAAATCTCTGGAGAGGCCAAGCCGTGAACAGTACAGTAACAAACACCCAACTGCAGATTAACACGCGGCCCTGAGAAACGATGCTGAGCTGTTTGTAGGTTACAGGTCTCCAACCAGATGCCCGATCGAGGCAAGCGGTTTGCAAAGGAGAATTCTGCTGCTCGCGAACTGTTGCGTCAGATGCAAAACTTCGCTAATGTCGTCAAATTAAGGAACAACGACAATCTACTAGGACGAAAACACAGGAAAAACACAAATGATACATATAAAGATGCATTTTTCATTTCGGATTTGAATCTAGAAATTCGATAACCGATTTTCAGACACAAGAAGCAACAATTTAATGTAACAGTTAACTTTGAACCTAAACAATACGATCCTCTTTAATTAATCAGTTCAGGGAATTGACGGTACATGATGGAAGAAGAAAAATAATGGCCGACGTAGGTATACAGAGGACTTTATAGGCACAATGCAGCACAGAAGGCTGAAATTTTGTAGGCTACTTATGACAGTGACAGTTTCAAATAATAATCTAGGCCTCAGATAGAACATTTTAAATCTCTTATGTGTGGAGCACAGCACTTTATGGTAGAGAAGCATGGACTTTAGGAATACCAGAAATAAGGAAATTTGAAATGTGGTGTTATAGAAGGATGCTGAAAATTAAGTGGACAGATAAAGTACGAAATTAACGTGTTTTGGAAGTGGTGGATAGGGAAAGAAGTTTGTGGAAGAGTCTAACAGAATGAAGAGAAAGGATGGTGGGTCATATTCTGAGAGATGCGGATTGGTTGAATTGTTAATGGAGGGAACAGTCGAAGGTAATATGGTTACCTATTTCAGTTAATTTTAAAAATGGTCATTAATGACAGTTTACTATATTTGTAGTAGTATTCTAAAACAATAAGTTATTTGCAATTATGTGTTAGAGTATTGCCTTAGAACTAGAGAGAAATTGAAAGCATGTAGTTTCTTCACTAAGCTTTAGCTACCTTTTTGCAACAGTAATGACCATTAGGTGGTCACCAGTTTTCAATTCCCACAGTTTTGTTTCAGAGAAACACTTTATCAAGTTTGAAGTGCAGCAGTTGTCTATTGTCTCTTTGTAGTCCCAACAGAAATAAATTTTTCTAATTATTCTGTGGCTGAGCTAAGTTTGGAAATTAATTACCGATAAAGTGTGTTTTATCTTCGTCGTTGAATACTCGTAAATCTCGTAAATGTGAATTATAATAAATTAGTTAATAAATCATTTCTAAAAGTATCTGAAGCCATTTATGGATTTTTTTTTTTTTTTTTTTTTTTTGCTTACGGCTTTAAGCCTCGTATACGTCGAGGCCATTAGAGGTGGGAAGGGACTGTGGACTAGGAACGGGATGGATATCGGCCATGGCCTTTTGATAGACATCCAGGCATTCACCTGGAGTGATTTGGGGAAACCATGGAACATCCGAATCTGGAAGCCCGGACGGGGATTCGAACCACCGTCCTTCCGAATGCGAAGCCAGAGCACCCACCACGCTCAGTTGTGTATATTTTTAGTAGTAAACTAGTTGAGTGCCAGTAAAAATTGTTTCGCAACCTAGAATCTGCTTTCCTCAACATAACTCAAATTAGCGACGTAACCCCGGATGACTTCCAGAGAGTTGCCCCACAATTTCAACTTCTTTTCCAGCAAACTTCCAGTCACTACGAGACGGAACGTTGTGTTTTGAATAGCCATAAAAATTTAGTTTCAATAAAGTGGGCTACTAGAATTTTATGAGCAATATTTTTGCCATAAAATATACGCTCTTATAAAAATAGTTACTATACATGATTCCTCTGTTACATTACACATAGTCCTGTTATCAACATTTTAGATAAATGTCGACAGAACTGTGTAGTCGGTATTGCGAATCTAGATGCGAAGAAAGTCTGTGTAGCTTCTTCATTTCTCGGCGCTTACTCATTATGTAGTATAGATGAGAATTTGCGATGAACCAGGCTGTTATTTTTATTTTTAAATATGTTTGAAGAGTTGGTTCGCTTTAAGAGACAGACTCAGTGGTAGAATGGTATGGTGATGGCTTCCCTGTCGTATCGTCCAGACTCCTGGCTTTCTGGGACAATTTTTACGAAAGTTACAGCTTTATGTATCCAAATCTAGCAATAAAATTTTAAACACAAGCGAGAAACAGTTAGTATTTCACATAAGTTTAAGAAGGAATGTTCCGAATGTGTATATATATACAGGGTGTTACAAAAAGGTAAGGCCAAACTTTCAGGAAACATTCCTCACACACAAACAAAGAAAATATGTTATGTGGACATGTGTCCGGAAACGCTTACTTCCATGTTAGAGCTCATTTTATTACTTCTCTTCAAATCACATTAAACATGGAATGGAAACACACAGCAACAGAACGTACCAGCGTGACTTCAAACACTTTGTTACAGGAAATGTTAAAAATGTCCTCCGTTAGCGAGGATACATGCATCCACCCTCCGTCGCATGGAATCCCTGATGCGCTGATGCAGCCATGGAGAATGGCGTATTGTATCACAGCCGTCCACAATATGAGCTCTAACATGGAAAGTAAGCGTTTCCGGATACATGTCCACATAACATATTTTCTTTGTTTGTGTGTGAGGAATGTTTCGTGAAAGTTTTGCCGTACCTTTTTGTAACACCCTGTATATATATATATATATATATATATATATTTTTACGAACATGGTTCATTATCACAATTTTATGATAAACTCTTGCTTTTAGTTTTGAATGTAGTAATATCAATTGAGCAACTTTGACTGAGATGTTGGGTAGTAAAGCGGATATCGTGGAATGTTGTAGCTGGTGCAGAGTCTGCTTGGCGCTTGCCGTAACCATGTTAAGACCCTGCGCAGCCTCCTGAGCACCTGGCTGGATTAATCCGCCGACCGCAGGGAACACACACCCACAACGCTTCGTTAGCGCGCAGCTGATTGGCCGGGATGTACGCCAGGAGCAATCGAGCCATTCGCGTTTTACAACCCACTGATCAGCCGAGCCGAGTGTTTTGATTTCAGAGGGCCCCGCTGGGAATAAACAACCCTGCACCTAAAGACGGATCAGCGCACCAGTATTCAAACACACTACCTTCACGAGCTACTTGCTTCTCAAACTAGCATATCGCAACATATATACAGGGTTATTCAAAAAAAAGGAACAATGTTTGTATTTTTATTTTTCATAAACTATAAAGAATTCAAATATGTGTCACAAATCACTGGATAGAGGAAGGTGTAAAGTTTGTAACTTCCACCAATTAGTTCCATTCGCTGCCACCAACAGAGCTGTTGTCTGTTTACATCGAAATGGCGCCACAGTCGTTTTGTGGGATACACTATACAACAAGTTAATCCACTGCGGGATAGAATAAAGTGGCACTTAGTCATAAACAGATATACGATTAGCATAAGAAATTCGTAGATGGGTGAATAAGCAGAGTGGAAAAAAACTGGTCGTGTTTGAACGTCAAATGAAGTTGTTGAGCTTATCCCAATTGCTTTCACATGGAGCCCTCGAAAATCATGTCGAATGTATACAGTAAAACGTAGAACCTTCCTCTAACCAATGATGTGTTGCATGTATTTGTATCTTTTATAGTTTTGTAGAAATAAAAATGCAAAATCTACTCCTTCTTTTTCGAATAATCCTATATGTATTGCAGAATACACTTAACTGTCTGAAATGTAGTGTAGTTTTTATCTGAGGCAAAATAATTTCATAATGCAGGACTGGGGAACATATTCTTGGTGTCAACCGCACGGCACCTAATTTCTTTCATAATACCATTCTTGTTGCTAGGTCAAGGTACGTAAGTAAGAGAAGAATAACATTTAAATCAGCAGTGTAAGGATGATATTGCGTTTTATGAAACACTTTCGCAACGTACTGGTGAATTATTCACCGAACTATATTTAACTTCTCCGTCTCGTTAACTGTCTTTTGAATAACATGACATATAATTACAAGCGTTTTTCTTGGGAGGGGGGGGGGGAGGGGGGGAGTTAGCTCTACCCCTAAAGTACCCTTATACTGTATCCTGTGCACTACGAACTGGGGTCTAAACGTCATGTTACCCTGGTCCCTCTCCTTACCTCATCACCCCCTCCCTTCCTAACTCTCCGATCTGACCGTTATATCCAGATAAATATCTCCGTCGCTTGTTGGGGGTAGGGGCTGCATAGTGGGGATACAGCAGACTGGCCTTGAGTCACTTCTTTTAATCCAACGGACGCAAGAGGACTTACTGTGGGCTTGGGTCAACCATGGTTATAGGCCCATTACCGAATATCATTAATAGGTGTTTTTCTGTATTCATCTAACTGAATACTAACAAGGTACTTATTCTTTTACTCAGAAACTACACGTTAAACAAACAGAACTACAAAAAAATAATTTGCCTGTCTTAAATTATCGTTAAAAAAAGTCACTGCCCTTTCCACAAAAATAAATAAATAAATAAATAGGATGATACCCTTTTACCTTATCTTATAAGATTCTGACATGTTTACTACTAAACACTTTTATGAGGTAATGCTATGGAACAAAAAATGACTTAAACGGTACCAAAATTTTTCAATTATTGAATTCCGATGTTAGTGAAGTGATTATCTAGGACAAAATAAAGGGCGTTGTTTGGCAACATTTCTATTCAGTACAACTTTGAATTTATCCCGTTTATTTTATTTAAGAAACTGAACTCTAGCCGTTGAGATATTACCCATTTTTCTGTTAACTGTTAAATTATTACTCGGATGCGTGTTTTCATCAAAGAGTAATAATGAAATTTTTTTATTTTATTTTATCGATGTAACACTCTATTTATATCTGGTACTTAGAATGACGGCACTAAAGTAAATAACAGATTTGGCACTGTGCTGCTTATTTCGTTGTCCCGTTGCTTCACTGTTAACAAAATACGATAGGTACTTCAGTCCAAAGTCATGACATTATCGAGGTCGTAAAGTGAACAATGATGCCGGAACCTTTCCGCTCTCTGTTCCTTTTCTTCTGTAGGTTAGTTACTTAGAACGAAAATTGGAACGTAAAAGGGATGCGCTGAAATGATAACGACAGTGCAACGGATATCTTTGATTCATTTTTTTTGATATTTTGATGAATCATAGAAATTAAGTTGAATGGTAGCATGCACTTACTTAAAATATCGTTACTAAATAAAATAAAAACACGGTTGGACGTCATACGATATGAAGAAACAAGGCACCTATAATCAATAAATCTTTTACAACGCGTATATCGATAACATTGAGACAATAAGATAATGACCTTCCCTAAAACATGGATTAGGAGTTTATAATGTTGCTATTCCATCCGGTTGGTGTCATGAAACATGAAGATTCCACATCGCGATCTGTCATATACATATGGGTTTTCACTGTGTTGTCTATTTAAAATCCAGAACGTCAACACTTAAGCAAAGGCCTTCCATTTCTTCAACTGTGTAATTAACTGCTGTGTAAGTACCGATAAGACAGTGAGATCTGCACCGGAATCGACCATGCATATAAAAATAAGTATTTCACAGCTGCGAAGATAGCTGTTAAGTTTTAATTCTTTTCTTCTATTACTGCATGGTTTTAAAAAAAATTCTTTTCTTAAAATATGGTGTAACCAAGCGAAGACCTCAGTCTTTAAAATGATACCACGTTTATCAATTTTATTTTAATTATCAAGGGAGATAAATGACTCGATACAAAAATACGCATTTTAGAAACACTGATATTTTTTCCCTTTAAGAGTTAAATTTAGAATATTCCATTCTTAAAGCAGGATGTGACTATAGCGGAGACCTTACTCTCTAATATGATACCTCATTTATCTATATCGGATAGGTATGAAGGGAGATAAATTGCTCTTGACACAAAAATTTGTTGTAAAACCAATGATACTTTTTTCCGTTTAAAGTTTGAATTAAAAAAAAAATCTTCCTTAATATACGATCTCACCAAAGACATGACATTACTCTTCATAATCCTGCTTCATTTATCGATTTCGGTTAGATATCCAGGGAGATAAATGGCTCGAGACACAAAAAAAACATTTTAAAAATATTAACATTTTTGCCGTCTAAGTGTCGAATTACGAAAAGTTGATGTCTTAAAATATAATGTTACCACGGCGAAAAACTTACTCATTAATATGATACCTCATTTATCTATATCGGTTTGATATGAAGGAAGATGCATGGCTCATGACACAAAAATTCGTTGAAGAACCAATGATACTTTTTCCCTTAAAGGGTTCAATTCCAAAAAAAAAAAATCTTTCGTATTATATGATGTCACCAAAGCTGAGACACTAATTTTCATAATCCTACTTCATTTATCGATTTCGGTTATATATCCAAGAAGACAAATAGCTACAGACACAAAAAAGCATTTTAAAAATATTGACATTTTTGCCCTTTAAGGGTTGAATAACGGAAAATTAATTTCTTGTAATTTAATGTTACCACGGCTGAGACCTTACTCTTTAATATGATACCTCATTTATCTGTATTGGTTAGATATGAAGGGAGATAAATGGCTCGTGACACAAAAACGCGTTGCAGAAATATTGATACATTTGGCCTTTAAGCGTCGAATTTCGAAAACTTCCTGTCTTAATATATGATGTCACCAGAGTGGAAATCTTAATCTTTAAGATGATACTTCATTAAACAATTTCAGACACGTATCCAGGGAGATAAATAACTCGTAACACAAAAAAACAGCATTTTAGAAATATTAACATTTTTGCCCGTTAAGGGTCGAATTCTGAAAAAATCCTTTCTTAAAATATGATGTGACCAAGGCGGAGACCATAAGCTTTAATATAACACCTCAGTAATTGATTTCGAATAAGTATGAAGGGAGATAATGGCTTGTGACAAAAAAACACCTTATAGAAATAATATATATGATGTTTGTCCAGCCTCAATCAATAACAACATGATACTTTCGAAGCAATAATGCTGCACTAAATAAAAATTCTTCAAATTTGCAGAGTGAACCTTTAAGGTCAAATACAAGTCAATTTTGTATTTCAGCCAATTCGATTCTAGCAACCACAAACCTTGAAACGATTATATGATAGCGCGATTTTCTCTGTCCATGTTTAATACGTCTGTTGATACTAAAGTTCTTCAAGCTCAAGACATTTTATTCAAATTTTCAGATTGAACCCGTAGGATGAAACACAGGTCAAGTTTCTATTTGTCCAGTTTAGGGGTCAATCTGTAATAACCTTTGACCCTTTGTACATGAACTATTCTGGATCCATGACAATACGCAAAAAATAGGTCATGGGCTTACTCTAGTTTGTAATAATATAGATACCGTATCTTGGTTATTTTTTGCCTACTTTTACCACACAAAACAAAGCTTCAAACATAATTGGTTATAAAATTTTCTTACTCTAATAGTGACTAATGCTGACGTATTTAAGAGGGTGTTGGTGAAGGACCGGCACCTTAACCGCAACGCTACAGCTGCCCGGTTCCACGCTCCGATGTTTCCGCGCTGATCCCGCCAGACCGCGCTGATAATTTTGTTTGCCCGTGCCGCGCAGGCTGATCAAAGCGGATCCAGGTGGCGCCTCTCTCACACAGCCGCGCGTGTGTGCTGTGAGGCGTGGCGGGTTGCAGGGCCACCGGGCGCTCGTTAGGCCGACTGAGTGTAGGCCGATCGGTTTTGTGCCAGCGAGGTTGGCAATCCTGTCCTCTCCGGACTAGCATCTAACGGGATCAGACGACCGCCGGGGCTGTCACGCTGCACGTGAAGGCTTGGGCCGCATGTTACCAGATACCACTGTGCTGTGACGTCAGACCTGTCAAAAATTGGCTCGTGACAGCTCGTCTTCTGCTGTAAAAAATGTTTCGGGCTTCTGTTCGCCAAACGAGCCTTTCTAGTGGCGTATCCTTCATTCACATCAAAAGCTTGGATGCTTCAGTTAGTTGTAATTTCTTTGTAAAATATGACTTCAGTTAAAAAATTTAGAACGGTGATAATTATATAAATCGAAAATATAAGTTTAGTGTGTGTCTACATACATTGAATTAAGCAAAAACGAAACATCTACAACAACATATTTTTATTGAAAGTATAATTTACAGGACTGCAATTTTCTTTCAGGAAACCAGTTATTTCGCCGGCATATGAACTGAAAGGACAAATACTAAGAATTGTTCGGTTCCCTGCAGTACTATTACACTCAGAGAAAATACTTTCTTCCACGTTTGGAAAACTATTCCAAACTTTTTGCTCGGTAATAGTGTATTCGTTGCAGAAAGAACATAGCGTTACTCACGATGGTTCTCGAATCATTCCGACCGTTGGAGACCACACGCAAGATAGCTTGGACGAACGAAATCAGCATATGACAGAAATTCCGGGATTTTTCTGTCCAACAAAATCGTTGAGACTACAATGGCGGGGTCAAAGTTTACTTGAGTAGTGGAAGAGCGATGACCTTAATTCTGTTACGGACGCTGATCCCGGCGTTTCGATTCTATTACGGGACGCAATCCACGACTCTCTACTTCTAATGTTGAAATCTGACGCTGCCAACTTGCATTCTGAGCCAAATGCTTGTGCGACATTCCGAGACGATACAATCCTAATGCTAGTATGGGTATTACCTGGGGAGTTGGATTGTAGCTGCCTTTTGAGACACAGGTCTCACGTACATTGGATCCATCTTCACTGGTCACCTACTATATCCTCAACTTCTATCGTAAAATGTTACATCACCGGGTCCAGTGTTTGTCCATTCCATTAAAATGATAACAACCCTTAAGCGTCCCTGAAATAACGAGTTTCTGCTCTAATTATTATATATAAAACTCTACTGTGCTAACGGCATAAATTGCCAGAACGTTACGAGTCGTTGGAAAAGAACTGTTTTTCAAGACTATGTTGGTACATTCTCGTACAATTTCGAGTGGTATAATCCCTCTAAATTAGCATCCAAGGTCATTCTTATTGTTTAGGTCACAGTTTCATTGATGGCTATGTCTGAGATCATGTTTTGTTATCTGAATTGCTTTTTCGTATCATTCTTTTAGATGGATTAATTATTTGAACTTAAATTCAAAGTAATTTTTTTTTTGAATCAGTGGCTAATTGTACCTGTAGGCATTGCTTTGTTGATTTTGTGCTACCATGTATTACTGTTAACGGTAAATTCTCGTAGATATGTCATTGGAAATTGAAGCTAAGTAAATGTCATATTGTCACTTTTCCTGTACTCCCGATATCATCAAGATTCTTGCTAAATTCATCTATATCTATAAAACGAAAACCGGATATATTGGTCGTATAAAAACTCGGAAACTACGGGGCAGATTTCGATGGAGTTTTCACCGTTTTAAAGCTTAGAATCTTAATTCACTTGTCTGGCATGTCTTATGTTTCAACGTTAAATTATGTAGGAGCATTAAATTGAATTCTGAACGTATGGTGAGAAATTCCACAGGAGGAATCACTAGATGCTGCATACTCCGCACTAAACACACAACACAATGTCTCTGACCATAGCCTTTAATTAAAGCAATAATATAACTTATAGTAATAACTATTTTGCACACTAAACAAAACTTTAAGTATTCTTTCTTTTAATTCGATATATTCAATTTTTAAAAGCCATAGCTTGAAGTATTCTTTCCTTTAATTCGGGATATCAATTTTTAAACGACATAGATAGCCATAAAAACAACAGAGATTTTCCTTAAGCACGATCTCTGGACAATATCTCTGGCCTTCAGCATTAGTCTTCTGTTTACGATAATATTATTCCGGATTCACTTTTGATATTTTATCTGCAGAGTTAAAGGATCTGGCATTTCGAGCCACAAGTATATCCATTCACTTCGCAATTGAATCAAATGTGAGTTTTTAACATAATCTAGGGTTGTTCAGTAATGTAGTAATGGAATTTCTTAACCAAACTATCGAAGCTTGATATGCATGAATCTTTTCGGACGAATGAAAATAGTATACGTGAAAATAAACTTCAGCCCACCAATTTCTTGGTAGGGGGCGGGTGAATGTAAGTTTGCTTTAATTCCGAAAAAGTTTGCGCGTATTTTATGAAACTTTGTACAAATGTTTTGCGGGAATAAAAATAGGGTACGGTTAAATCTACGCTTGGAACTCCGCTAGTAATATAATAAAATCAAATATTAAAACGACAAATAATCCCTCTCTACAAGGAACCCTCTACTACAAGTCTGAAAATAATATCGTATCAGCAGAAACATCATTATTTCTCCGTTCATCAATCCCTTGAATACTCTGATGGATCATCCTACATCTCAACCTATCATGGCTTAACCCACATCAACCAACGTTTTAAACTACTGTTTCATACATCCTGATATTTTCCTTCTCGTACAGTTCTTTCCTCCAACCTTTTTTTTTTTTTTTTTTTACTTATGGCATTACGCCTCGTCGACGTGGAGGTCATTATAGGCGGTATGGGACTGTGTACAAGGAACGGAAAAGAATTTGCCCATAGCCTTTTGAAGGAATCATCCAGGCATTGACCTGGAGTGATTGGGGGAAACCATGGAAAAACCAAATCTGGATGCCCGGACGTGGATTTCAATGAGCGTCCTCCCGAATGCGAGGCCAGAGCGTTAACCACTCACCCACCACGCTCGGTTTTCCTTCAACTGTTCTCTCCACTAATCAATTAACTGATCTAGCATGTCTTGAAAAGTGACCTACAACCCTCTCACTTCTTTCTGTTAGACTCTTTCACAAACCTCTTTCCTCATTCATCATGTCCAGAATACGCTTATTCCGTTCTTCATTCGTCAACTTAATATTCATCATCCCACTGTACCACAACAGTTCTTCAGTTTTCCTTCTTTATTGTTAAGTCAAACATCCAATACCATACTGAGCTTAAAAAAAATCGTTGTTTTATGTCAATATTTGATACTAACAGATTTTCATTTTCTGCTTTCCCTTGTGGTATTCTGCGTTTGAAAAATTCCTTGCTTTGGCCATCAGTTGAAATTGTATTTACCGAATGACTAAATTCACTTACACCGCTACTTTTCGTGACGTATTCCTGCTTTACTTGGTATTTACCCCAAATTATTTTCCAAATATTCTGTTTCCAGCGAATTCGTACGAGTGTCGTCGAATTTTATTGCTAAAATTGGACACAGAAATCTGTAAGAAACGTGAGAGGTGAACCAAAAAGCACTGAGTCAGAACAGCATGATAGGGAAATCAATGCCATACCACTCTACTATGGAATCTCTCTCATGACGAAATCCAGTTAGTAATTTGTTTAAAAATGGCAACAAACTGAGAAAAGAGATAGCTAACTTTGAGAGACTACCTATACAGTTCCTCCTGCAGATTTTTGTTTGTGGCTTCAAATTATGTCAGTTTCTGGCTACATCTCATGTCAATGCCGTTTTGTTGTTTTTTTCTAAGGTATATAGCTTTGGCAGTTGAAAATCTGTGAGGTAGCTACGTATAACTGATCACGAAAAAAACACGACTCCTGCTACTTTCAGTATCTGCCCTAAGATTTACTAATAACCAACGCAAGCAGTGCAAATCCATATCTGCTCTACATAATACGTTGTTTCTGCATATGAAATTTATGAACAGTTCATATACAAGCTGACTACGAGAGAAATAATGCCTGAGCAACCGATATAATATTACGGAGACTTACACATGATACCCATCTGTCTGTCACCGATCGATTAGTTTTCAAAATTTCATGACAAATTATGTTATTTTTCCCTAAAAAAGTGTCTCGTGTCCTTAATGATGCATAGAACGTCCTTGTCAATTTTTACAGAGTTACTTTCGAATTAATAATGTTGGCGTATATACCAATTAGTAATTAGCATACTCCTATGAAATCCCATTTCTAGTCTTGCAAACACTGTGGTTTTATTTATTGATTTAAGAATAGAGAAGTGTCTGAGACTATTCCAATTTATTACATTATAGGCCCGCTTCGCCCCTCGGCACGTGTCCTATCCACCCTGCTTGCAGTCTGTTCTCAAGTGCCTGGAGTGCTGTCGTTCCGAGGCCAATCTGCCGGAGCTGCCATATCTGCCACTTGCGCCGGGGCCACGTGGCCTTGATTAAACGCCGAGTGTTGATTGCCCCCGCCTACCCAGAATTCCTGCTCCAAAATTAATCCCCCCTTCCCCGTACCAGAATCAAGGGTCGCGCTACGCGATTAGAGAATGGCGGCGACGTGTGCTGCCCCAAGAACATCAAAGGCTACTTCCGACGACAAGTGGAACAATTGCTACCTAGTTACGTCACTAGTGGCACCGATGGCGGTGGTTGTACTGCGCCCCTGTTACCGCAGAAAGGAAATGGAATGTTCGTAGTTTCAGATTGGATGGTGGCTCGGAGAACTCGCGACTAATTCAACGATAAGAACGTACATGATGTTCTTTAATATAGCCAAGCACACTCGACTACGTTCGCTGATCTTTGTGTGTCGCTCCACCTCTAATCATCTGTTATACTATACCACATTTCCCTGTACATTGTTTCATCGGCTCAGGCTGAGTTTGCTCCGCACCTTTTAGGCTGCCTCATGCTCACTAGATTCTCATTTTACTAATACTGTAACTTCGATGTCGCATTCGGAAAGACTTGGGTCGACCCCCGGTTTGGACATCCAGATTTTTGTCAACTGTGTTGTCCCGAAATAACTTTAACAGCGATGGTTCCTTCAAAAGGGCATGGTCGAATTTTATCACATTCCCTGCACATAATTCTCACCCGGTTCTATTGATTTGAACGTAGATGAATCGTAAAACCATACAAAAAGTTTTACTTGGACAAAAAAATTTTCGTCTGCTATATTATCTATATCTAACTAAGTCAAGAAATAAAACTCTATTAACTAAACAAAAATATATATATATTTTACGCCTCGTCGACGGCTAAGGTAATTAGAGGCGGGATAGGACTGGTGACAAGAACAGGAAGTAATTCGCCCATGGCCTTTTTGAAGGAAGCATCCCGGCATTCGCCTGGAGTGATCTGGGGAAACCATGGAAAACCCAAATCTGGATGCCCGGACGGGGATTCGAACCCGCGTCCTCCCGAATGCGAGACCAGAACGTTAACCGTTCACCCATCATGCTCGGTCAAAAATTTTCCTCTGATTTCCTTAAGATTTCTTCCACCTCGCTGTTAATTATATCGTCATTCCGACTTCATTTTCTGTTGGCTCGCAGTATATATATTTCTGACATGGTTTTATTACAGGAGGGAAATATCAAATTAATTAAGAATTATAAACACCCATTCCTATTTCAGTAACCGTTAGACTGAACATCAAAGTAGTATCAATTTTAGCAGAATAAATAATACATTAATTTTACAATGATAAATTACAGTCACCAATATAAAAAATGAAAACTATTAAAATAATAGGTTTTTATACTTAAAAAGCAAGTTGTGAGATCCAACATTGTTACATATGTATGGAAATGTTAGTTTTTGATACTCGTAATTTAACAAAAGCAGTACGTTGGGCTAACACCAAATTTTTAATTAATTGTTAGAGCATTATTTGGAAAAAAAATGTGATATACAATATCGGTAAATTGTTAGTCGTTAAATTAACTTTATTGGCATCACTTATAAATGGAAATGAGAACCTTTGTTTAGCACTTAATAAATCATGAAATAAAGTGTAAATTGTATGAATGGAGACTTTTCCTGCGTAATGTTGTAACCTTCACTTCCAGTCATATGGAGTCATGGATAATACATTTCGACAGCTGACTCTGTTGTCTTGTTGAGGTGCTGTTTGGCTTCCGTTGGTTGTAAGCCTACTGTGGTGACTGGCTCGGTTCATCTGCATTGAATAACAACCCCCCCCCCCCTCGTGTAACTGGAACGGGAACACCTGACTTCGATCCCTTGCACTTGTCTTCTGGCTGAATATGCGAGCTGACTACAGGATTCATTGATAATCCGGGGCTCCATAGTGTCTGGTATCCAGTCAAACATAACTAATTTGCAGTGGCGGATCTAGGATTTTTCCGAGCCGGGAAAAAAATTTAAAATTGCCGCCCCTTCGAACATTACTTTGCCGCCCGCCTTGCTGGCAACCGAAGTATCATCCCATCATCCTTTGTCATCAACCGAGGCAGTTGTGGAACTAAAAAAAAAGGTCGCCACGACATAAATTTGCCACCCTTAAACACAATTTTGCCGTCCCCCTGAAGTTGCCGGCCGGGACAAGCATCCGGGTTTTACTCCCCCCACCCCTCCAGATCCAGCACTGCTAATTTGTTTGCTATCCTGCAAATTCCAGATTTCACTTTGTTGAGAACTGTAACGCACTGATGCAGAATAATAGGATAAGTGACCCTTTCCCGACAACAGTATACCCGACTTGTTGTTCACCTTCCTTGTGGTACCTGGTAAATATCGACAGGTATTCAGTTACAACACATGCTTATAACTAGATGTAAATGTTCGCGTCAGCGAATGAATGCAGAGTCTTTTCTGAAACTATACAAACTCAAAAAATACTTCTCAAAACTGCATATAACGAACATAATACTTCATGTACGTTAAGTCTGAACTTTCTGAATAGCAAATATACAACGGTTGGAGCGTCTGCAATGTGGTATTACGAAAGTAATTGAAAACCATAAGATACCTTCACATTAAGTAATAAACAGGTGATTAAATCATAGTTCTTCATATCGATGTTTGGAAGAATTTGTTATGGCTTTAACTGAATTACTTGGTAACAGAAAAATAGATGCAAAGAAACACTCCTGTTAATTATGGTAACAATTTCCATATGACAAAGTCAATACAGTCGGTAGATATTTCTGAACAAAGTTCGGAGGTAGTCTGTGACGGAACTTCCACTTAATTCTGGAAACTATGAAAAACCGAAAACCGCATGTCCGCACTGGGGGTCGATCCTGCAGCCTTCGGAGTACAAGGTATTTGTGGATCACTAGAAGAGCGCAAATATGATAACGTCGGTCGTGGCACCTGCTCGCTGCCTCATTGGGGGCAGGTGCAGATCAGGCGACTTAATTAATAATTCACAGTTTGGGAAGCCCATCCGTCATAAGCAGCGGCCATCACTCACCGAGGTGTCTTCCTTTAGCAGTGGCGTGATGGGATGTTATTAAACTGATTAACACTTCGCCAGCTCCACCATATCAACCAGAGTAGCAGTGGTGATGGACGTTATTTTATGGAGGATTTCTGTTAATAAATCGCTATACAACGAAACGAATATTTTATGATCCACGTTTCTGGACTATATGCGGAAAAAATCTGTTGCAGTTGCTGTTATTTGTTTTGAGTATAGATGAAAATATTTACGAAAATGTGTTTGGAATATTTCTGGCTCAACCTTTAGATATCGTGTGAATAAGGAATGATATTTCTCAAGTCCTCCAATTTTCTGAGCTTATACCATCACTGTGTGGTACCACAAAGTCGATCACGGGGTATTTTAATTCAGTCCCAAATTACAGCTACGATATTATTAAACTAAATCTCAGATAAAATACGTGTTTTTGCCACAATTGGTCACCATTTTTGAAAATACACAATGCTCAGCGCAGCAGGAAACCTGGATCCACACTACCTAGTTCTAGTGGGATTGCATTTGTTTCAGACCTCTAATATGGTGTAGTACAAGATAGATGCCCCTTTACTGTTGAAGAGATTTCACGTTTCCTTTGCAGTGATAGACAGAATGATCAGAGAAGACTGGAATTTACAGAAACTACGACCGTCAAAAGCTGCCCTTTTAATTATTCACCAATCCCTGTTCCAATCTACCATTTCTACAACTCTCAACAAGTTCGCAAGAGCAGTAAAATTTCTTCTGTGCCCGAGAAATTACTCATCAGGCGAATTGCTAATCGAGACTCTGTACCGATGATATGAACTATTGTTAAAACTATCTCACCGACTTAAGGATCCTTAAAATCCGAAATTTACAGATTGGCTGTCATTTATTTAGTCACACACGTTTCATTTCGCCGTTTGTTCTTGATTGGCAGCATGCCATGGGCTGTGCGTTATAGTATGCATTCTTCATTCGAAAGTTTTAAAGCTGAGCAATCTTCAGATAAAAATTCCACCATCGACGTACTTGGTTATAGTCTGGGTCAATCCGTACGGAATTACCCTGCCGAGGTTATCCGTTTCACTGCCGAACACATTAGTTGAGTCAAAAAAATGATTTTTTCACGATCAGTAGTTCAATAATTAAAAGGACGAAAAAGACAAGCTAATAATAATAATAATGAACAAGAGAAATAAATCCATATGAAGCCTTAATGGCCAAACAATGCTAATTTATACAAGAGTAAAAGCTTTGTGGAATTACAAGATGTCAGAGCACTGCATCTGGTCTAGTATTTCCTATTGAAAAAGTTCATTAAGTCGACGTCCATGATTTTATACTTCTTTGATATCACTCCGTCTAACCTCTGACTATCCCACAAGGTTGAAACATCAGTTAAAGAGTCCGAGATATAGTTATGGCAACCCCATGGCGGTGCTATCTGTCATATGAAAGACTACTTTAAGATTTTCTCCCAGCTATTAAACAATAGTTAGTGGAAAAGAATGGGAACAGAAGAGCGTAGCGTACTGCATAGGAAAATAACAAGTGAATCAGGTGATCCAAGTAACTTTTTTTTTACTAGAGCACAAATCGACAGTTGTTAAAAGTTGTTCGCATGTAAGATGGATTCAACAGTATCAAAGTAACCATTGATTCATAGCCGCTGTCAACTGAAATATTAACTTAAGCCTTGTCGATTTTGTCATAACAGAAGACGGTAAGGTGCTGTGACAAGTGTTCGACTTTGGAATATCGGGTTAGAGCCCTGATGGTGAATAAATGTTCACCATTCTGTAACTGGCAGTGCGAAAGCAGTGAGGTCATAAGTAGCCGTTAATAGTTACTCGCTGGTATAAACTTTGGAGCCCCGTAGATGTCTTTCAGAAGAGTGGGAATGAACAGTCCGCCATCCGATATCACCTTTCCCGTTCTTTCATCTCTTATCAACAACATAAAGAATAGTCTATGCATACCACACGCCCTCACAGTCGTATATGACCAGAAACTTTAATAACACAAATTATATTGGGCAGTACAAAAGAAAACAGCTCAGTTTAAATTCTTCTGACGAATTTGCTATGAAAGAGTAATATGATGTCCATGATCTGGTCTTAAATAATTACAGACAAGTTGGGATTATCTTTATTACCTTATAACTTATGTTTTATCTCCTTTTATTATTCTTTAGCATTTAGTTTATTCCCTTCACCATACCTTATTGTTTCCTCTGCTTTTTTTCAATTTTTTTTCTGATTTTTACATATTTCAATATATCCTCTTTTTCACTTTTTCTCATTGCTTTTTTTCACTGCTTACTTCTTCCTAGGTGCTTTTTTTGTTTTGTTTTCATTTTTACCTTTCCCTATTTCTTCTAAATTATCCTTCACCTTTTAGTTCTCGCCAATAATTTTTAACCTCTTTGCTAACTCCTCTTCTTTTGAATTTTGGCCTGCTTTGAATCACGCGAAACAGCTGGTATACTGGTTCTTCTCCTCCCTAAATTTTTTCGTTCCTGCTTCTTACATGAGACCAGATGTTTGTGGACTTTGTACATTGTTGATGGAACCCCTTTGAATTTATCAATTTTAGTTTGGAATACTGCTAGATTGTATTTCCCATCTGGATGTTTCCATATCTTTTCTCGTCACTTCAAACGATTTTGCTGTCTCCTTTAATTTAGATATGTAGTTGTTAACTCCCACCCATTCTCATAAGGTGTCCATAAAATTTCAGCCCTCTTTTGTGCACTGTGTCTATAATTTGTTTCTGCATACCTATACAGATCTCCATTTTTCCTGTTCCACCGCTTTGCTTGTAGTGTTACTATTTTTCGTTTCTGCGTTTTTTACTGTTTGCATTTTTATTCTTCCTTGTTGTATTTCTTCCTCTCTTTCTTATTTCTTTCAATGAAGATTACTTGGTAGTTTTATCTGAGCCTCTCAACGTTATGCTATCGTTCAAACAATGGCCACTATTGTTTCTGCTCTCAAGGGTTAGTTAACACTGTTGGAGAGTCTGCCTCTTCGCTTTTTTATACATTTGGACTTTTTCTTTTTTCGTTTGCATTTTTTTCCCTTCGTAGCAGTATTTTTTCCTCTCTTATTTTATGTTCGTTTTGTTATTTGTCTCAATGAAGATTGCCCGGTAGTTTTCTCTGAGCCTAACATTGTGCTGGTATCGTCCAAACGAGAGGCCACTATTGTGTCTGCTCTCGGGGTCAGCTAATAGCAGGCTACTGGAGAGTCTGTCCCTCGTCCATCAGTCACGGCTATCAGCACAAAAGTCACAGCAGCCGGCCGCTCGGCCTCTGTTGTGTCTGCACAGTGGACAGGGGTGGGGAATTGGCCGGCCAACTTTTGTTGGAGCCCAGTCCGTTCTTCAGCCTGTCGCTTTTCTTCTGGCCACTCCGCAACTGACATGGCACAACTTTCTGCCGGGGGTGCGGTCCTGCAAGCCAGAAATATGGTCGGTACGTTAGCTAATCGCAGCCTGCTGCTGGTCGATTCAGCACCGACGGACGGCAAACCGATGACGTACGGTGCCTCCGCATCGATATGCCAAACTCGGACACTGTGTGAGGACAGGAAGAACGCTTGCAACTCCCTTCACCAAGCTGATCAGAGAAGGTAAAAGGAGAAAACTGAGTAACTCGTGACTGTGTAGTAGTTTTACGTTATTTGTTCTCCTGTAATTCCCTTTTTTTTATAATTAAATACAGTTTCTAACTTCTTATTTTTCCTAATTCTCTCTGCATTTACAAAACAATTTAGCTGCTCCTTTTTCTTATAATATCCTTCCTTGTCTTATTCATTTTTCACACTTTTTATTCTTTGTACCATCTACGCCTCTTCTTCGGGATTTTGCTTCTACCCATTATAGTTCCTTCTTCTTTCTTTTTTCCTGTCCTCTTTGTTTCTCATATCTTCTTTTCGGTCTTCTTTCATTTCTGCCTCACTCTTTAACCCTATTTGTTCACTGAAAAAGTTCTTTTTGTTTTCGTTATTTTCATTCTCCTACTTTCGAGCTTAATTCCTTGTAAGCGTTCTTTTTTTCTTTAAATTCGTGTTCTAAATAATTTTAAAAAATATTTTTTAAACACATTCTTTTTCTTTTTATCTTTATTTTAAGTATTATTTCTCTGAGACTATTTCAATTTATAGTCTACAATGTTTCATCTTTTATTTTTAAGTAACTATATTTTTTCTTTGCTTAGCACTTCCTCTTACTTTCTTCCCATAATTCTCTATTTATTTCTCTATCTCTACCTATCGTGCATCAATTGGCATCATTGAAAATTCAAATCCCGTTTATTTTTAAACTATATGATTGATAATAATATTACTTTATTTTGTTTTTGATACTCCTTTTAGTATAAAAAAAAGGGAGTATGAGATGGATACACCCCGTATTGAATACTTTTTGTGAAGTCGATTTCCTTTACAGGGTTCCGTCCAACGACTTTTTGACCGATGTTTCTTTTAGCGAGGTTGTTTCCTTTATTCAGAATTAAAATACTACATTCGCATGATTATTGACTCCTTAATCTATCTGAATGTTAAAACAGTGACAATTCTTTGTTAATTTTGCTTATAAGAAAGTGTAAGGGAAAACATGCCAAGGTATATTTTTTATTCTATTTAATATTATTTAAAATAGAAAATGTTACCCAGTTAATTATTTTGTTAGTTGTTACGAAAATGTTATGAAGTTATCTACGGTTACCAAATAAGAATGAGGTGCAATAATCTGTGGAGTAGGTAAGAGAAAAGATATATGGAGTTTGTGGAGAAAGAAAAAGGAGATGAGACGAACAAGTCAAGAGAAAACTGAACTAATTATTGGTTTAGGAATGTAACTGCATGTATTGTATGATGTGTAAAAGTTCTTTATTAAGAAAAATGTTTCTTTAAATAAATGTTTGTTTCCTAAAGATAAAGAAGACAAGCCAGCAGAGAGGTACATGAGAGAGTTTGGGCGTATTGTAGCCATTAACATACTAGATGGAATTAATATGTTAGTAGTTATGAAGATGTAATGAACAGTTTAGCAAGTGACAGTACTGGTTTACCGCCTTGCAAAGTTATGACGACCAGGGATGTTCACAATATAATTTTGGAAGAAATTATGTTCCCACCGAAACCTGTTGATATACGTGATGAATTAATCGTACGGGTGAAGACTACATCAAGAGAAAGCCTTTAGAGAGAAAGAAAAAACATGAAAAAAACCTGAAGCCTACTGAGTTTAATTTAGGAGACCTGGTATTGGTAAAATCTCAGGATAATTCAAGTCATAATTATTCAGAAGTAAAGAAATTATTTGATATATACTGCGGACCTTTCCAAGTAGGGGGAAAGCCTCACAAAAATGCTTATATTTTGCTTTACCTTAAATCAAAGAAACAATTGGGTTTATGAAACATAGCTAATTTAAATTTATACAAAAAAAATGTAATAAGTGAAAATATTTTTGCTTTTTGTAGAACATTTCGTTTTTATAAAAGTTCTTAGTTCAGAATTTGTATTAAACGAAATTTGGGGTCATGAGTAAGGGAAAACATGTGAAGGTAGATTTTTTATTTAATTTAATATTATTTAAAATAGAAAAGATTACCCAGTTGATTATTTTGTTAGTTGTTACGAAAATGTTTTGAAGTTGTCTATGGTTTCCAAATAAGAATGAGGTGCAATGATCTGTGGAGTTGTTAAGGAAAAAGATCTATAGAGTTTGGGGAGAGAGAAAAAGGAGAAGAGACGAGCAAGTCAAGAGAAAACTGAAGTAACTATTGGTTTAGGAATGTAATTGCATGTATTGTATGATGTGTAAAAGTTCTTTATTAAGAAGAATGTTGCTTTAAATAAAAGTTTATTTACTAAAGATAAAGAAGACAGGAACTAATCACTTACCGCTACCTTATAAAAGGAAGTTGGATATAGTTTAAAGAAAGAGAAACAGAAAACAGTACCCAGATTAAATATGGAACTGTGACTCTTCTTCTTTATCCATTCGGCTGGACCCAGATTTTCTACACGAAACATCACTCAGGTTACAATTTTAAAGCTTTTACCTGCTACGTAGCTGGTACTGATTGTTGTAAAACCTTACTGATTGTTGTTGCTATCTACAAACACCGTGGTAATATTTTTGTGTTATTTTAATTGGTATTCAACTATTGGAATTTCTCTTTGTAATACAGCTCCTCACAATTCTCCGTCATAATACCAATAATAGCAATATTTTTCACTAGTGATCTTTTACTTATTGATACTCGTTCCATTTATAATATTAACTATTCCTGCTAGAACAGATAGGTTGTGGCAATACTGTCGTCTCTTAGCAAAGACTGTTTTACTTACGCAGGGTTGGATGCAATCCTATTTATCAACTGTATAATCCTCGTTGTGTCATCGTTTATTTTTGCTATAACTTTTTATTGCAAGAAATGTTCCTACTGATTTTCACGCAATCAGTCATTATTATTATCAATACATCTAGGATTTTCTTCATTGGACATTACGACAGGGTTTACATAGATTAATAAACTTCCTCCCTTGTTTTTTCAGTTATCACACTCATATATACATATATATATAAAATAAGGCATAGCCTAACATTTACTTTATGTTCTTCACAACTTTAGGAATGCTTTACAACTTGATCGTGTTGTTTATCAAATACTTAACTATTCGTTATGATGTTTACACATTTATTTGAATTCTTTTTACTAAAATCAATTAAATAAAAAAAAAGAAACATTGTAGTAATCATTCTATCTTACATATGTCACCAGTGACGTATACAATTTGGCACATTCAATTAACAAGTAGTTTACCGTACCACTGTTGGTGTCTTGTCTGTTATGACTACGTTATCTTTCGTTGCCTTCTTCGTTTCTGAGACGGTACCCGGTTGTCATTTGCAGCTGTATTTTAGAGGGCAAGATATTATTTCTTAATTCTACGGCGCAATGCTCACACAAAGTGTCCTCTCAACTTCTTACGTAAGTTTCATAAGTCAGCACAAGACCCGAGTTGTTAAGAAAGAAACTCAGCGTTATATTTTTTTTTAAAGAAAAACAACAGGCTGCTTTGTCAGATAAAACGTTCTGCAGGGAACCTCTTTAAAATTCTGAGTGAGAATTCGTTGTCTCGCCGGCAGCTATAATCCGGCTCGGCACAGTACTGAACTTTCCAGCGGAGAACGGACGTGAAGCATGTTGCGGATGTCCTGAATTGTATATTAAATTACCAGTATCTCAGTGGGCGCTTTTTATGAAAACAAAATTTCCTTTTTCCTTACGCAGAAGGCTCGCACGGCCGAAGAAAAAGGTTCGCCGGAATTTATGGTGCGACAATTTATACGGGGAAATGGGAACGCAGATATCCTTAATTACTTTCAGACACTGTTAGAACGATTTATTGTTCAACACGACCATCATAATATATATATATATATATATATAGATGTGTGTGTGCAGCTGTATTTTAGAGGGCAGGAAATTATTTCTTAATTCTACGGCGCAATGCTCACACAAAGTGTCCTTTCAACTTCTTACGGAAGTTTCAAACTTACGTATATATATACGTAATATTTTCCCCTTTTTTGCTAGTTTCCGCCAATGCATACAGAGAAAAGCAATACAGAAAATACGTGGTAACTTCAAAGTTTATCCGGGATTAAAAGAAGCAGCTAGGAAAAGTTGAAGTAGAAAAGGAATTTCAAAGGATGAGTCAAAACCTTCTTCATACAACACGAATTTTGTCTCAGTAACCACGATTGTCGATGACATCATTTAACTGACGAAGTGTTAGTGCCTTTTATCACAATATTTGTTATTTCGAAAACGAGGTTGGAACGTTATCAAGAGTTCGAGAGGGTTATTGTGATGCACCACAAAGATATTAACAAATTAAACTTGGTTACTGCAAATATTTGTCAATTTACCAACAACTTGTTTTGTCTATTTGGTCAGAAGAAGGTCTTCATCAATTTTTCGTTGACCTCTAATTATAGCGTCACATTTCTTTTATTCTTCCTTTGATCATTTTCTGTTCCCGCACCAGTTAACTAAACGTACACATAATTTAAATTTTGAGCCTATGCTTTCAAGCCGTGAAGGCACCCTCAGTTCTTGAGCCTAATTATATGAAAATAATTTGATGCTCAGAAGAAATTCTGATTTCGTTTTGCTTGTGGCTTTATGCCTCATCAATATCGATGTCATTAGAGGCGAGAAACAACGGGAAGGAATTCGGCAATGGCCTCTCTAAAATAACCATTCTGGAGTGATTTGCGTAAAACAATGAAAACCAATATCTGGATGGTAGTAGGGGGATTTGAACTCGCACCATTCCGGAAAAATCCCGCAAAAATCGTTTCGAAAGATACCAAGTTATGTCAGATCATAATTGGTATCCTGTACGTATTTCAATTTTCTTCTCTCAAATTTTAAATTGGACCTTACACTTTCAAACAGTGATTTGAGTGACATCAGAACATACAGACTGAAACAGTTGCTTACAAATTAGCAAATTACGTATTGTAGAGAATAAACAAAATATTTTGACTGAGTCTTACAAAATTAACTCGTTGATAAAATTATTAGGTATACCGAGTGTTACAAAAAAATGTATACACACTTTTAAAGGTCATAGAGAGTTCGTTTTCACGCTTGAGACGATGAAATTTGGTACAAACGTAGTGTGATGTTTGCTCAATAGGTGGCAGCAAGCTAGGGCCGTGACGCGGGCAGCGGTGCTTAACTGATATCAACATGGCGGAAGTACGGTTGACCTTTGAAGTGCGTAAGCAATTGTTGAAGTGGTACTGGAAATTAGAGAATGTGGCTGCTGTCCAGAGACAGTGGAGACGTGAGTTTGGTGCAGATCCACCTACACGGTTAACAATTACCCGTATACGTGACAAATTCGAGCTGCATGGAACAGTGTGTGATGTACACAAAGGCCGATCAGGGCGACCTCGCACAGCGACGAGTGACGAGTCCTCGGCTGCGGTGCTGGAACGCTTTCAGCAGTCGCCACAAAAATCTACAAGGCAATGTGCGCGTGAGAGTGGTGTAAGTCATGTCAGCGTTCTACGCATTCTGAAGAAAGGCAAGTTTAAAGTGTACATTCCCAGACTGGTGCAACAGTTAAACGACGACGACTCAGATCGTAGGTTACAATTTTGTGAATGGTTTCGGGACATGGTTAACAATGTTCCGGGATTTGTGGGGAATGTGGTTTGGTCAGATGAAGCACAGTTCAAGCTCAATGGAACTGTCAACAGACACAATTGTGTGTACTGGGCTGACAATAATCCCCACATCACAGTGGAAACTGCTGTGAATTTGCCTGGTGTAAATGTGTGGTGCGGATTGACTCGTAGGGGACTCATTGGTCCTTTCCGTTATGAAGATACTTTAACCGGTGAACTTTATCTGAGAATGCTTAACGATTCAATATTACCTGCCATTCATGAACTGTACGGTAATGAGAGGATTTATTATCAACAAGATGGCGCCCCTGCGCACTACCAAAGGGATGTAAGAGCATACCTTGATCTACATTTTCCAGAGAATTGGATAGGACGCAGGGGTCCAATCGAGTTTCCTGCGCGTTCTCCAGATCTAACACCGTTGGACTTTTACTTATGGGGATCAGTGAAAGACCAGGTGTACAGAAGAAAACCAGATAACCTGAACGAACTTTGGGATGAGATTAGAACAGTGTGCGCAGATATCCCACTGGAAACTTTAGCGGTAGTTACCGAATCAGTCGCAACCCGTGTTCAGAAATGCATTGATGCAGAAGGCCATCACTTTGAACACTTAACATAAACATTTACCCCAGAAAGTGTATTGGAAACTTCAAACAGACTTATAATCATACTTTCAGGCTAATAAACATTTTGTATGAAAACGTTTCCATATGTTTTTTCTTCTCCTGAAGTGTGTATACATTTTTCTGTAACACTCGGTATTTTTTTTACAATTATGATCAAGTAAGCTTTCTTATTCAATTAAATGTACAGTTTTTGCTTTATAATGCCCTTTTTATATAGAAAAAGAAAACAATCTCACCTACATTTAATTGAAGAAATTTTAATTCCAACAGGCACCATTAAGTTAAAATAATTTGTATTTTTTAGAAATTATTGCAGTAATTATAAATATAACTGTAAAATTGCTTTCTAGGGAAACGTATGAAGAGTAAATTAAAATTATGAAACTTATGTCTTGCTTTTATTTTTCCGGAGAATTGATTACAGCGCTCGTTTTCCCAGACATTGTGCGAGTTAATCCCCGTACGTCGAACTTTGTGTCTTTCGTGATTTTTTGTTAATCCTCTCGTGAAAAGTGTACAGAGCTTATGCAGCTGATCCCCGGGCCAGTTCATTACACCGCCGATATATTGTGGAGCCCGCATCATGGCAGCAGGCTCCATTCATTCCTGATGAAGCCGCTTGGTGGAGCACCAGACTGTTCAACATGCTACCTCTGTACAGCAGCCAAGTGTATGCAATGAACAGAGGGTGATAAATAGAGCCGAATCGCTTATCCTTAGCCAATACTAAATTTCGCAATATTGCTATTTCATACCCATACCACTTATAAAACAAAGATAATACATAAATGAACGAAGTTTTTCTCAGCGTTGTATATTTATGGATGTGTTCTCTGGAAACAAACCGAATGAGACTATTATTTAAACACAATGTTTCGTCGACATAGAGCACCGTCGTCATACGCACGACTACTCTTATTTTTTTTTTTTTTTTTTTTTTTTTTTTTTAACTGCTTAACGTCTCTTAACAGTGAGGTCTTTAGAGACGGGAAAGAAATGGGAAGGAATTCGGCCATGTTCTTTAGAAGGAAGCATCCCTGCATTTGCCTCGAGTGATTTGGGAAACCATGCAAAACCCAAATTATGCCCGGACGGGGATTCGAACTGGCGTCCTCCCGAATGCGAGGCGAGAACGCTAACCGTTACACCACCATTCTCTGTGTGTACTCTTGAAGTTTTCCTAGTTGCAACAGCGCGCTCTAGGCAAACTTCAAGTCTTTTGACTACACCTAAAGATGGCAACGGAGGCTAATGTCACCGAAATGTTGTGTTTAAATTAAAGTCTTACTCTGTTGGTCTCCCGAGAAACATTCATAAGTAAATATAATACAGACGATAAATGAATAACTGCACAAAAGTTGGAGAACAGGTAGTAGTCAAAGCTCCCACCACGGATATTTACAATAACACATTTTTCTTTTGCCAAATAGCCACTGAAACAACGGATATTCTTTATAACTGAACATTTCATTATGATAAACAAAATAAATTATTATTAGGCACTTAACTGCTAAAACCTTTATTTAGGTACACACGAGAAACTAATGCTCTCTACATAATTGTTAGAACATGTATTTCAGAAGTTTACAAAAGTAAAAATATTTTTATTTATATATTTATTTATTTATTTATAAATATTTTTATTTATGTACGAAAATAAACTATTGCTGGGTGCTTTGCTGCTAAACATTTTATTAGGTACACAAGAGAAACTTCAAATTCCCACATAAACTGGTATAATACTTGTTTCAGTAGAGGTTTATAGAATTAAAAAAAAAAAATCTAGATGGTTAGTCCCGTACTACAGAATAGTGTGTAATATCCTCCGATATTCGTAACGCGTCATTTCGTAATGTATTAAAGTAAGCACGCGAAAGAGTTGAAAGGCGACTGCTGTCTCAATAAACGTGAATTTGAAAGATATGATAATTCTAGTGTAAAGTGGGTATAGATGCGGTACGCTCAGAAGTTGTTCAGGTTGTAAAACACATTAAGCACATTACGAGTGGCCCTATGTGTAGCTGACTGTGTTGTAATTTTTTGTACAAATGGGGAATACAAGTGAGCTGAAAGCATAAATTTTTCGTACATCTCATAAGGCACCTTTCTGTCTCCGGAGTGTATACTGTAGACAATTATTACTCATTGTCCCGTATTGCACCACTAGCCTTAGCTGCTGCATCACAATTTTGTACCACACTTTCCTCTTTCTTAACTTATCCGAATATTTTCAACAATCCTATACTGAATTTTAAATTCGTACACTTACCGTGATCTACCAACAAACACTGTTGTCTGGCCATTTCTTGATCACATGGTTCCCTTCGATACTTCAGTATCCTGTACAGGTCCAGGTGATTTATTAGCTCTAACGGGGACATGACTAACACATTCGTTAAAAACGCAACACGGGGTTCTACAGTCACAGACATCATTCCTCACTTGTGCACTACTTCCTTGCTTCTGCAGTGTCCTTTTCTTATTCTACTGAGCGAAGGCCAGGACCTTCGTTTGACATCCAACATCAAGTTTTAGCCTGGAAATACTGAGTGCAGTTGTTCCTAATAAAGTCATTTGAACATCCTAAGATAATTCAGATATATTTGTTAAGTAAATCTGTTGTTGAAACTGGACAATAAGAACATTTAATTTTTCAGTGAATTTGGGTAATTGTAATTTTTTAACACAATATGATTACTTCGAAACTTACACAAAAAAAACACCAATTTATAGCAAACAGTTTCTACACAACAGGAAAAATATTAGCACAAAATTTTTCTAATAGACCAAAATAATAATTAATTAGTGTCCAGCAGACACTATGTCTGATATTGAATGTCCCACCCGGACCGTTTAGCACCTACATGAGAACATGTTGCATCTGGTAAAAAAAAATATGGCAGTCATTTGGAACTACCGAAAGAAGTGAAACTTAAAACTATTTAACATTAGCATGTCGGCGAGGCGAACTCAAAAGATTTTATCCAACCAAAAATCATTTAATGCGCCTGAGGAAGTATTTCACTTAAAAAATATTTCTCCGATTGTGGATTCGATCCCGTAACCTTCCATTCTACGATACAGCTCTTTGCCATTGCACGCACGGAGACCGCCAATGGCTGCAAACTTATAACATCTAATTCGGACGATTAATGACAAATATATTTTAAAAAAATTAGTCAAGATAGTCAAGAAACTTAACGTAGATACTTTACTATAGGTAACCTTCCATGAGGACTGGAGACGCGTGGTAATAAGGTATATATATCTTACAGTCATGTACATACAATGTATTTGTGTATATATGTGTATATGTGTACACAGGCCACAGAGCTCGAGCCAGTAGGTATACATCTTTATGTATAAAGATGAATGTATGTTGGTTTGTTTGTTCTTCATACAAATCCACAGTTTTCATCCGATTTCGATGAAACTTTGCACACTTATCCTTTGAAACAAGGAGAAAAATACTGTCTACATTTGGTTGAAAAATTATCTGTATAAATAACACATGTTGTGTCATAACTTCGAAATACGGCGATAGACAGACACGTTGGATGTGGACGTCTCCAGACCGTGTTTCCGTGTAGTGAACTGGCAGCTCAGTGGCTAAAGAGCTTGCTTACGAACGTCGTCGTCTCCGGTTCAAATCTCCGTGGAGGCCAAATTTTTTAAAAAAAATTTTCATCGTAAGAGTCAGGCCTGGGCCGTAGGTTATTCGGATTGAATGTTAAACTGTAGATATTATAAAGTTAGGGGTGCAATGCGAGGCAAATCGTAGGTAGTCTTGCAATTTTGTAGGTGTACACTTTTTTACGTTATAATTATCCCTCAGGTGTTGTTCGCAGTCAGTGTGTGAGAGAGAAACAACAGTAATACTAATATAAATACGGAAGTAAGTCTCTGTCTTTTTGTTACGTTTTGACGACTATATGGCTATATCGTTGTGATGGAATTTTATAAGGAAAGCTGTATGAAGGGCACAGGAAATTTTTTCCAAAATGATTGACAGTTGTAGTCACGAAATTTTGAAATCTTATCTAATAGTGACAGAAATATCTTGGAAATTGATTCTCTTCAAGAGGCGGGTTCGACGGTAGAATGAAATAGTGATAGCTTTCCTGTCATATTATGCCGACTCGATATTGTTTGGGACCAATCCTTCGTTACCTACAACTTTTTATATTTAATTCTGTCAAAAAAATTCTTAATCCACGTGTACGAAGTCGCGGGTACGAGGCTAGTATTATATAAAGTATAATATATACTTTCATTGCTGTCCAATTGCAACACGTCATACTAATGGCTGCAGATATACTCCTATTACAGCATGTTGGTGACGCGAATTCATAAGATTTTACCCATCCAAAATTCGCCCAGCGCACCTAAAGAAGTTTTCACTTCAAAAAAGTGAGTGAGAAAGAAAAAAAATAAAATTTAGGTTACAAAGGGATATCGGGAATAGTTACCAAAAGTAATCTGGTTTCTTCATTATGAAATGCTATCTAAAACTGTCGACTGAGAATGCAGCGGAAGATTGTCTGGCTGAGCTGTATCCTTCCGCTATGTTTCGCTGTCGACATCTCTTGCGGTGCGGCGACTGCAGTAATTTCCGTCGGAGATTAGATCGGACCTGGAAGCCGCTCCTGTCCCGCCAGAGATTAAGTGGCCCGCCATGACGCTGTGTGTGCCTGGCGGCCGCTACGGCAGGCTAATCCACACGAGTGGACGCAGAGTATAGACCTCGTGACGCTTGATAGGCGGATAGATGGTTCCTGCTGCAGTGCGCAACCATCCCACTCAAAACCTAAGTCTCCAAAGTACTTAACATAAAGCAGGAACACAACTTCATAAGACGATTTATTTAGGTAATTAATACCTTTCAGTAGATTAGAGCTGTAAAAGTATCGAGAAATTGTACTCGTATGTATTCGTTACTAAACCGGTCATCATTCGTTACTATCGTATCGTTAAGAAACTCGTTCCTTTTGATATAATCGAGCACTAGTATGAAACATCGCATCGAGTCACCTGATGTACGTAATGACTTCGTTCGCTCATTGTAAAGTTTATGTAAATTGTTCATTTAGCGAAGTAAGTTTAGGTAAAATAAAACAGAAGTTAGAATATCACATTATAGAATAGAAGTATTTCCCAATTGTTTGAAATAAATAAAATCTCAATAAGGTATGATCAATAAAAAATAACTATCTTAAATTATCTATCAAAAAATTTTATTTCCAAATTATCCCTGTAAATTTTAATATTGAAGAGAAGCAAAACTAGAAAATAACTCATTGTAGTCAAAATTACTTATCTCGTAAAAATTATTATTACTTAACAGTAAGTAATATTAATTATATTAAAATAATGCACGTGCATCATGTTCACGCTCAACTGTAAATAATATTAATTGTATTAAAACAATGCACGCGCATCATGTTTGTACCCAAACATTTTCTTTTGTGAAAAAACGAATTCAAATAAAAATTATCAGAAATATGCGGTGAACGGTGTTCAAATGTTCATTCTCTCGTTCAGATTCAATTTAGTCGCTGGGTGAACCGTTCCAGGTCCCACATGATCAGTCATAATCGTTCGTATATCGAATCAATCTGACATCCGTACGACAAATGTTAGTAGCCAAATGAATTTGTGAGTAGCGGTTTGGTACTTCGAGTCAGGGGACGTACTCGTTAATCAGTAACGAATACATGCGGTATGCTACAGCTCTACAGTAAATTAGTAGATTAAATAAAAAATAGTATCGGATGCAGTAAGAGAAGTAAGAGTATTCCACTACTTAGGAAATAATATGACAACAGATGTCCGAGTTAAGAATGCTGTTAAAAGCATAATAGCACTACCTAGATGAGCCTATTTAAAAAAATATATATATCTTTTAGTTTCAAATATTGATCCAGAAGTAACACTAAGAAGTCTCTATGTGTGGAACACAGCACTTTATGATAGCGAAGTATGGACTGAAGGTATACTAGAAACAAGGAAATTTTAAGCCTTTCAAATGTGGTGCTATATAAAAATGCTGAAAATTAATTGTACTGATAAAATGAACGAGTTTTGGAAATGAAGGGTGAGGAAAGAAGTTTGTGGAAGAATCTTACAGAATGAAGAGGTTCGGATGGTGGGTCATATTTTGAGACATGCGGAATTAGTTAATTTATTAGAGGAGGGAACAGTTGAAGGTAAGAACTGTAGAGCATAGTTCCAAACAGGGGTGGTAGTAGATCACCAGTGGGCGTTGGATAGATCATTGGGGGCGTTTCGGGTCCAATTGTGGGGCGTTGAGGACCAAGGGACACCCATCTACCTACCAGTACTATATTAGACTTTAAGGGTTGCATCAAAAGAAGTTTCTAATTGCGTTACAGCGATCACATGCAGTCGAAAGATGATTTAGCGTTGTCAGCAATTTATTAAATATAAAAGAAACAGACTGTTAATAGTGGGACGCGGAGATTTATGATTGCTGATGTCAAATAAGGCAGGATATATAGAAAAATTAGTGCCAAGATGCCGAGATCAGACCTCTAATTAATAATATTTTTTTAATAATTTGAGCAATACAGCAAGATTGTTAACATCTTTTAATAACGTAATTTTCTACACATGATACACTTCATCTAAGATAGGCACCATCGAATCACTGTTTCATAAAGTGGGTTCAGAATCAAAAAAAAATCGTAGAATTTTGAGTTACATTATTTATTACAAGCAAGGTTGTCGGAGTGTTTTTCTCTGAAAAGAGCAGGGGGGGGGGGGGGTGAGTATTTTTTTTTAAAAAGGAGACGATGCACCAAAAAATGTTGGTAACCTATGCTGTAAAGGAAGCGAGTGATTAGGATTTATGAAATAGATATTTGATGACGTAGATTGTAAGGAGTATGTTGAAATGAAGATGTTAGCGTAAGACAGGTAAAGATGAAGGATTTCTTTAAACCAGTCCAGCGACTGACAGGTTTATTTGAAATACTACCATTCTGACAATATTCTTCCGGTAGTTACATAAAAATAAAATGAAAGTTGTGTTTAGCTACCATTTCGTTTAGTTGTAGAATCTACATGTTTCATTGTACGTACACAATGTACTACGAGTGCAAAAATTATTCATGGCTTAAGTGATTTAATTTGCATCTGACATTCTCCGGAATCACATATCAGTCGGGCTGCACGGGTCAGATTTCTTCGTGCTTTTCAGAATTGACTATAATATGAAGTTGACGTTCAATATTCAATTTGAAAAGCGCACGGGGTTACTTAATTTGAATATCGCTTTCATACTTCCCGCTGAAGTGTAATACTAGTTCGAAAACTATTTATTCTGGCCTCGGAACTTACGGTTATATTTGAATATCGTTCATACTCAACGATTATATTTGAATATTGTTCATACTCAATGATGGAGTCTGGTGGATGCATGTGACATGGCATTTGAAGGACGCAGTTTCGACCCTCGGTCACAACATCCAAATTTCAGTTATTCTCTGTAATACCCTGGACACCGGCTGTTTAACACAAAATAATAACCGGTATGTGACATAGATTCCTCCATGTTTTATATTCACTTATCCAACATATCAATAGAGCTGTAGCTAAGCAGGGACCCGAACAATGTCCTTAACTGGTTATCATCCAATCATCATCGCTAGGACTCAATAAGGTCAGCACGGTGGAATTTACATAATGCAAATGTTTTTGTTTGTTTTGGTTTTCTTGCTTCTATAGACTTTTCTGGACTTTTTCAGGTTGTTATGTAGCTAATAAGCTCAGTCTGCTATAAATGATAGATTGCGTTAGGAGTCAGTCCGCATTTCTGCCACGTACCGCTCTTACAAATTATTCTATATAAATTACTTAATGTGAAGAAAAATTAGTGATACTAAAAAAACAATTGCAGCAAAAATTCATTTCTAATTTACATGTAAACAGCTTATGTTATACGAGGCTTTAATGTGACAAATATTTAGTGGTTTATTCCACTTGTTCACCTTTTTTATATAATGTTCTCTAAGGAAGTTTGTTATTGTACTTTTGAAATTGTTGACAACACATTAACACGACACTTAGTTTTCTTATGCTTAATCGAAAGCATTTAAAAGTAAATATTGGCAGCAGATCCCACAAATTCCTTCAGTTTGTGAGCAACTCCGCTGAACATTCATCACCAGAAGTTTAAACACCAAATAATCCGATTTTATTTTCACCGTCACATCGTCTACCGTGCGAGAGGTGACGATGCTTTTTCATCTCAGCCGTTAATTGAAACTGGATTTATCGATTATATTTTATGGATATTTATGAAGTTATTTAGCATTTGCAATAAATTTAGATGGATTTTAATTCGTAATTAATGAATTCACATTTACGTGCAGCAAAGATAAAAACCGCAATCCAATTAGTGAGGAAATGACGCACTTTACATTTCGTTAATCCGAAAACAACGAATAATATTTGGTTTAATTAAAATTCTCTTTCTAACTTTTGTGTACAGCCGATTGACTTGTCAGGGAGACTTGAATATAGTTGAATTAATTTTCACTTTTAACTGCCAATTTAATTTCTGGTTTGTACGTTTGGATGATTATTTAAAGACCAAAGAACTAATGCTAATTGTGTTTTGGAAAAAAAAAACACGATTGTCTGTATTCAGCATTTTTACAACGTTGGGCACGCCGTAGTTATGATATAAGCTTTCGGCATGTGATCGGGACAGGAAACGGTAATTATGATAACAGAAAATACTACCAATTACGGTCGCCTATTAAATTGGAAGAAGATCCTTACGGAAAATAATAATAGGTTTCTTTAATGCTTTAAAAACTTACGAACATCTTTATAAAGGCACTGTACGTTTTCTGCGCGGGTTAAAGGAATGTCGAAGAAATTTATACGCCCCGTGAAAGTTATTATGGATCTTTCTGAAGAATAATTAAAACAACTACAGAAGGTATGAGGAATCCAGCAACGTGATGGAGTGAAGAAGAACAAATGTTTCAATTACTGAGAAATAAACAATAATTCTGTTTTGGGATAGCAACGCCATAAATTGAAATGAGAATAGTTTGGTGCTAACCACAATCCATTCTTTAGGGGCACGCATAATATCAAATGATCGATAGTATTTTGTTCCGCTAATATAGAGCAAAATCAAAGATTTTTG